>OZ004709.1:125646069-126126069 GCA_963924515.1 Vespertilio murinus | reverse complement strand
AGCTCTCTCATTACCGATGTTTCTCTGTCTCTCACACCTCCCTTCTTCTCTGACATCAATAAAAACATTAAAAAAAAAAAAAAAAAAAAGGAAAGCAAAGCCCTGGCTGGGTATCTCAGTAGGTTGGAACATCATCCCAGTACAGCAAGGTTGAAGGTTCAATCCCTAGTTAGAGCACATATAAGAAGCAACCAAAAAATACATACATAAGTGCAACAACAAATTGATGTTTCTCTCTCTCAAATCACCCTGCCGAAACTGGTTTGGCTCAGTAGATAGTGTGTCAGTCTGCAGACTGTAAGGTCCCAGGTTCGATTCCAGTCAAGGGCATGTACATTGGTTGCGGGCACATCCCAGGTAGGGGGTGTGCAGGAGGCAGCTGGTCGATGTTTCTCTCACATTAATGTTTCTAACTCTCTATCTTTCTCTCTTCCTCTCTGTAAAAAAAAAAAAAAATCAATAAAATATATTTAAAAAAATAAATTATTCTATCTAATAAAGAGGGAGTATGCAAATTGACCATCATGCCATAACAAGATGGCTGTGCAGAGTTCCCAAAACAAGCCTTAATAAGCAATCAGCAGGGACCTGAGGCTGCTTAGTACTGGGCGGGGGCAGAGGACTTGAGGCTGCACCCCCATTTGCTGGGGCTTGACAGGGGACCTCAAGCTGTGCCCCCTGCCCTGGTGTCAGGCTGGGGAACCTCAGGCCATGCCCCCCACCTCGGCACTGGGCTGGGGGCCTCAGGCTGCACCCTCCACTCTGGCGCTGGGATGGGATACCTGAGACCGCACCCCCCATCTGCAGGGCTTAATGGGGATCTCAAGGCATGTCCTCTGCCCCGGCCTGGGCCAAGGGACCTCAGGCTGCACACCTTGCCCCAGTGCCAGACTGGGGGGCCTGCAGCTGTGCCCCCCATCTAGCAGGGCTTGACAGGGGTGGGGCCAGCTGAGACTGGGTCTTGCAGGATTTTGAGGGCAGGGACTTGACTCTGGTTCTCGTGGTGAGCCCCATACTCTGACAGAAGGAAGATTTTCATATACATTTTGCTAATTTTCTTTTATCTCTGACATTTCTATTATAGATAAAGGGTAAATAGCAATATTAAAATATTTCTTCTAATTAATTCTCCTTTAATGTGCACAAATTTCTTGCACCAGGTCACTAGTTTATAATAAAATTCTAGTATACAAATCAACCGAACAGTGGAATGACTGGTCACTATGATCCACACTGACCAGCAGGATACAGACGTTCAACACTGTCTGAATTTCATGCAGTGGGCCTTTAGTAAAAAAGAAAAAAAGGAAAGGAAAGCAAGGTGAGTGGCTTGAACTGATGCTGAATTAACCAGATGGATGATTGATGGACAAACAAGCCCACTGCTTCCAAATGCTGTCCCAACACGTCCTAGAAAGAGACAGGGTCCCCTCCTGTCTGACTGCAACATTCACACAGTCTAATGCTCCTGGTGTTTCCTTTAATCCGGGAACAGCCCAAATAAATTCAGCAAAGAATTCTCTCCTGCTCAGTTATGCCTTCCTTCCTAATCCAAACACAACTGCATGCCTGGCCCCTTGAAAGGTTCCAAAACAAAACACATCCAGCCCAAATCCCTCATCTTGGTTCATGTTATGCTCTTGGCTGCACAAACGTAGGGGCCTTTGTTTCTTTGGCTGGGCCCTTGGACTCTCCCTATCCACATTCCCCTGTGTCTGAGCTCCCACGCCACAAACAAGCTATAGGGGGTTGAGGGGTGGAGGATGATCCGAGGGAAGCCAGGCTGGAAAGGATTCATTGTCTCAGACAAGAGCTGGAGCTACGCTGAGGCAACTCACCAGTCCTTTGGAATAACCACAGAACACAGGCCCCCAGGGGCAGAATGCGGCTGGATAGCAGGGTGTGGGTTATGTGTTTGGTCTTATAGAGTAGGAGATGATGTTCAAGGTATAGGTGAGTCTCTGGGTCTGGCACAGTTGCAAGAATGAGCAGAACCATTCCACCTTGAAGCTCCTCCTAAAGAATGGAGACACTGCTCCCCTCCAAAGGACTAGGGGCAGCAACTGTCCTCATGAGCAGGACTGGATGACTAACCTTATTACAGAGCTCACCGCCCCTGCCCAGAGTCTGGAAGAAGCCAGGTTTCCCCCTCATTTGTTCTATCTGTGAGGTCATATAAAAATATGATGCCTATGTCAAGGTAATAGCTATCTTGATCAGAGACATTATAAAAGAGTAGGAATTTTCTGGAATGGATGGGCGCCACCTCAGCCTGAAGGGTGGTGGGAGTGAGAGGGCTGAATGGATGCCATTCCCCATACTTGCTGCTCTTCTCCATCTCCCAGGGAACTGTAATGCTCAGGCTCCCTTGCACCAGCTTTTGGGCAGGCAGGTTTGGCCAATAGAAGACCCTGGTAGAAGACTGGAGGTGAGAAGAAGAGAGAAGTTAGGTTATCTCTCTCTCTCTCTCTTGCTTGTCTTTGCATCCCTGTCTATGGCCACATCAGCTCTGTTGCTCCAAGTCCTGACAGACACCCTCCATATCAATTCTAGCCTCTGCTGGGCTTTCCTAGCTTCTGGGGTCTAGAAATCACCTTCTCCCAATCTCCCCCTCCAGTTTGGGAGTGATAGTGCTTCCCTGTTGTTGGTGATTTCAGAGACCATAGCTATTTCCTCAGTGGTGTGACCAATTTCTACACTCAGTTCCCTCTGTTGAAAGACATAGAGTGGTTTCTGTTTTCCTTCCTAGACTCTGAGGGACAGAGATGCTGAGAAAGAGTCTGTAGGTGGAAATGTCACTCTGCAGCATCTGGTGCAATGGCTGCAGAAAGACTGGCAATATGTGGGATCTACTGAACAAAATAAACTGGTGAACAAAATAGATCCAGAGACACAGAGGCATGAAACAGACTGTGGACTCTTAGAGGGAAGGCAGTTGAGGGTGGGTGGGAAGTAACCAAAGAACTGTATGCATAAATAGATGCAGACAATAGGGTGTTGGTGGTCTGGGGTGAGGAGGCTGAGGGGGTGGAGGGCGGCTAGAAGGCATCAATGGGGGCGGGGAGGGGACATATATAATACTTTCAATAAAGATTTTTTTAAAAGAATAAAAATACTGGCAGTGCTTGGCTGGCCAACTATAGAACTGACCACTATAGTCAGGCCCAAGATGAAATAAGAAATAGGGGCCACTTGTGAGGCACTGGTAAGGTTGGGGGGCGAGAGGGGGGACAGCCTCAGAAGGAGAAGAGTAGGGACACAAAAGTCAGGTCTCTGCTTCCCCCCCCCCCCCACCAAAAAAAAAAAGTCTATCCATCTTGAATGTGACTTCTTGTGTCAGTTGGTAAACTCATGATTGGGAAAAGGCAATCATAATGCAGAAAATGCCAAGGAATTCCATTGTAAAACTTCAAAATCCTTTGCAATATAGGATGTCTTCAGTCCCTGTAGGGAAGCCCGGAGTGTAATGAGACAGAGACGGGCCAAAGAAAGCATGTCTCAGCAGATTTAGTGAGACATTTAAGTCTTAACGTGATGTGGCTCGTTTGGGTCTTGTCTGTGTGGGCACCTACAACTGTAAAGGGTTAGCATCGATCCTTCCAAACTCAGAGGGTGGGGAAAGCCATCCTTTATGGAGAGAGGGTGGGGCAGGGAAAAATAGGGCTGTTGAGAGACAGAACCTCCGTAGTTACTAAGGAAGAATGTGGATGTGAAAAAAGTTTAGACAGACAGACACAGGCTGGGACTGAGAGGCAGCGAGACAAAGGAGAAAAGAACCCACAGAAACGAAGGGATAATGGCTTGCAAGCTCTCCCTGATGGCCAGTCTCTTGTGTGGTGGGTGAGTTTCTCAGCAGAGATCAGCCTCCCACAGTCAGGATAGGGGACACTGGGATCCAGGATGCATTTGCTTTCTGCTTCTGCTCGGGCCCTTGCCCCAGGTGACCTCTTATGGACTGGCTCCCGTGTCCCAGACCAATGGCCCCTCAGGATCGAAAAGGACCACCAGGTGCGGCGCAGCAGGGCTGCTAATGAACTGCCACATGCCTTACCTCCCTGGACACTTCTGTTGGTCCCAGAGAGGAAACTGGTGTTGAGATGTCTGCACAGACATGGCTCCAACCTCAGAGTCCCCACCTTCTTTTCTGACCTCGCGTGCCCACCCACACAGGCACGCCTGCTCATGCCCACCTCAGTGAAGCTGAAAGGTGTGTGGGCGGAGAACCCGAGTTGGAAAAGAAAGAGTTCTTCCCACAGATGGGGAAATCAAGGAAATGATTAGCCACCGTTCCTTCTTTCAGGACATCACCCACACTGTCCAGAGTAGAATCACCAGTAGCAAAAAGGGACAGACACATCACCTGTATTATGCAACATCTTTTCCAGAAATTTAGACCCCTGAGCTTCTAGGCAAGGTGAAGCCCTCTCTTTGGAGAGCTGGATTGCTGACCTTGGACCCTGCTCCTGCTCCAGGACTGGAAGGTGAGGACCAGCTCCAGGAGCTGACTGGATAAGGTGGAAACAGCCACACCTCTGACATCCAAGGAGAAGGCCCGACCTCTGCCAGTGGCTGGCGTGGCGACACGGGCAGCCTCGGAGCCTCAGTCCCCTTGGCAGATGATGGAGGTAATATTATTACCCACACCACTCCTGGGGGCTATGGAGAGGACCAACTGAAAAATGGGTAGAAACCCCTTTATGACCTGTAAAGCCCAATATATAGCACTTTTGCTGTCATCGCCAACACTAACCCAGGCCCCGTGATCTCCAAGCCCTATGACCCAGCTGCAAGAGCCACAAATAGGAGAACGGACCGGAGCCAGAGCATCCTGCAGTTGCCAAGGAAGAATTTGCATGTAACAATGGTATAAGTAGGCAGACACCGGCTAGGACCGAGAAAGAGACAAAAGAGAAAGGCGCCCATCAGAAATGGAGGGAAAACGGCCTAAGAGCTCTCAGTGCACACCAGCCCCTGATCTCGCTCACCTTCACAGGGGCAGGCGGCAGGGAGGGGCGTGGGTGCTACTAGGTAAAACTCTAAAAACAAGTTGCTGGGTTCTGGACCGCCATCAAAAGGAAGTGTTTACAGTAAAACACACACGCATAAGCCAGTCATATGTTTATGGTACAAACGCTTTGCCCTCTGGCTGCCTGGCTTAGGCTGCACTCCTGCAGCTGCTCTACCTGCCAGGCTGCCTTTGATGCTTGTTTCCACCCCCGAGGGCTCTGGGGGGGCTGGGATGAGGTATGTGTTGCCTGGGGAAACCGGCTTCCAAACCTTGGCCGGGGGGTTTTAGCATGTTGATTATACAACTTCACATGAGTGGAAATTAGTTTTACTTTGCAATTCTGCACACAAAGGAAGAAAAGCAAGTACAAGGGACATCAAGCTGGAAATATTTGTAGCATGGAAGATAGAAGAGGGTTAATAATCACTCAATAAAGATGTGGGGGGAAATGTAGGACACCAACAAATAAATTGGGAACAGAAGTGGGCAGAAGTATATTAAGTGAATACACACATGGAAATAATGTTCAGTTGCTCTAGTAATCAAAGAAGTACAAATTAGAAGAAAAAAAAAGAGGATTGCACCTAAATCACTATTTTCCCCCACAATGCTTTGCCGGCAGTCATTTATAAGTTCTTAGTGAGCACCGACTATGTATCATCTAAAATGTCAGGCTTCCTGGGTGAACAAAATGGACAGGACCCCTAGTGTAGAAGTCTTACTCCAGAGAATCCACTCTCCTGCCCTGTGATCCTAGGCAAGTTATTTAACGCCTCTGAGCTTTGTGGCCACCATTAGAAAAGTCTCTTCTGCCAAGATAACACTTCTGATTCGCCCAGCTCCAAGACATAAGCAAAGCAGGGAGCATTCGAAGTGAGCTTTAGGTGTTGAAAACAAAATCAAGTGAGCTGGAGTTCCTTGCCTAAGGTCACGGAGCCAAGGGCTCCCACCCAGTTTTTCATGGTTTTACATCATGCCTTCTGCAGAAGCACGAGTGTATCAAGGGGCCCTGAAGAGAGGCTGGTGAGGGGACCACGTCAGGAGGCACAGATGCTGGTGGGGGGTAAGAAGAGAGGGCCCACGGAAACCGGTTTGGCTCGGTGGTAGAGCATTGGTCTGCGGACTGAAAGGTCCCAGGTTCGATTCCGGTCAGGGGCATGTACCTTGGTTGCGGGCACATCCCTGTTAGGGGGTATGCTGGTCGATGTTTCTCTCTCATTGATGTTTCTAGCTCTCTATATCTCTCCCTTCCTCTCTGTAAAAAATCAATAAAATATATTTTTTTAAAAAAGAAGAAGAGAGGGCCCGGTGGGGCCAAGACTGCAAGCAGGGCAGGTTGGTTCTCCCGGCACGGACGCCCCGTGCAGGGTGGCCCACACCCTGAGCCCTCCTTCCTCTTACTTGCTCCTAAACCGAAGATGTGCTTGCAGACCCCATCTGCATTCAGCACTGACAGAAAAAGGCTTTCCCGTGTCCTTGGTAGGTGATAAGAAAAGCAGGAGGTGGCAGCTGGCCTGTTCACTCCCTAATCCTCCCAATCCCTCCAAGGGATGGGCAGATGCAGCGAGACCGGGGGTGCTGCGTGCATCCCAACACAGTGCACTTCTCCGTACACGTGGCAGCCACGGGCCCGGCGGACTGTGCTAACAATCAAGACACATGGTATCCGGAGCACAGCGAGAATAAAAAGGCATTTATTTGTGCGTGACTCAGCACTCTTATGGGAGAAGAGTGCCTGGGAGAATGAAACTGCTGTTGTTCAGGCAGAAGCACAACCAGCGAGGAAAGAAACCTAATCAGGGATGTGGTTGGAGGAACCTGGACCAAAGCTCACCAGAAGGCCCAAGAGAGTGGAGGGGGTGGGGGTGGGGGAGGGGATCTGAGTAGAGCTCTTTGTGTGTGAGGATAATTTAAATAATATCCCTTATTTAAAGCCATCCATGGTGCCCCACTGCCAACAGGATGAAATTCCAGACCCACAGGACAAGGCACTTCACCACTTGGTTCCTGCCTTCCCCGCAGCCCCCCCATCTCCAACTCTGCCAGGTATCTGTGTTTCTCCAAATGTGCGATGGGGTGTCAGGCCCCTGTCTGTGCACAGTCACTTTGTCTGGATGATCTCCCCTTCCCCAGCCCTCACCTTAAAAATCCTGACCCCCAATCCGCTCCCTCTGACCCCACCCCGAGGCTGCTGACCGATCAGGCACGGTTCTTTGGTTTCCCTTCACCTGCACAGTTAGTTAACCTCTCTCTCCACCGCTAGGGACTGGACTACTCCTGATCTAATTTTGCATCCGGAGTCTAGCAGGAAGCCTGGCGAATGACCAATACTTGCAAGCCCCACAAACAATCTTTGGGCGGACGGAGGCTGGGGTGGGTAAAATAAGTGTGTTACAAAGCTCACGTGTAACTATGTGGAAGACAGGGGTGGAGAGGGAGAGGTGAAGAAGACCACTGGGGAGGCAGGTGGGGAGGCAGGTGGGGTGGCATAGATGGTGGCAGAGGCAGGGAGAGGGAAGGTGCACAGGAACCTGATGAGCTTGCGGAGAGAAAGGCTGAGAGAAATGGTCCAGGGAGACTGACTCACAGTTTCCAGATGGAGCAGAGTGTGATGCATTCAGCAAGATAGGGACCCGGGTGGGTAGATCTTCTATGGGGCGGGTGGTGAGTGGGGAAAATAGATGGTGAGTCTTCTCATCAGCAAGTAAATCGGCCTGGGGTGGGCAGAGTGCGGGCACAGGCGCACCTCGTTTTACTGGGCTTTGCTTTCCTGGGCTTTGCAGGTGTTGTGTGTTTTTTACACCTTGAAGGCAAGACCCTCCACCAGCCCCACTCGCTTTATTGGGGTGGTCTGCAACCAAACCCCCTTACCCCGAGGTGTGCCTGTACGCAGGCTTTACCTGCCTCCAGGTAGCCCTTCATGAGCCTCCAGGGGGCAGGCCCTGATTTAGGAGGCCCCAAGACAGGACTTCCGTGATGAGAGCAGACTGTGATTCAGCACAGAGTCTGGGGCCCTTCCCCTGAGGAAGGGGCACTTCTGGTACCGCAGCAGCACTGAACCTGACAGCCCTGAGCTCGCCGCCCACAGGGTCAGGGTGCCGGCCCAGGGGAGCCTGCCGCTACCTCTGGGAGCTGAGGGGCCCCACGGGAGGCACTCAGTGTGGCGCGAGGTGTGCAGACTCGGCGTCAGGCGGACCTGGGTTTGCATCCGAGGCTTGCTCCTCATTAGCCAGACGGCCTCGGCCTCCGTGAGCCTCCTGTTTCCTCAGCTGAAAAAATGAGGTCGCTACTTCCCACGTCCGGCTGTCAATGTTTGTTTAGAGAAGCCGGCACCTACCTGGCACTGTCTTCCCTCTGGTCTTCTTTCCCTCTGGATGCCTCCTTCATCCCGAGCAACGGGAGACAACCCGCCACAAGGAAGCCCGTCAGGCACCCATTGGGCAGCTGCTTTCTGCTGGGCGCTGTGAGAGCTGGGGAAAACCCACGAAAGGTTTGGCCCTCTACGGACTTAGGTGAAACGCTGAATGCGCAGACGTGCCATTCCCCTCAGGAGCGTGCACGCCTGTCACTTCCTCCCCCCTGGCTGAGGGGCCTCGGCAATCCGCTGCAGGGCTCCCGGATCAGTTTCTTCACCGGTTCCAATAGGAGCCTGTTAACCTCTTCCCCGAGGGCAGTCCTCAGGCTGGGGTGAGCTTGCTTGTGGGGGGCAATCAGTGATGTTCGGGATAGCAAATGCTCAGGATACCTCCAGCGTCCTGTTCGTGTCCCTCACCCCTGCAGAGAGCGGTTTTCCCTGCGTTCTCCCAGGCTCCTTTCTGCATTCTCATTTGAACGCTTAATGAGTTTCGCCCTCGTAAGTGACACCTGCTGGAAATGTAATTGTGCACATAATTGCTAAGTGGGGATGGAGGCAGCTTCACTTCCTGATGCCGGTGCCTCCCCTAGGAAAAGAGCTGGTGTTCACGTGAAACCCTCCCTGCGTCCTTGCTGATGGAGCTCCGTGGGGCTTCCCCCGGATGCAGGGCTCCTGGCGCAGGAGGGCTGGCAAGGTAAGAGGGAATGCCTCAGACTTGCAGAACCACCCGTCTGGCTCTGAATTCAGGGGAGCCGTGCAGCCTTATCATGATACAGACTAGAGAAGACTGAAAACCCCAGCAAAGTTTCCCTGACAAAAATTCTCATTAAATTCCAAAAGGCAGGGGCCCTGCTGTGGAGCAGGAAGTGAGGGTGGGGCAGACTTCTGAGAGAGGCCCCTGCTCTCCTCTCTTGGAAGGGGGGGGGGGGTACCCTTAAGACAGGGAGACGGGGACCCCAATAGTAACACCATGATAAGACTTAGCGTTATGGCTAGTGATCTTGGTAATGAAGGGCGGAGTTAAGATAAGAGTTAGCAAGATTACTGCTAATCACCTTGTTATGGTTGTTAATGGTGGACCAAGCGGAACTCAGGCAGGAATGTCTGGGAAGACAGTCTTCGGAACAAGAAATAGGGGAAACAGGCCTTAGGGCCCAGAGACAAATATATAAATAGATGAAGATAGATAAGTATGTAAATGTACACATATAAAGCCAGCTTGTCATGTTCTAACATTGGTCCCTGGCCAGTGGCCCTGTGCAAACTACAGGCATTCCCTGGAGATGCTGCGGGCTTGTTCCTGACCCCACACGGCAGCTGTAACCAGGGTGCGCCTGGCGGGTCCCGCCTTCTATTTGTGAAAAGCGCAATACCTGTGGAGCGCAGGGAGCGACGCGCAATAAGATGAGGCAGGCGTGCCTGCACTTTTACTAACACCCCCACCCTCTCCTCCAGCTGCCAGAAGTTTATCTGCCAAATCTGGATGACAATTAGGACATTCATCTTATTTTTTGTTGTTTTTTAGCTGAACGTGTCTGCCTGTGTAGACCAATTCCTTTGACCCCTCATGCCTGAGGCTGAAACTCTTCCTCCTCTACATTCATGCCAGCCGCAGGAGGAAGCTGCTGCCGTCCTGTGAGACATGGGCTAGTCCAGTGGTTGGCAAACTCATTAGTCAACAGAGCCAAATATCAACAGTACAACAATTGACATTTCTTTTGAGAGCCACATTTTTTAAACTTAAACTTCTTCCAACGACACTTATTTCTTCAAAATAGACTCGCCCAGGCCGTGGTATTTGGTGGAAGAGCCACACTCGAAGGGCCAAAGAGCTGCATATGGCTAGTGAGTCGCTGTTTGCCAATCACTGAGCTAGTCTTCAGAAAGTACTTGGGCTTCTGTTTTGGGGTGACTTGCCTCCTATAAGGACACTTGGGATTCATGGTCCTGCCTCACACAGCACCCACTCTGGGGACCCACATGAGAGCATTGATGCTGCCACACACAGAGCCTGTGTTACATGCCGTAAGGAACAAGGGCTGTGTGATAAATAGCAATGGACACCACAGCACTCCATGCCTCCCCGTCTCAGGCCTGTAGCCCAGACACTAACGGGAGGACACACACCTTCACCTGTGGAAATCTTTCAGAAGCCCTCCTGTTCTCTGTTCAGAGCGTCCTGCATACAACCTGCACGTTCCCCAAGAACATGGATCAGGCACAGCTATTGCTTTACTCCGCTCCCTGACACGGATGCGCTTCGGGACTGCCGCCTCTGTAGGCGTATTTGCTCCTAAATGAAATGGCCCTGGCGTTTTGTGCCTTTGACATTTCTATGGTCAGTGCTCCCTCTTTCTCATGCTGCCTCACCCTCCCTGTCAGCACTCCCGAGTCACTTTGTGCTCACCTTGACATGCTTGGCATTCCCCTCAAGGGACAGTGAGTTGGTCCTTGGGACACAGCTCTGCAAAGGGGCAGGGCTGGCTGGACCGTGACCACCTGGCCTCATCTCCGCAGACACCACCCACTGGCCCTCTCTACACCCACCCCACCGCTTCCAGGGTGCCTTTCTGTGCACAGAGGCTGAGCAGCCAGAAACAAGCACTGCTCCCTGGAGGCGAGACCAGGCTCTCCTGAGCACAGGCACCACAGGACCTCGGAGGGCAGTGCTAGGGGTCAGGGGTGGGGATGGGGATGACGGGTGGTGGTGTCTGAGCTCAGGTGAGTCAGGGCTTCCTTCCCAGATGTGGAGGCTGGGTGGCCAAGGTGTTTGTGTATCTGGATGGCTTCAGTGTGGGCTCCACTGTCTAGTCCTACAGGTTTGAGCACCAGGTGGAGCGATAGTGGGGAGTCCATTACAAGCCTGTGCGGGGATGGGGCTGCTCTCGTTCTGTGCCATCAGAGCTTAGGTCCTGGCATTCCTGGGACATTTGGGAGCCACTTCATATCCCGCACTAAAGTGTCTTCTGTTTGAGCTAGCCAGAGCAGTGGCTGCTGTCTGAAACTAAGATGCTGGACCAGGACATCTGTCCACCCAGAAACTCTAAGCTCCTTAAGAGCAGGGATTCTCATGTGTCTTCATCTCTCCTTGGGCCACACCATGCCCTGCGTCTTTAAGATGCTGCTGACTGCAGGACTGAGGTGAGGGGGTGGGCAGACAGGCACCTCCGGGGTCCCGCCCACCGCTGCCAGGCTGCCTTGCTGCTGGTTTGCGCATGCTTGGGAAGTCAGACCACCTCCCTCCCAAACAGCGAGTATAATACAGCTGGTGATCTGGGTTCAGAGGACTTCAGAAAAGCAAAAAGATGGCGGCGTGCAGACACATTAAGATGTGTTTCGTCACCGCAGAGGCTTTTTCCCGTTTCCTGCCGGGCTGGCTCCCTCGCTGCTGGGTTCCAAATGGTGGAGGGACTTCCAGATCATCAAAGTTCTCTCAGCATAAGCCATGCGCGCTGTCAGTAACTCCTTTCAGACCCCTTCCTGTCCAGATGTACAAAGAAAATGGCAAAGGGAAATGAACCCAACACTTCCTTGCTACACCCACGAAACCAATAAAGCTCAGTAGTTCTGAATCTTCAAACCTCGAATTTCTCATTCGCTGCCCCTCAGATGCAGTGTTGTTTCAGTTAAGCAGGGAGCACTGTTATACTAATTATGCTATGGTATTAGTCCCTGCAGATTAATATGCAGCTAACAGTGTGGGAGTGCTGTCTGGTGTGTATCCCACTAGCTGCGTGAAAGTAAACAGTTCCTTGAAAGTTCTTTGAAGTGGGGATGCAAAGGAATGGGACCCCAAAATTAGGTGCTCTCCAGTGAGGCCTCTGCAGAGACAGCCCTGGTTGTACCAGGATCTAAGTCCATGGGGGCCCACAGCAAAACACGACCCTCTGGGTGGGGGGCACACTTTATATTTCTTCCGTATCCACAAAGCCCGGTGGTCATAGTAGGTGCTCAGTTAACAGTTTCTCATCAGACCAGCCTTAAAATGTCCTATTTAAAAACAAAAACACAAACTCTGCAATATGTCTGCTATATGTAAAAAAAAAAAAAAAATGGCTCTGTTCAATAAAAAAATACAGTCCACAAAGGGAAAGGAAGTTATATTTGCTGCTGCATATTATGAGCCAGACACCATGAACTCTCCCAAGTCCCCTGTGGGGAAGATGTTATCATCTTCATCGCACAGATGAGAAAACTGAGTGAGGTTCAGGGAGGTCAAGCACAGAGAGTGGGACCAACATAGGAGGTGGCAGAGGTCTAGGCGCAATGAATGCGGGATCCAGTGCACACGACATTCACTGACTCTGGCATGACAATGCACCAATAAAGACTGGGCATCACAGAGCAAAACAGGACACGTGTGTCCGTGCTCAAAAAGAGAAAAGGGAGTAACAGTCAGGTAATAAACACGGTCCCAATAATTGCACTGATCCTCGGCATCCCCTCAGCATTTGCTACATGCGGGGCACCCTGCTGAGTGCTTTGCCTATTTCTTCCTCACCCTGCCCTGTGGGCCGGGCATCAGTATCCCCATCCCAGGAATGAGGAGAGTGAGGCATGGGGCTCAGGCATACAGACAGGAAGGGGGAGCCCAGAGATAAGGCGCCGTCCCGCATACCCGGACTCCGAGGTGGTGTTGCTATCCCTAGCTCAAGAGGACACTTCATCTCACTGCCAGGAAATGGCAATACCTACTTGACCTGAATAAATGCAAGGCGGGTTAGGACATGATATACAGATGGAAATACCCTAGCGGTGCTAAGGAGCATCAGGGCTACGGGACGTCTGAAAGGCGAGACGTTCCCATGGGACACGGCGGTTGGGAAGGCTTCGGCCAGGTGGTGGGTGTGATGGGTGCAGACAGGGGGCCTGGACAGTCTTTCTGGGGACAAGTGATGGTGCAATCGCTGCCATGTCAGCTTTGCCCACAGGATGTGTTCCATAAGTAGACTGCGCGTTACTGAGGGATGCATCTGTGTTCAATGGTGTGGCCTTGGGTAAGGCAAATGCTGTGACTGTCTTTGTCTTCGATCCCTATCTTTAACATGGGCGTCCCAATAGAATCTACCTCACAGGGTTTGCTTTTAGGGTTAAGGGGGCACCTGCCTGTAGACATTAGCAGTCTTCCTTAGCAGTGTTGGCAGCACTGCTTCACATATCCAAGAAGTAATCTTAGGATCGGTGGAGATCCAGTCCCTCATCCGTGGCCATGTAGCGAATAAAAGGTAAGCCAGGATCTAAACACACCCATCTGGTCCCACAGCTTGTCCGCTATGAAAACATGGGAATCATCCGGCCTTTGATACTTGGGGAATTTCAGCAATAAATCATCTTACCCATGTGTAGGGTCTTTTCAAAGTAAATCATTCCATTAAAATCCTTCTCAGCGTTCCCTATCACCTTCTTAAAGTTTGCCTACTTTTTCTTGAGTCTGTTTGGGTAATTTGCATGTTCCCGGAGAGCGGCCTCGTCTATGGAGATTTTCAAATGTGTTAAAGTACAATTATTGTGCATTGTATTGTTACCATTTAAAATGACACCCACTGCTTTATTTCCTTTCTCCTGGATTAGTTCTCCTCCTTTTCCCATATTAGATGTTTTCCAGGGCTAGATCTATGTTGCAGCAACAAGTTCTCTTACAAAGCTGGCCTCAGTCCAACCTTCCGGGCTGGAAAAATAGTCAGAACGTATCTTTGAGAGCGAACTCTCTCAGGGAGGAAAAGTGCCACAGCGGGCCGGTTTGGATCTGAAATGGGAGGCCTCCTGGGTTTAGACAAAGAGGCGTTAGGTTGTTGTCTGTAAGAAAGCAGTGAGCGAATCTGACCGCAGACTCCTGGGAGAGGGGTCCCAGGGGCACCCAAACAGGAGGATGGGGAGAGGGGGCCAGGCACCAAGGTGGGAAGCAGGGCACAGCTGACCAAGGACAGTCTGGCATCCTGCAACCTGTGGGTCAGGCCCTGGATTGTTGGCTTTAACACGAGAGAACTGGCCACTCCAAGCTGGAGCAAATCCCATGAGAAGACTGAAATCATAGGAGCTTCACAGAAGGAAGAGTATTTTTCAATCTAAAATGAGGCTTGACAGCCCAGCCGGTGTGGCTCAGTGGTTGAGTGTCAACCTATGAAACAGGAGGTCACAGTTTGCTTCCCAGATACATGCCAGAGTTATGGGCTTCATCCCCAGCAGGGGGTGTGCAGGAGGGGGCCAATCAATCACTTTCTCTCATCATTGGTGTTTCTATCTCTCTCTCTCCCTCTCCCTTCCTCTCTGAAATCAATAAAAATATATTAAACATAAAATAAAACGAGGCTTGATTAATAATCCGCAGGGTCACTGTGGGCGTTACCTAGGTGATGCTTTGTTACAGGCCCAGCATGGTGCCTGCCCACTGCAGACCAGCGCTAAGTGCTCTGTGCACTGACATGGAGAGGCAGAGCCAGAGATGTGTGTGCCTGAGAGTGAGTGTGTGCAGTTGGCAGGGAAATGTTGGTACGGTTGAGGGCGAGATGTTCAACTATGAGCCTTCTAAACACCCTCACAGGCCTGAGGAGTCTAAAATCAACCGCCACTGTGCGCTGAGCTAGGCTGAAATGAAACAGCTAATGGCTGGCGGGACCCTTGGAGAAAGGCAGTGAGTGGAACCTGACACTGTGGAACCACCCCGAGCGGGCTCCTCTGTGACCTGGGATGCGCAGGCCCTGGCCACGGCCCAGCACACGGGGTGGCCCTCCCAAATGTCATTTCTGCTCCTTGCATTTGGGCCCCATCTCAATTAAGATCAGTTAGAAGCCAATTTCACAGTGGTTGGCTTTATAAGATCCCCGAAAAATGATAAAGCTGGAAACAGGCAATCACATCTTGCGGGGAGCAGAGAAGCCTTCCTTAACACGGCCTCCGATGCTTTATTTATTTATTTGGATGTGATTTTAATTTGGGAAATAATGTCTATTTGCTTTTTCTCCTCTGCTTCCAAAACCAGTATAGGTGCAGGAGGAGTAGGCAGCTGTGCGTGCCCCCACCGGACCTCAAACTGATGGAGACTTTCCCCTTCATTGGCTGTGAGGTTTAAATACTCACATTTCCCACAGCTGGCCAGCCATCATTTCCAAATGTAGGGAAAGCCCAGAAAGGTGGAAAGAAGAGGAGAAAAATCATCCACGACCCCCACCGCCCAGAGACAATCACCTTTCACAATGTTTTGTGCGGTTTCTTCTGCAAGTTTCCTCCGATTGTTTTTACTTGGCAGAGGTCACGTTTGTGTGTCTGATTTTATCGCCTGCCTTTTGCATGTAATGGGATGCCATAAGCATTTCCGCATGTCGTTAAAAGCCTGGCAGACATCATTTTTAATGACTCCGGAATATTCTTATTTTATGAATGAACCCTAATTTACCTAACCAGTTGCTTCAAGTGGGGCATTCAGTGGTTTCCAATTTTTCATTCTTATACATAAAACTGCAGGGAGCGACCATGTGCATACATTTTTGTTTGCGTTTTAAACTGTTTTCTTAGGATAGATTCCCAGACGTAGCATTACTGGGTCAAAGGGCATAGAATTTTTTCGACGTTCTTGAATCTAATTACTAAACTGCTATTCTGGGGCAGTCCCGATGTCCCCCCTCCAGCAGGGTGAGGGCTTCAGTGTGTGCAGGCACACTCTGAGGCCTGGGGGCGGGGGGGGGGGGGCTTGGCTTCCTCTGCCTCCCCGCGGGTGGCCCCAGGATGGGTCAGAGGACTTCCATTGCCCCCTTGTCCCCTCTCCTTGTGTCTGGCTTCACTGCCTTTCATCTGGGGACACTGAGAGGGCTCTGTGTGCTCCTTGTTCTGATCAAGGATCCATGACACAGTAGGAGGCAGGGGTGGGGGAGGTGTCTGTGATCTGGGGTCACTTTTCCCACTTCTTGGCAATATATCAGACTCAGGGTATTTTCCTACTTTCACCTTGTTCAAAGGACCACGTGTGTGCGAGGAGGCTTCGCTGCACATGTCTGTCTGCCATGCTCAAGCGCATCCTCACACGGCGGATCTGGGTCCGTTTCGGACAGCACTGGAGAAGCTGTCTGATCCGTGCTGTAGAGGTCACTGGACATGCCCCGATCAGAGGGCAGTGCTGAATTTAAAGGGAAAACAAAGCACTTCAAAGGGGAAGCCGTGTGAATCTTTGTCCAGCAGAGTCGGAGAGCTCTAACGGAACGGAACGGAACGCTGTGGGGATGTTTAATCACCAGGAAAACAGAAAACAAGAAAAAGGGAGGGCTGTGAGGACAGAGCTGACTGCGCGCAGGGGGAGTGAGGGTCTGCAGGGCAGGGGGTTGTGTGCACACAGGGAGGGGCGGGAAGAAGGCTCTGAGCACCTCAGGGGAGCCGGGCCTGTGGGAGGCCTCTCATAAACGCAGGGCAACCAGGAGTACAAAGGCTCGGAGAGGTGGCGTGGCCAGCCATGATCACACAGCTAGTCAGAGGCAGAGTGAGAATTCAATGCTGGACCAGCTTAGGCTGGTTCCAATGGTGTCCTGTAGCAGTATCTCTCAGACTTTAATGTGGTTGAGAACCACTGCTGTAGAGCCTAAGACCATCAGAAAACACAGATATTTACATTATGATTCATAACAGTAGCAAAATTACAGTTATGAAGTAGCAACGAAAATAATTTTATGGTTGGGGGTCATCACACCATGAGGAATTGCATTAAAGGGTCGCAGCAGCCCTAACTGGTTTGGCTCAGTGGATAGAGCGTCGGCCTGTGGACTTAAGGGTCCCAGGTTTGATTCTGGTCAAGGGCATGTACCTTGGTTGTGGGCACATACCCAATGGGTACTGTGCAAGAGGCAGCTGACCGATGCTTCTCTCATCAATGTTTCTAGCTCTCTATCCCTCTCCCTTCCTCCTTGTAAAAACAATCAATAAAATATATTTAAATAAAAAAAGGTCGCAGCATTAGAAAGGTTGAGAGCCACTGACCTAGAGAGTCCCTCAGAACACAAATTGCTGGGCCCCACCTCCAGAGCTTGTGACTCCATAGGTGTGGATGGGCCTGAGAATTTGCATTTTGTAAAAGTTCCAGGTGCTGCTGCTGTCTGGGTACCACTCTCTGAGCCTCTTGTCCCCGGGGTGAGTGGGCGCACTTCTCAGCCTGCTGACGCGATGCTCTGGGGCCTCCCGGTGTTCTAGAGAACACAGTGGGCCTTTGTTCCCTGGAGGGTCTGGAGATGGGACTGCAAAGAGGTGCTGCTTTTGTCCTGAGACCTCAGCTTTTGGCTACAGCATTAGGAGGTGTGTGTGTGTGTGTGTGTGTGTGTGTGTGTGTGTGTGTTGGGAGTCATGTGACAAGTCTCAAAAGCCCTTGTAGTTTTCCTCCAGAACAAGGCAGTGTTAAGGGAGGCCAGAGGGTTTCTGGGGCAGCGTGAGGACTCCGCCGTAAAAAAAAACCTGCTTTGCAGTACATCAGTTATATTATGTTGTCGAATGGCGCTTCCTGCTTGTTGGGTCTTAGAGTTTAATAATAAAAAAAAATACATTATGACTCAGTCCAAACTTTACAAAAGTCCTTGGGGAATCTGAAGTGAATCATGTTAAGCTCCTGTTATAAAACAAACAGGCTTCTCTTTCACAAGCCCGTATCAGCAGCTGCCGAGGGCTGGGGGTGAGGGGAAGCGAGGACAGGGAAGGAGGCTCAGCAAGGGATAGAATCTTTGCCCAGAACCTTTCTTATATAACTAGAGACTTTCTGAGCAGAAGGATGGCAGGTCCCTGAGAGCCTGGGGAAAAGGGCTTTTGTAGAGGTGTCCTGAGCAGCTAAGATCAGAAGGCAGTTTGAGGAAGCAAGCCGGTGGAGGTCACCTCCTCCAGGAATCCTTCCTTGATTTCTTCAGGCAGAGGTACTCCCAAATGCATGGCCCTTTATCCGTGCCTCTGAGCACAGAAAACCATCTTCTTATATGTCAGCCCTTTATAGCCATGACTGCTCTCCTGAGGCAATGAACCTTTTGGGCTGGGAGAACACAGGCACCCCTCACTTCCCAAACCTCCACCCTGTGTGCCGACGTCCCTGCAGTACAGCAGGAGCCCCCCAACCACTGAGTGTTTGACTGACTGGCTTCTAAAGTTTCTCAGTCTCCAGGTCTAACTTCATACACGGAAGGAGGAAATGCTATACATTGTAAGAGCCCAGGATGAATGAACAGAGCCCAAACTAGGAAGTGGGTCAGTAGGAAAATGCCATGAGGGCATTACCTAGTACCATATATATTCCTTCATGCTGAGTCCTGGCTGTGGGCCCTTCCTGGAGGCTGGCATATGAACCCGGCTCCACCACTCACTACTGGAGGACCTTGAGCAAGTCACTTTACTTTTCTGTAGTCCCTTTCTTCATATGGAAACCAGAGATAATTCTAGAACTGACATCATGGCATGGTTGAGAAGGTTGTCAGGTGGCACATGAAAAGCACATAGCATAGCCCCCAAAGAAATAATGACTAAAAGGAAGGAAGGAAGGAAGGAAGGAAGGAAGGAAGGAAGGAAGGAAGGAAGAAAGAAAGAAAGAAAGAAAGAAAGAAAGAAAGAAAGAAAGAAAGAAAGAAAAGGGGTCAAGTCAGTAGAATAGGAGACCTAAAGGGAGGGAGGGAGGGAGGGAGGGAGGAGAGAGAGAGAGAGAGAGAGAGAGAGAGAGAGAGAGAGAGAGAGAGAGAGAGAGATTAAGTTCTTATATAGTTTCAGTGGCCGGATAAATGGACTACATTTACAGATGGCTTAACACATGTTAGCTGTAATTAAGCTAAGCACATAAATATTAGTTCATTCCATCTTCATAACTACCTTCTGAGACACTTCTTATTTCTCAGATTTCACCGGTGAGGGAACGGGGCCCTAGCTACGCAGGGCTGGCAGAGCTGTCTCCCTATAGTTAAAGCTAATGAAAAGACAAGTGAGGAAACTTCGGAAAATAATTTGGCATCCCCATCTCGTAAAATTGAAGATATGAGTGAGGTGAATGAAGCGTATGTCCCAGCAATTCCAGGACCAACAGACAGGTGCACCCAAACCAAGTGTACAAAGATGTCCCTAGCGGCATTGTCAAATAGGAGACATCCCAAACCCCCCTCTGTAAGCCAGTGGATACTTTCTGGATGGTTGCACCATGGAATATCATACACCAACAGAGATGAACAACCTTGAACTACACACAGTTTGAATAAATCACAAGAACATGGCATTGAGTAGAGGGCCAGGCATAAAAGAGTACTTCTTACATGATCTCATTGACAATAAATACAGGAAAAACTAAGTAATATTGTCAAAACAATAAAAAAGGCAGCTTGAGATTCTCACCAAAGGCGGGGTAGGAGTTGCCATTGAGTTGGGGTGAAGGGCTGTGAAGGGGAGGGGCCTGTGAAGGCTTGGGGAGTGCTATTCCTGTTCTAGTTTGTTTGTTTGTTTGTTTGTTTGTTTGTTTGTTTCTTTCTTTCTTTCTTTTTTGGTGTTTTCATTTTTATTTTATTTTTTCATTTAAAAAATGTATTAAGGTATTATATGTGTACATAGCTTACCATTGCCCCCCCCACCTCCCATACATGCCCTCCCTCCCCAGAGTTCTATGTTCGTTGGTTGTACTTATATGTATACATACCAGTCCTTCGGTTGTTCTCTTATCTCCCCCAGGTGTCCTTCCCCTCCCTGCTGTCATTTGACAATCTGCTTGTTTTATGGTGACTATCTCAGGACCGCACGAATAGAATCCACTCTTCCTCTGGTTCACCCTGCCCCCCCCCCCCCGTCCCACCGCTTCCCCGGGGCACACGGCTCTCCCGGGACACATGTCTCCCCTGGGGCACACGGCCCCCTTGGACATACTGCTCACCCTGGGCACACGGCCCCCTGGGGCACACAGCTCTCCTGAGATGCCCGGCCCCTGTTCTAGTTTCGCTCCCAGTGGTGGCAACATGGAGGTTCACCTTGGAATTATATGGGTGGTACACCTAGGTATTATATTTTGTAATAAAATGTTTGAAAACTACAAAAAAAATAAGGCTTATCTTATAGGACTCCAGAAAATCATCTCCCAGTCTGCAGGTGAGACATTTAAGGATGGGACAGAATGAAACTCAGCAGAACGATGTGCTAATTCTAGGCCTTGAGCAGTGACCAGAGGCTGGGTCTTCCCTGTCCAGGGCAGAAAGCATTATCAACACAGCACTCAGTGGTCCCAGATCCTGGCATCAGTGTTTGTGTTTATATTTACTTTATTTTATTTTTCTTATATATATATATATATATATATATATATATATATATATATATTTTTTTTTTTTTATTGATTTCAGAGAGGAAGGGAGAGGGAGAGAATGATAGAAACATCAAAGATGAGAGAGAATCACTGATCAGCTGCTTTCCACACACCCCACCCTGGGAATAGAGCCTGCAACCCCTCCCTCTGTGGCCAGGTACCCCCGTGTTCCAGAGGAGAGCAGGCTGCTGGCTGCTCCCAGGAAATGTATGGAGATTCTTTCCGGAGTGTCTACCACATTTCAGGGAGAGCCTATTTTGGGTGTCTCAATTGTCTCTATAATTCTACCCCTAAAGTCGTTTTATACATCTTCCCAAGGATTCAAAAATAAAACTCTTGCCTGATGGAAGCAGTAAAAAAGATTTTCAGAGAGAAAAAAAATCTTCAAATACTATTTTTGAAAAACTGCACACATCTTTCTTCCTTTTCTTTCTCCATCTTCGCTAGAGACCTTTGAGTTATGAAGTGCACTTAACACCATTAATTGCCATGGAAACTATAGAATCTTCTGCAGAATATGGTCAACTTTTTTTTTTCTGCACAGGTTTCTTCCCTCCTTTCAACAAAGACTTTGAATAATGGGCTGTTTTTGTTCCTTTTTTGTGGGAAGACAAGTTTCTCCTCCTCCTCCCCTTGCCTTCTGAATTGTTACTTCCCATGGCCGGGGCTCTGATAATTGGAACCTGTAACCAGGTTTCTGGGAAGCTGGGAAAGAGGAAGAGTGCCATTTGAATTGCAGCTCTGCTTAATCTCCCTCTGGGGTCCAGGTGTCCTCACCTGTGCTTCAGCAATGATCTGCTCTCCACCAATTTTATTCAGCATCGTTAATGACAACCCTAGTAGCATGCAGCAACGATTGTTAATAGTAACAATTCCCATTTACTTGGGTGCTTACCTCAATAACAACTGCATTGACTATCTGCAGGGAGTATTGTGAGTGCACTGTATGTGTTAACTGATTTCATCCTCATAGGAACCATGTAAATATGAATATGATCCCCATTTTACAGATGAGGAAACTGAGGCACAGAGAGATTACTTCACCTGCTCATAGGCACAGAGCCAATAAACAGGCGAGCTAAGATCTGAACATGGGTCTCTCTAATTTCATACCTAGTCCATGCATTTTCTACCGTGGGTCTAGTGCGCCTTTTGAAAGAAATGACAGCGCAACCCTCAGCCAGTAACTAAATCATTAATGAAGTAATTGAATCCTTAAATACTGACTAAGCCCTACTATATGCCAGGCACAGTACTGGATCTTGTTTAGAATTTATCTACCCGGCGAACTCAGCTATCTGAAACTCTTCTGAAAAAGGAGAATTATACAGGGGAGCCCAGTGGGCGTGGTTTCAGTGGTTGAGCTTCAACAGATGCACCCGAAGGTGACAGGTTCAGTGCCTGAGTTGCCAGCTTGATCCCCAGAATGGGTTGTGCAGGAGGCAGAGGATGAGTATTTATTCCTCATCAATGTTCTATATCTTTCTCCCACTCTCTTCCTCCCTCTAAAGTCAATAAAAATATATTTTTAAAAAGCTTATGAGCCACCTAGACATAACATTCAACCATTTTATTTGAAAAATGCTCCCCTACCTTCTTTACTTTCTCTACACAAAATGTTAATAAGTTAGTTCTATAAAATCAGAGATTTGGGTTTGAATTCCAGACCTGCCTCTCCCCAGCTGTGGGGTGGTTTACCTAACTTCTCCAAGATGGATTCCCACATTTAAAACAGAAGTTATCGTAGGAGGTGGGTTTGAAGATTGAGCCAGAAAATGTATGTAAAGTGACTATTTCAGTAACTGACACCTAATAGGAGCTGAACATCCAGGTACTAGCAGTAGCTGTGGCTGTATTCCTGCATTATGTAAACATTTACTATGCACCCATGATTCCCAGTGCATTCTCTATGCACTACTTTCCAGGCCGAGAAGATGCCTGGAAAGTCAGCTATGAGATCAGTGAGACAATCCAAGGACAGAATTAGCAGGGTGCCAGGCATGGGGCAGCCACACCATTGGGGCTACCTACCAAGAAAACCAGCTAGGAAGTGGTAGAGCTGAATTTGAACGCATGTTTGGTGACTTCCAATCCTGCACCCAATCCTAATTAATTGGAGGCATTTGTCCCAAATGGGGAATAGAGCCACACATTCCCAAGTCACTGAGAGCCAACTGAGGTAGACATCATGCATACCTTCTGGTATCTTTCAAAAGTTCTCCGATAACTAACCCTCTTTTCAGTGAGGCTGTCTGGCTTCTAGGCATTAAAGAAAGGAGTGGTCCCAGGAAATATTGCCTTCTCTCAGTCCAACATTAGACACAACTCAATTTCTTAATGACATTTGTGATCATTAGGTCCTGCTTCTAATTGAAAATGAATAATTGAAATTCTAATTATTACAGGAGTCAATAGAAGGCAACTCTAGACAGTAAGTTGCTAGGCAAAAGCTTTAACTCTAATCGCCTTTTAACTCGAATAAGTTTCTGGTATTCAAATGTTTCTTTTATTTTTTAAAACTTATTTTTTAATTACAGTTGACATACAATAGTATATTAGTTTC
Organism: Vespertilio murinus; assembly: GCA_963924515.1. Lineage (NCBI taxonomy): Eukaryota > Metazoa > Chordata > Mammalia > Chiroptera > Vespertilionidae > Vespertilio > Vespertilio murinus. The sequence goes on along the minus strand of OZ004709.1, from coordinate 126,102,860 downwards.
AAGTATATAACATAAGTAGATATTTAGGTAGCCTACCAAATGGTCACCTGGGTAAGCCCACTACATATGTGGCACCATATATAGTTATTACAATATCATTATTATTTTTTAAAATTGAATTTTTTTGGGCTTCCTTTCCTACAAAAAACCATATAGCTACGTATGTGGGACAAAATAACATGGGGAAGATAAGGAACATAGGAACAATGAGTGAAAGAGCTGGAGTGGAAGTGGCTAAGAAGCCCATGAAACACAAACATAGACCTCAACAGCTAAGGGTTGGCATGCTAACACCTATGTGAGGGAAGAATTCACAGCCCACGGCCACGTGAGTCAGGGAGAGAGCATGAAGCCCCTGTGACCCTCACACAAGGTCCAGGCTTCAGAAGGGTCTCTTTCCTTCATGAATGAGATCTCTGCCTACTGAGCTATGGAGAAAGCCAAGAAGCTTATTTTTGCCCAGGATTTTGAATTGAAAAAAACAAAACAAAACTATCAGGCAAGTATAAAGACCAAATTTATACCACCTTCGTGCTTCAGGAATCCTAAACCAAGAAATTAATGTAAAAGGGTGCCCAGGGCCAGTGAAATCTCTGTGCTACTTAGTCAAATAAGGTACAAAATAACTCGAGAGATTCTATAAGGGCCCCTCCATAACCTGGAATTCACAGAAATTCCATTGGAAAAATACAACAACAAAAACCATGTTACCTAAAGATGAGCTTAAAAAATGTACAAATCACCCAAGAAAATTCTTCACCTATTGGCAACAAGCAAGAGACATAATACCCTTGAAATACTACTGATAGATTATAATGTATCTAAATGACTAAAAAGATAAACAGATAAAATCATATTAAAAGAAAAAAAACTCTATGGGAAAAATATATATAGGCAGGTTCAAAAGAGAACCAAATAAAACCCGAGAAATAAAATAAAACAACAGCCATTAAAATTAAAATTCAGAGGCTGAATGAAACAGCAGGTTAAGTATAGCTGAAGAGAGATTTAGTGAACTCAATAATAGGTTTGAGGACATTTCTCATAATCTAAGCATAGGGAGACAAAAAGAAAACATTATAGATCTGTTCAAACTGAGGAGAATAGTATCAGAAGATGCAACATATGTCTGATAGAAATTTCAAAAGGAGAGAATTCCAAAACTGATGAATAGTTAAGACAAAAAAAAATAACTGAAAGTTCTGAGTATTGGTTTCCTTTAGTTTTCTCAAGGAGATCAATCTTTGGGAAGCTGAAGAATTAACAAAGAAGATGAGTCGATGGATGAAAAGAAGCAGAAGACCTGGCATCATTCACGAGGAGAACAGCGCTCTAAGCAATCCTACTCTCCTGCATCCTAGTGTGATCAGCCAGAAAGCCAGGGCAACGTCTGTGTACTATGAACTCTGCAGTACACCTCATGTCCTTCTTTCTAAACTTTTCAGTACTTCCCAGTAAAGACAATGTGAGCTATCTACTGATCCAAGGGGATGAGAGACTCATGGAGCCAATCTGCAAAGGGCAGCCAAATCCAGGTGAGTCCAGTTATTTTTTATTCATTTATTTTAAAATCATTTTTAATTTCTATTGATTTGAGAGAGAAAGGGAGAGGAAGAAAGATAGAAACATCAATGATGAGAGAGAATCATTGATCAGCTGCATCCTGCATGCCCCCTACAGGGAATCAAGCTTCCAACCTGGACCTGGAATCTAACCATGACCTCCTGGTTCATAGGTCAATACTCAACCACTGAGTAGAGCTAGCCAGGATGGCTAAGACAAGTTTACATCAACTAGCTGATGCCCTGGTACATGAGCCAGAGTAGATTATTGTTTTAAGCTACTGAATTTGCAAGTAGCATATCAATGCAGCATGATTGAGGCAAAAGTCACCATGTTATCTCAACAGACCGCACAACTCTAAGGTAGGCACTGTGACCCTCCCCCCCTCCCCCGTCTCACCCTGGCCAAGGAAACTCAGAGGCTCCAAGAAACAAGAGGTAATGCAACTTGCCCAGTGTCTCACAAGAGTAGGCTCAACACCTGAGGCTTATTCTGTCTGTCAAGTCCAAACTTTTACCTTCTACACCAAACTGTTTTCAACAAAAATTTGCTGGGTGAATAACAACCCACCTACTGGGGCCAAAGACAACAGTTGCACTTGCCCAAACTCTCACATAGGGCCTGGCCACCTTAAGGCCAGGACAAACTCATCAACGTATCCCAAAAGGCTAATTTTCCTTTTATGAGATGCCTGCTACACAAAGAGCTTGCCCCCAAAATGAATCCACTTCATGCCGAGGTGGGGGGTGAGTATAGGGGAGAGAAAAAACTTTGAATGGAGTGGAAATAATCACAGTCTGTCAGGGTCCTTGGTAGGCTGATGCTCTTCATGGTCCAGCAGGGGGTGTCAAGGATGCGACCTCCGGAGGTTCACAATGGGCGGTCCATGAAGCCCTCATCTAAATGGATGGCCCGGAGTCCCACAGCTGGTCCGTGTCTTAGAGCCTGGGGCTGAGCAGCTGCTGGAGCAGGGCTGACGGGGACAGCTCCCCCTCCAAACCACTGAGATGCTAAATAAATAATTGCCTTGTTCTTCTTGGGCTGGGAATGGGCAGACCCTTCTGAGAGGCTGCAGAAGGTTCCCTGTTGGATGTAGATGCTCAGATCCTCAGATCCTCATTTCTCTCTGAGATATACTGTCTCAAAATAAACAGAAATAAAATGGATGATAAAGTTAAAAACCTGGAGATTTGGACCCTGCTTTTGATTTCACAAGACATTTTAAAATTTATTTCTCGTCCAGGAGAGAAAAAAATAGACAAAGGATGTGAACAGTCTATTCAGAGAAGAACAAATAAAAAGAGCTAATAAACATATGAAAATATGTTTGTCCACACTGATAATTAAGGAAATGTAGATAAAAATAACCTCGAAACACCACTTTTTTTTTTCTCCCATCAGGCTGACAAAAATGGAAAAGCTTGATAATTTTCAGTGTCTACTGCTAGGAAACGGGTATACTTATAACACTGTAGGTGGGAGCACAGGTGCAATCTATGCTGGACAATTTGGCAGTACCCACCAAAATTTAAGTATACACATATTTTAGGATTGGTCCTATTTTTAGGGATTTACTTTCTAGTTATACCCATCCCAAAATATGCTAAGATAGGCATATCACAGATTCACTAAAGAGTTATCTATAGCAGCAAAAAAACCTAGAAATCACTCAGTGTCTACAGACAGAGGATAAGGTTAATGATCGGTGGCACATGCAAACAATAGAAGAATATGCAGCAGTGAAGAAGAGTGAGTTAATTCTGCAGGGACTGGGAGAGAAACGTCTCAATATGTTGTCTAGGGAAAAATGCAACGTGAAGGAAGTGGGTACAAATTTTTTCCCCCTGCAAGAATCAAAGGAACTCTTTTACAGTGGTTGCCTTTGGGGAAAGGCAGCTAGGAAACTAAGATGGCTTAGATGTTTTGCTTTATCTTCCTGTACTTCTCACCATGCACATCTATATTTTTTAAAAAATTAACATTAGTTATCTGGGTAGTGACATCAGAGTCCATTTCTGTTTTTCTTACACACATTCAAAATCTAATGAATGTTACAATATATGTACTATATTAGGTGTTAATTCCAATGCATTCAAGTGCCAGGCAGGTGAGGTGAGAATGATCCAGCTGAGACGGGAGAGTCACCCACATGAGGGGAAGCAGCGCTGTGCACAGGAAGGGACATGGTAGGGGAGATGAAATCCTTTGCATGGTTTTTTTTTCTCCTTATTTTTAGGAAGTGGGAGTTATTCTCTCCTAGGGACAATCAGAAAAGAAACTGGGGCTTGGGAAGTGGAAATAAAACAATGGTTGCTAGAGTAGATAGATTTTAAAAACATATGATTTTTATGAGAAGAATGATTTTTTAGAGAAGAAGGAAGAGGGAGGGATGGAGGAAGGGAAGAAGAAGGAGGAGGAGGAGGAGGAGGAGGGAGGAGGAGAAAAGGAGGAGGAGGAGGAGGAGGAGGAGGAGGAGGAGGAGGAGGAGGAGGAGAAGAAGAAGAAGAAGAAGAAGAAAAGAAGAAGAAGAAGAAGAAGAAGAAGAAGAAGAAAGAAGAGAGAGAGAGAGAGAGAGAGAAGAAAAATAGATAAGAAAATCATTGATCAGCTGCTTTCTGCACACCCCCCTACTGGGAATCAAGCCCTCAACCCAGGCATGTGCCCCAACTGGAATGGAACTGATGACCGCTCCATGCACAACCAAGTGAGCCACACCAGCAGGGCCAGATTTTTTTATGTGAAGCCTTGAAAGCTATGAAGGGGACAGAAGCAAAGTCTCATAGTCCAGAGAGGGCGTAGTGTGTTTCCTAGACAACTGGGATACAGCGGCAGGGATGCCAGGAGAGCTGTGGGAAGAGCCTACAAGAGGGTTCCCCTGGGATGAGGAGCATGGGCAGCAGCCCCATGGGTGCCAGGAAAGCTTTAGCCACTGAGGAGGGGCTGGCAATCAGGCATGTTCAGAGGGAAAACTAAAGGTGCCTGCAATTTTTCCATCTCAAGTGCCCAAGTTCCTCTTTTCCTAGACTCTAAGCTGAGAAGCACAGGCAACCGCTCTGTCTCTTTTACTATCAGCACCCAGCAATGTGCCCAGCACACAGTCGGACCTATTTATGGAATAAACTGGATGCTCAGCCTGGCCTCTCATTGTCCTGATACCTTGTTAGTGTCTCACAGAGATCCCTGCAAGATTGCAGCCAGGTATGCAGGTGGGGTTACACAGAGAAGTCCTCTTGGAAAGGCTGACCTATTTCACAAGTCAGCCGATAGCTGACCAACCAAGATTCATGTGACTATTAGATGACATTTAAAAGTAAAATTAGAATTAATTAAAAACTCCAGTGTCCAGTTTCTTACAAACACAGCTTTGATGTACATTCAGCACCTTGAACAGTGGCAATGAGCAAAGAGCAATGTGGTTTCATTGATCCCAACTGCTGGTGGAAGGAGATAAGGTAGATAAAAGAAATCCACAGATAATCAAAAATTTAAAAAGCCCTTTATTCTTTCTTTCCATTTCAACTTTGTCCCTGACAAACTCTTGTGAGGACCCATAAGAAATGCTCAGACTTGTTTAATCTTCTCCTCTGTCCGTTTACTATAGAAGTCGAGGTGTTAAAAAGCAAAGGGAAGGAAGTGGCCTTCACTGAGAGCCTACTGTGTGCCAGGCCAAGGCTGGACAGGATATTCTGTTTACATCTCCTTTCTCTACACTATTTTGTGCCCCAGGAGGCTGACCTTTCTGGGGGTATTACTAACAATATTCCTTTCCCTCTGGCTCCTGGTTGGATTTAGCCAATGGGAGGTGCACGTCTCAGAGGCAGCAGAGAAGAGAGGCTGGTATTTACTCCCCCCACCCCTCCCACTGGGCTCTGAGTTGGTGGTGGTTTCTTTCCTCTTCCTAAAGCCATGGCCCCTATCCAGCACACTCTCTTGCAGATACAGCTCCCACCCATGCCCTTTTAGGCCACAGATGCTAACAGTTCCTTGTTTTTGTTCATTCTGAGCTGCTGCAACATCCTTTATTGGTTTCCTGAAACCATAACCTTCATTCAGCTTTCCTCAATGGTCACGTTTCGTGTGCCATCAGTTCTCTGCACTTACCATATACTGCCCCATTTACTGTCCTCATTTTTCAGAGGAATAGGGATCCTCAGAGAGATGGACACATGGCCAAGGTCACTGATTTGCCTATGGTCACAACTCTAGGATTTGGAAGAACCTGAATCTCATGCCAGGACTGTCCAACTCTAAAGTTTTGAGATCTGACAATGTGATTATATCACTGAGAAACTAATCAGTGAGTATTTGCAAAACAGCAGCAACTGCATAAGAATCATTTACAAGTTTTTGCTGGGAGTTGAAAGAATGAGAAGGCTGGGTTTTTGACCCTGTCTACGATAGATGTGTCTGGAACTGGTAGGAATATTGTCCTTTACCCATTACTTTGCCTCATGGATTCCAACTCCTAAAGCTCTTATTCCTGGACTTGGAGCCTCACACTAGCTCTCTTTAATTTCAGGGTGCCCATTGGGCTATCAGACTTTCTGAGGATGGGGCTTAGGAGTGAGAAGGAAGCTCAATTAGGTAATTAATCAACCCTCTCTGCCTTCAATCATTCATCTATGTCATCATAGGGGACTGTTTCAGGACCTGTGGGGTTGCCATGATGTCTGAGACATGATAAGATATCTAGACACACCAACACTTATTGTCACACACTGTGGAATGGGATCTGTACACGAAGTACTATAAGGGGGGCAGAGGTCACTCCTCTAGCCAGGATCAGTGGCAAAGTACTTCTGAAGAAAGCAATCTCCAAGATGTATTTTAAAGGATGAGTAGGAATTAGTGTGATGGGGTATGGGAGGTGGGACAGGGAGGCAGGCAGGAATGCCAGGAGTTCAGCATTTCCAAGCACAGGATATACCCATGTGAGAGGAGCTGGGCTGGAAAGGCACACAAGGACAGTACTGGTGGACGTTGTTCAGTGAACTAAGGAACGAGGTCTACATTATAAGACTGGGGCCTAGGATCTTGGCCAGCCCAGAAGCAAGCCTTCAGAACTTGGTGCTATCTCCCAAAGAGCATTGTGCCTTCCTAAAGAACATATTTAAAATGTTTCCAAACCTACTCAGAAGTAACAAGAACATTTCGATGAATCCCTATAAACCTATGGCTCAGGATGCTGCTCCTTAATCTTCTCTGGTTTCTAGTCAGGATTGGACCAAGGTCCTGAGCTCACCACATCTGCAGGTGTCAAGGTCCTCAGTTGGAAGTGGGAGGAGCCAAAGGACAGGAGGCAGAACACCAGCCAGGAGTGCTTCCTACAGCCTGACAGCAACCAGGACCCGCAAACACTGAGCTACTTGCTTCTGTCACCTGCCCCTCATAAGGGTAGTGGGCAAGGAGCACACACACAGCTAATGCAATAGAAGTAATGCATGAGGAAAGGTGGCACATGGCCTTGGAAAAAGAGCTGCCAGACCATCTGCTGGGCAGGCAGAGCCTCCCCATAGAGACTTCTGGTATAAAAGAAAATATACAGGCTCCTGGAGCAGGTCATGCAGAGTCTCTACCTGACCATCACATTGCATGCTCTGTTCAGGAGGGAAAACTTCAAACTTAACTTGAGACCAAAGAGTATCCCGACTCCACAAATGCTGTCATTAAGAATCATCAGAGGTAATGTGCTTTTAATTAGAAGGGTTGAGATACTGGCAACTGTTCAAAAGGCCTGCCATTTGAGACTCCGCCAGCATCGTGGGTGCAGGCAGCGTGCATAATGAGAGCCTGCTCAGGTGGAGGGCTGCGAGCCTTCTCCCGGAAAACACCTGGGATGTGCCAGGCGTCTCCATTCATGGCCCAGACTGAGTGGGATGGAAAATTTGGTATCATCCCCCTTTGAATTGATGAGGAGGAGGAGAGAGGTTTGGTGGCTGGCTTGTTATGTGCCAAGGTGGAAACGGTTTTGGAGTGAGACATACAGGTCTCTCTACCACGTGGCAATGGCGAGACCATAGTCATGATGCATAACCTTTCTTGATTTCTTCATGTGTCAAATGCAGACAACGGTACAGCGGCCCCACCCCCCATGGCTATGGGAAGGATGAAATAACCTGATGCACCTCCACACCACTATGAGTGGCCTAATACAAATGGAATGCTGGGGAAAGCATTCACTTCCTTCCTCCCCAGGCTAGTGGGCAGCGGGGCCTACATTCAAACCCAAGTCTTTTTACACAACCTCTAATCTTGGGCTGGTGACGACAAGGACAGAGCTTTATTCCACAAGGGTCAAGTTTGCAGTAAACACAAGTGGCCTGGGCTTGTCAAACACTAGGCTTCCAATGTGAGGTGTTTCCTGCCTGTATCTCTAAATCCTATCAGCCTCCTGCACCTTTGATGGCAGTGACTCCATTAAATACCAATAGATGGCCGGACTGTGGTGCCTATGGCATAATCCTCATTGGCTAATGGAGCCAGGGTCTTAGCAGATGCAGTTATTTCAAACATACAGACCCAGGGAAAGCTGCTTGTCATTTTTAAGCAAGTGTCCCCCATCGGCTCCCCAGCTGCTAGAATGACAGGTCTGTCACTTAATCGTGTGAGCTGCCTACTGCTCACATGAATCATCTTCCCGCTCATCTGATCTGAAACATGCCCAAGATGAGCAATCTGAAGCTGAGTTTCAGTTGTGGCTCTACCACCCATGAGATGTGTGGCCAGGGATAGTTCCATTACTTCTCTGCCCCACTGCAAATGGCTATGATCAAACTTATTTGGTTTCCAAATAAAAACTATGTAGTGCAGCTTTGAGCTCAGTCCTGCAAAATGAGTACTATTATTTCCTGGTTTGAGTGAGCTCATAGTTCTTAAAGGAGTTGGAGGGTGTTCCTAAGACAGACATAGGATTGTGAGGGCACTGCTTAGCCCAAAGGAGGGTTTGGTCAGTTTATGTACCTGCCCCAACAACATTGCACAGGTTGGCTAAAGATGGAGCAATATAAAGAACATAAAGTGTAGAGTACTATTTAAAGGTAAACTCATATTAATTAATTCATCTATTCATTCATCTACCCATTTATATGCTCTTTCATCTATCTATTCACCCAATTTGACAAGAAATATTTAGTGTCAACTATGCACCAAGCAATAGGAATTGCACATACATCAGTGAACAGAATAGATGAAAATCCCTGCATTCCTAGAATTTACATTCCAATGAAATCTACCTATTTACCCATCCATCCATCTAACCCATCCATCATCATCATCCATCCATTCATCCATCACTATTCCTATATCCATTATTTCAATCACTAGGTTTCCATCAAACACTGATTATGTACTCAGCATAGCACTAGCCACTGGGAAGAAATTGAAAACAAGTAAGAACTGTCATGCACTGTAGTTACCCAGGTAAGATCCATAGCTCTGTGCCATCTCTATGGCCACTTCCTGGGTACACCAGTGACACACCCCTGTGATACAGGAAATGGTTAAGTATCAGACTCATGAGACAGGCTGAGTGCCACCAATTGGAGGACAGTGGGTGACTAGAAGGCAGGGGCTTTATATGGAGGGTTGTGAATTTTGTGTAGACTGAACAAACATTGTATCTCCTGTAGTCATACAACTATTTCTTGAGAGAGTAGATATTGTGACAAATAAAAATATAATTTCATTAAGAACATCACTGAACGGGTAGTCACTTTCAGTCATCATATAACATCAAGGTAGGGACGTGGGTAAGGTGAATGAGGCACCAAGGATGAGAAATTTAAGGAGCTACTCACTCTTAAGTGACTACTCTATACTTGCACAACCCTGATAGCAAGTGCCTCCTTCAATGTTGCTCCTGGTGCCTCACTTACATCTCAACGTCATATATGGGCAATATAATAGGAGCAGCCCTTTAATGAACACATTCGTTGCGCCTGGCAATGTGCTTAGCTTTTACAATACCTGGCAATGATCTTAGCTCTTACAATAACCTTACAAAATTAGATATGATGAGCCCCATTTTACAGAAGAGTAAAGTGAGGCTACTGAAAGTATATGGCTTATGTAAGGTCATAGAATGATGAAACCCATGGAATCCAAGTCTGCCTGCTTTTGACCAGAGAGCCCCTCAAGGTGGGCCCTGTGGCTTGTTCTCCTTGTGACCTGCATGCAGCCAGTGCCTCCTGTAGCAGACACGTGGTTGTGGACTCAGTGAATCACCATTTGCTTTAATTTAGCTCATTTCTTCCTCCCTAGATAACTCATCTCCTGGTGCTGGCTCAAGGCTCTCCCAGGCTGCCCTTCCCCTGTTATCACCAGAGGGTCCCTCCCTCCCCCTCTGAAGCTCCCTGCTTCTCTACACAGAGGGGCCCGAGGCTCTTCTCCGGACCCAAACCCACATAATGCCCAGTCCTCCCCTGAGCCATTTCCTTCCTTTCTCAGAAGCTCCTTGATCCAAGGAACCACTGGGCTATAAAAATGATGTTTTTTTTGTGGCTGGCATTTCTACTTCTTCATAGAGAGAAAGAAAAGGGAGAAAATGAAGCCACTTTTAGAGCGCAGGTAAGTAGTGTGTAATCACCTGGGCTCTGAGCTGGCTGAACTGAAGGACAGTTTGCCTGAGGCACAGGGGCCAGTGTTCCTATTTGGCTTGACCTGCCAGGTGTCCAGAGGGAGGCTGTCTAGTGGGTAATTACTGACGTGAGCCATGCAGACTGGACCTGCGAGAGGGAAATTCCACAGTCAATAATACCTCTCCCTCTGCTGAACCCCTATGCCCAACTCCTCCCTGCCTTGAGTCTGAGTGTAATGCCACACTCGGCAATGGGCCTCTCTGCAAGGGAGCGGGCTTCCTGGAGCTGCTGGGAGGGGCCCTGGAAGAGCTGCCTTCATGTATTTTTTTTGGGGGGAGGAAGCTGTGGAATTCCACCCCACAAACCTGCACCAAGATCTGTGTCCAGGCCTGTGTAATGGATATTAATTAGGCACCAACTGTGTTTCTGGCCTTGAACTGAGGCCTGTTCAGATGTATTTCTTCATTTAATGATCATCCACAATGCCATGAAGCACTAGAGCAAATGGGTCAGGGTTTTCTTCTTGGGGTGATGAAAATGTCCTAAAATTCACTGTGGTGATGGCTTCACAATACTGTGAATCTTCTAAAAGCCACTGAATTGTACATGATATGCTTTGTGGATTATGTTTCAACAAAGGGGAGATGGAGAGTGAGAGTAAAAGTGAGGGAAGAGAGAGGAGAGAGAGGGGGGGGAGGGAGAGGGAGAGGGAGAAGGAGAGGGAGAGGGAGAGGAAAGAAGAGAGAGAGAGAGAGAGAGAGAGAGAGAGAGAGAGAGAGAGAGAGAGAATATTGCATCACTTAAAATAAATTATTTGAATCCATATTTTTTAACTCAAGGTCTGAGTCATTTACTAAATAAATGTAGTTTTCTCTCATTTATTTTCTAATAGAGGAGATAAGCAAAATACTAAAATTATTGAAAATGTGAGAAGGAACAGGGTGAGTGCTCTATGGGAGATTTCAGCAGGAGCACTGAGTTAGTCAGAAACAGTGCATGCAGACCATGGATTCAAGGTTTGCTACGTTGCTCTGTGATTGCAAACCTCTTGCCTCAGTGTCCCCGTAGTGCACATGTCAGATCACAGGCCCAGCTGTGGACAGGGGGCAAATCATACTCATCCAGCCCTAACACAGTTATAGGGCTTGTACTGTGCCAGATACTCTACAGGCTCGGGATATCACAACTTATTTATTCCTCCCATTTAGGCTTGCAGGTCAGAGAAATGAAGTTGTCACCCAAGGTCACAGAGTAAGTGAGTGGCAGAGTTGGGATCCCAGCCCTGGCTGCCGGGCTTGAGTTAACACTCACAGACTCCACACTCTGTGCCTAACGAGTTCCCTTGGGTCCCGTCTCACCACCTCTGACTCTGCCCTGTGCCATCCTTCCTGGAGCCCTACGTTCTGTAAGGATGCCGGGGTTGGAGTTAGCCTCGTGCTGAGTGGCCAGGTTACACAGTAGGAAGGAATGTGGAGTAAGTATGAAACACAGGGGAGGAAAGGCCCAGGCCTGAGACCTGGTGGCCTGGGACTGGAGGGCCACTGAGTCCCAGTGTTTCTGGCTTCTCTTTGGGCCTCAGGTTCACCATCTGTAAAATGAAAGGGTTGAAGAGGTGACCTTGAAGCTGCCTTTTCCCTAAAGCCTTGAGATTCTCAGCCTGAGGGCAGGGCCACCATCCTGCTCAGTGTCTCAAGGCCGCACTGTGGAACATTGGGTTCACGTGGGTCCTCCCTGTGACCTTCATGATTCTCAGCATCCAAGGAAGCCCCCTGACCACCCAGCGTTGGAGCTGTGTTCCCTAGCAACCTTGTTCATGCGTGACTCCATCTCCACTTTCTCCCTGCCTACCCAGGAAATGGCCACTCCCCCTTTGATATCACTCTGTTCATATCCACAGTGTTTGGCTCACAGTAGGTTTCCAAATCATTAATGAGTGAATAAATGGATGCCTCTAATAAACATTATCAGAAGGCCACACTGACTGTTTACTTATCTGTCTTCTTCAAAGAGCTGTGATTTCACCAACGCCTCTGATGTTTGTGCTAGGCTCTGTTCTGGATACATTCATAATAAGATAATTGAGATTAAGTGTTCTAAAAGGGACAGGAAAATGAAATATGACTTTGGAGCTGACTCAGAAAATCAGGGATCCCCAATCAGGGGGAAGTTGCAGGACACACGGATGATACTAATAAGCCCAGACAGGGAGACATGGACACATGATTAAGGTCACAGGAGTCTGCACTCCGGAGCTATCACAGCACCTGGAGGAGGGGTCTGTTCACACCCCTCTTATCAGGCCTCTGCTGGGTTCAGACTGAGGTGATTTAAACCACTCACTATTCTGTTTGGCTGGATCTGAGACTCTCTAGACCAGTGCTGTCCAATAGAACTTCTGGGGTGACAGGATGATCTATGAGCCCAAGCTGTCCAACGTGGAACTAGTCACATGTAAAATTAAACATATGAACTGCATGCGGTGCATGTCAAATTTTAAATTTTATTTTACTTGAACTCATTGAAGTTTAAGTAGCCAATGTGGTTACCGCATTGGGCAGCACTGGCCTCAACCAGCATGTCTGAATAAGCCCAACCTTACTTCAAGACCATGCGGCTCTGATCCCCCAGCACACAGCAGCGGGGCACGTGATGGCTGCTGGCGGCGATGTCAGCCAGGTGGCTCCCTCCACGCCCCGTCTCCAGCTCTGGCATTGGAAACCTGGCTCTGCTCTCAGTTCTGCCTCAGACAAGCTATGGACCTGGGACACGTCATGGGGACTGTGAGCCTCCACTTCTTCATCTTGCAACTTCATAGGGTTATCAGAGGAATACATAAAGGGAGCCATGTAGGAAATTTACTTGGCATGTAATGGGCACTCAACAAATGCTGGTGCCCTCCCTCTACCCAGCTCCTCACCTCTCTTAGTTACCCGGATGGGCCCCATCATATATAGGCCCCATCAACCATCTGAGGGTCCCTCCCTATTCCCACCTGCCCTTCCCTCCTGGCCTGGCTTGTGTCAGAACTCCTATCCTAGCCAATCCTCAGCTCCACCTGAGCCCCATCCATCACCTGGGAACGGATCTTCCAGCTCTCTACTGGGCAGGGAGCAGGTGGGAAATACACAGCTTGAGAGCTTTGGGCACCATGGGTCATGGTGGCTCACACATTTGCTTGAGTTTATTTATTTATTTATTTATTTATTTATTTTTAGGAGAAAGGATGCTATGAGTTTTGAAATGAAACTGTTTAAAAACACAGAGCTTGACAAAACAAAGGCCAGTGCCTTCTTCCTCCTATAGTCTCTCCAATTTCTTCCCCAGCCCCAGAAGTAAAAGCTGGGGCAGGCTCCTGATCCCCTCCAGAGAAGGATGTCATGCTGCCAACATTCAGTTTCTTATAACCTCTGGACGGATGCACGCAAGGCATGTGCCTGGTCCCTGGAGACTCCAAAGGGGCCTGTGGAGGAATGTGAGGTCACAACCCAGCAAAGCTGCCTTATCATGTGAGCAACAGCCTTCAGGAGAGATGGCCTTTTCTCCAGGCAGAGATGGTATGAAGGGAGAAAAAAGCCTCCCAGTCAGGAACCGGAAGTTGTGATGGTTTGTGTGTGAGTGCCCGCCTGGGCCAAGCACCAGGCTTGCATCTTTGTAGACAGAATGGGGGGGGGGGCAGCTCTGCACTGGGCAAGGTAATATCTTGTGGGTTCAGTGTTCTCACACATACAATGAAGGCAGTATGGAGGCCTGCCGCATGGCACCGCTAAGAGAGACCACGGAGAGGCTGTGGAGCAGGGAAGTGCTGTGTGGCCCAGTATACGGGCGATTTCCCTGGTCCTTCCATGAGCTTTATTCGCAGAAACCAGCCGTGGTTTTGACACTCCAATCTGAACCTTTCTTTGAAAATTACCAGATTCCACAAAAAAAACATCTGGCTTGGGGCAGGGAGCCCCCAAGGAAGTGGATGCCAGTCCTGACAATTAACTGACAACTATCCTGGCTAGAACTGAAAACAAAATTTTTTAAGTGTAAACCGCTCCTTTCCTCCATTTCCTCCAAAGCTTTGAAGATCCATCCTTTTCCCAGCCCCATTTCCTCACTACAACAAAAAGAGAAGCTTTGGACTTAAGACCTCAAGATGGAACTCTGAAAACAATTTGAAAAGGAATGTGTAACACAGCAAGTGGTAGATCTTCTGTGTGGAAAAACAGCAGGGTGTATTAGGTAGAAAGAGAGAGAGACTTAGGTTCAAATCCCAGCTAAGTCCTAAGCTGGCTGTGTGATCTGGACCACGTTACTTAACATCCCTGCCTCTTTTAAGTAGCTTAACCATAAAATAAGAAAAATGATAGTTACAGCAAAGGGTATTTTAAAAAAATATATTTTCATTGATTTCAGGTAGGGAGGGAGGGAGAGAGAGAGAGAGAGAGAGAGAGAGAGAGAGAGAGAGAAAGAAACATCAATGATGAGAGAAAACCATTGATCAGCTGCTTTCTGCATGCTACGCAATGGGAATCAAGCAGGCAATCTGGGCATTGAAAGGTTATCTCCCCCTCCCAAACTGGTGGGCAGAGTTTATACATGACCCTGTAAGGTTCTCCTCCCTCCCAAACTGGTGGGTGGAGCTAACACATGATTGGCACCTGCCACAGAGACATCTCTAAGACAGTGAACCAACAATCAACACAGGCCAGAGTGCCCTTGGGGCCCATCCCTTCCTGGGCCCAACCCCCTCCCTTTCTGTCCTTTAAGAAGGACCCCAAGCAAGACCTGTGCTGCTGTTGGATGTTGACCGCCATCAGCCCGACTGGGTCCAATTTCCTGTCCCCTCTCCCTCCAATTCTGATCTTTATCTTGGTGATAGGTCCCGCCCATTACCGGGGAATAAACTTTATTTAAAATTCCCTGTTCTGTTTCCTGTTTCCTTTCAAACCTAACAGGCATATGCCCTGGCCAGGAATTGAATCATGACCTCCGATTCATAAGTCGACACTCAACGATAGAGTCATGTGGCCAGGCGAGGGAAGGGTATTTTTGAGGAAAACATCAAGTGGCTAATATAGAAGCTACTTAATAAATACTCACTGGATTGAGTTGAAGTGCATACTAATCCTCGCTCTTCCCTCGCCAACATCTTTGGCGAAAGCTCGGTTTATCTAGCTCCCCCTGCCCTGCCCGCCCACCACCACATTCCTTTCCAATGGACTCAGTGATGAGAGGAAGACAGAAAGCATTTGGCCAGAAGGCCGACCTCATTAACTCCCACGTCTCTCCATCTGCTATCTATCAGGAGCCCCTTGCAGGAAAGCAGGTGACCAATAAAAGTCCTCCCGTTTCCCTGCGTCTCTGGGCCGGTGAGTGACAGTGCGAAGCCAGCCACCACGGTGGGCCCCATCAGGGCGCTCGGCTCCGGCCTTGTGATTCCTAGCTACAGCAGGATTTTTTTTTCCCCGGGCTCAGGAAAAGCAAGCTGAAGTTCACAGCCAACTTGGAGGCAGCAGCCAGGTCTAGCTGGCCCCCCTCCGTAGATGAAGAGAGAGAGTCTGGGAACCAACAAACGACGCGACAAACCTGGTGGAGTAAGGTCATTATTCACAGCACAGGGAACTCCGATGTAAACGAGTTGCCTTATTGCCCAAGGGCATTGATTTAGAAACCGGAGCTCTGCAGCAGAGTTTTTCAGGAACACGCAGTTTGCAGAAAGTATGGAACAAGGAGCCCATGTGGATGGTAAATGCTCAACAAATGTGAAATGTTGTTATTACTGCAGTCGTATACTTGCTGTTGGTAGGACACGTGCTTGGCTCTGAGTTTCCCAGCAGCAAACACGATCAGTTTCAGCATGCCCAGTGTCTGCAGGTGCATGCACAGCACTAGCCCCGTGGGACAATCACTGGTATTGAAACCCGAGGGAAACTTCTCTCACAGTCCTCAAAGGATGGGCACTGTGAAGTCTGAATTAAAAAAAAAAAAAAAAGCTGTTTGGACTATCCCTCTAGGAAAATGCAGGGCCAGCTTCCTCCAGCTGATTGTCACCTTTTCGTGTCAGTATCTGACTGCAGGGCACCCATGCTGCCCTTCTCCCTGAGTTGCCAGGATCACGACAAACCGTGGCTGGGATGGCTACCTCCCACTCCAAGCCACTGGCGCCTGGCATCCACCATTTGGCTTTCCTGTTTTGTCAGTAAAGGAATGAGAGCATTCTATTGAACCAACCAATCAGTCACATAAGCCTCATTACCATTAAAGAGGAGAAAGTAAGCTTTATTTATGCAATTATAAGGCATTTAAAAAAACAAAGGCATTATTACTAATACTTGAGCCTGGCAATTTTCCCAGAGTGGTGAACTGACAAGGGCTTTGTTCTTGAAGAGGCAACACAGCGCTTCCAGACTCTTGCCCCTGCTCCGAGCAGGACGCCTCCTGAATATTCAGGAAGGTTCTGAGGGCCCCTCTGCCCCCAGTGCTGTTTGGGGAAAACAGCAGTGGAGTGGGAGTTAGGAGGCTGTAGACTTTGTGACCCTCGCCAAAACAAACAGCCTAGGATGTTAGAAGCAACTAAAATCGCCAGTAGAGCTTTTGAACAATTCTTGGTCTCCTGCCCATGTCAGACCAACTGAATCAAAGTCGCTGATGGTGGGGCCCAGGAAATGGTATGTTTAAAAAGTGTCCCTGCTCTGGCCAGTGTTCCTCAGTGGTTAGAGCATCGACCCGCAGACTGAAGAGTCTAGGGTTTGATTCCTGGCCAAGGGCACGTGGTGGCTGGTTGCAGGTTTGATCCCAGTCCCAGTCGTCAATAGAAGAAATATCCTTGGAGGAAGATTAACAACAACAAAAATGTGCTCCAGATTCTAGAACACAAGCAGGAATTGCCAACCATGACACAGTTGCTCTCTAGATCCATTCTACCTTTGGTCTTAGCAACACATGTGGTTTCTTGGGAGATTTCTGGTCCAGCGTTCTCAAACTCACCTCTGCAGCAGGCCCAAAGGTAACCTAAGGAGTTAAGTGGGCCAGGTATGAGAAAGAGTTAATAAACTGTCTTGAGATTAAGCATAGCACCTGCCAGGTAATATTGTTTTTAAGAGACTGAGGAAAATATAAATGGCCAGAACCAAAGCATCTGCCAGCCACACATCGGCGGCAGGCCCCAGCTTGAGACTCCTAATGAACAGCAGATTCCAGGCCCCCACAGATGGCTAGCTCACTGGCCTGTAACGCATGACACTTGCCCATGACATACACAATTTCTCTTTTGATACCTCTTCAGAAGCCACAAGCACAGGGTGGGCATTCAATAAAGGCTGTATGGAGGAATGAATGGGGGACAGATAAGCATGAATGGGGAATGGGTAAACCCCAAGCATCCCAATTTCACGCCATGTAATGAAGAGTTCAGGAGTCTAGCCTGACTGTCCAAAACAGTAGCCACTGCCCACATGTGGCTATTGAGCCCTTGAAATGCAGCTGGTCCAAGTTGACGTGTGCTGTGACAGTGAAATAAATACACACCACACTTCAAGGAAGGGATGAGAAAACAATTTAAATTTTTCATGAATATATTTTATATTAATTGTTATAAGTTTATATTTTGAATATATTGTATTAAATAGAATATATTACTAAAATTAATTTCACATGTATCATTTCATTTTCTAATGTGACTACTTGAAAATTTTAAATATTATATTTCCTATTGGAAAGTGAGCGCTGACCTATTATACTTTCTTTTTTCTTTCATGTATGTAGCTGTGTCTTCCTTGTTTGTGATTTTTTTCAAGATCTTTCTCCAACAAAAACTATCTTCCCTCTTTTCCTCTCCTCTTCATCTTCTAGTATAATGATATCATGAGGCATGGAGAGGGAGTAGGGATTGAGATAAAAGTAAAAAATTACTTTTCCTTCAGGCCTTGAAAGATACACTGTCTATTCCCAAATCTGACCTTCTGCTCAGGGTGTTCCTTGTAAATGACCAGAGCAACTATCTCAGCTACCTCCCCCCAAATTTCCTGTCTGGATGCCCTTCTCATTCACCACTCAGGGAACTCTTACTCAACCTTCAAATCCCAGGTCAAATGTTGCCTCCTCTGAGAAGGAGTACCTCTTTGATCTACCTACTAGAGTCAGGAGTACCTCTTTGATCTACCTACTGGAGTCAGGGGTACCTCTTTGCTTCTCCCAGTGCTCAGATCATACTGTGATTGCAATGCTTCTCCAGGGTATGTGTGTGATCTTTTGACCAGTTGGTCTCTGTCAGGAGTCTCCGTGAGCACAGGGCTGGTCAACTCTTCTTTGTGCTGCAAAGGTCTGATTGAGGATTGACATGCTCAGTAAATGCTGGATAAATGGATGGACAGATTTCTCCACCAAAAAGAAGTATCTTTATTCACTCCTCCTCAGCAAACACTTCCTGAGCACCTACTATGTATCAAGCATACCAAGCACAGTCTAGGCAGTGAGCAAAGCAGACAAAAAGGATGCTCTCAGGGGCTTCTATGCTAGTGCTGGGAAGTGCCTTGCATGGTCCTGCTGCCTGGATGGTTAATAAATATTCACAAATGTTGCTGCTGGAGAAGAGGAATGGTGGGGGCAGGGAAGGAAGGGAGGTAAGCTCCTGAGCCCCAGGAGCCCAACCTTCTGGAAGACGCAGGCCTTCTCTTTGCTGCTGGTCTCACTAGGGACTTCCTTAACAGAGTCGTTACAACCCTTGGTGCACATTGCGTGCTAAAGGCTTTAGGAGGTGCAATAACTGTGTGACAGCAGGTATTTATTGGTTCTGATAGAGACAGAGGAGGCTCTGAATTGACCAAAGCTCAGCTTTCACTTTTCTTACAGGCAGAGCAGAAGTGATCAAGGAGATTGGTAAGACTTTCAGAATCACCTAGAAAGAATAGCCATAAAAAAAAAAGTTGACACCATCAAATTTGTTTAACAAGGGCTCTCTGTCTCTCAGTAGCACTGAGTTTTGTGGGAGAGGCTTAGATTATGAGATACAAACCAGGTGGGATGAAGGTCACCATCACGTCTTGTGGGAGTGAAAAGCTCAGCCCACGCAGGACCAGCTCTGCTCTCCAATCTCAGCGAATGTCTCCACCATCCACATAGTCACCACAGCCAGAAACCAGGACAAAACCTTGTTGCCTTTTCACCATCCACATGTGGTCAGGTACAGAATCTTGTCAGTTATTGAACCTTGTCCGCTACTGAGCCTTGTCAGCTACTGAACCTTGTCAGTTATTGACTCTTGTCAGCTCTTCTTCCTACACATGTCTCTCCATCCACACTGCCAGCGCCAGCATCCAGCCCTCCTCCATCATGCACCTGGGCTATTACGAAGCCTCTGGGATCTCCATGGGACATGGTTCCTACACTTTACCCCACTCCAATGTTCTGCATAAGCCACCTGCTGTGTTTAAATCCAAAGATGAATGTCCTTACATGAGAAGAATGTCAGAAAGCCCTCACTGTGCAGCCCACATTCCTAATTCGGAGTGTTGTTAGGAGGAAGGCTGATGCTGGGCAAGCTATCTAGGAGGATGGAATATCAGGGAATAAGTCTTGGAGTCAGGATTCCCTTCTCATTTGCCACTGGCTTCAAATCTCTAATCTGTCATTCCCTTGTTTTGTGATCAAAGACAAATTGGTCAGGATCTTTGGTTCGAATTAGGTCACATCATCTGTATAAAGAGATAATCATACTTAGCTCCACAGTATAGACTCTCCTTGCCTAAGTACTATATACTACTGAAAATATGAATATAAGCCATGTACAGCACTCAGCCTATTACCTAGCACACGTTCTCAAATGGGAGTTAGCCAAAAAGATTATCTGCAGATAGTAAGTCTTTGTCTCCTTAGGGAAGACTGTCATTCATATAGAATATCGGTCCTGTTCTGGATGAAACACTGCATGATATCTGAAAGCTCAGATGTCTGTATAATCATTCCCAAAATTGATCATGTTTGTGACTGAGCTGAGGTCATTGAACTCCTTCTAGTGGGACCAACATGGAAGATCCTTTCTAGTCCCATCATGTGAGGGCCAGGAGTCGCTAGCATAATTAGGCTTTGAGCTTCTTTTTTATTTATTTTTTTCATTCATTTTTCTTTATTGATTTTTAGAGAGAGAAGAAGGGAGAGGGAGAAATAGAGGAATATGCCTGGAACCCGAGCATGTGCCCTGACCAGGAATCTAACAGGTGACCTTTTGGTTCACAGGACAACACACAACCAATGAAGCCATACCAGCCAAGGAAGCTTTGAGCTTCTTAACATCAATGTGAAGAAGGAAACCTAATCAGGCATATAATTCCCAGTGCTCAAGAGAGAAAAACAAAGCATTTAGAAAAAGCATAAACTACTCTGGTAGTAGGACCAAAGATAATATTCTCCTCTCTGAGCTCAAGGAAAGAATTTGGGATAATACAGGTGTCAGCAAAGTTTTCACTAAACTATTATGAATACTGTATTTGCCGGCGTATAAGACGATTTTTTGGCCCTGAAAAATACGTATTTGCCGGCGTATAAGACGACTGGGCTTATAAGACAACCCCCTAACATTTCCACTAAAAATACAGAGTTTGTTATATACTCGCCGTATAAGACTACCCCCCACTTGGAGGCATATTTTTCAGGGCCAAAAAGTCGTCTTATACGCCGGCAAATACGGTAGTTTAGGATTTGTGGACTATAATATAATATCTGCCCTAACCAGTTTGGCTCAATGGATAGAATGTCAACCTGTGGACGGAAGGGTCCCAGGTTTGAAACCAGTCAAGGGCATGTACCTTGGTTGCAGGCTCCTTCCCAGCCTGGGTCCTGGTTGAGGCTCATGCAGGAGGCAACCAATCAATGTGTTTTTCTCATATTGATATTTCTCTCTGTCTTTCCATTTATCTTCCACTTTCTCTAAAAATCAATGGAAAAATATCCTCAAATGAGAATTAATATATATATACTAGAGGCTCGATGCATGAAGATTCATGCAAAATGGGCCTTCCTTCCCCTGTCTGCCAGCACTGCCTGTGCTCCAGATGGAGCCACCTTTCTGCCTTCCCACGCTGCCCAGAGGCCTGAAACTGTTGGGGAGATGCTGAATGCCATGAGGATGATGCAACCATCCCACCCCACTCCTGGCTTGGCATTTTTGTTGGGTTAATTTGCATATTCACTTCTGATAGGCTGGTGGGTGTCACAAAGGTATGGTCAATTTACATCTTTCTCTTTTATTAGTGTAGATTGTCTCCTTAGGAAATATTGCCATTCATATAGAATCCCCTTCTTGCTACAGATGTTATTTTATATATATCCTATATAATTATATATCCTATATAATAAAATACCTATATCTATATCATATCTATATCATATCTATATCTATATATAATATCTGTCAGCTACTCAATTCTGCCATTGCAGCTCAATAGTAGCTATATTGCCAATATATAAACAAATGAGTCTGACTGTGTTTTAATAAAACTTTATTTACAAAAACAGGCAACTGGGCCATGGGCTGTAGTTATCTGACCAGCGGTCTGACTTTCCACAGTCTCTTTACCTCTTTGGAACTTAGTTTTCCACACCAAAAGATAGGAGTCACTGGCTTGAGTGAAAGAAGGTATAGCCAATGCTCCTTTGAGGAATATACATTTTTAAATTTGCCTACTCACTGAAACTTTTTGGTAACCCCCAAACCAATACTCATTGCACTCCTGTGGCCTCTCACGGACACACACAGGACTGGGAAATGTGAGTTTCAGAAGCACGCATTGCCCGCTGAGGTTGGACAAGGCAACGCTCTTGGTTCTTTTCCCAGCTCTCACACTGCAAACACTATTCTTTTTTGTGGTCTATTTAGTATCACATTACACATTTTTTGTTGGTGATTTTGCTGTTTAAAATGACCCCAAGCAGTGCTGAAGTGCGAGCTAGTGTTCCTAAGCACGAAGGCTGGGATGGGCCTTATGAAAAAATACGTGCATTAGGTAAGCTTTGTTCGGCATGAGTTACACACGGCTGGCTGTGAGTTCCATGTTAACGTATCACACTACGTATTTAACAGGCTGCTCTTAAACATAAATACACCTGAGAAAAGATTACGTATTGATCAGCCGATGAAAATGTGACCAGAGGATCATAGGGACACACATTTATTTTTCTCGGAGCAATAGTTCAATCTTCACTCACTCAGCTTTACACAACCCAACTCCCAGGAATGCTAAGACTCGCCTGGATAGAGACCTGTGGTCCAGAGTTGCTGCTAACAGTAATGCTGTTATCAAACTCTCCGTTGGATAACATGCTGTGACGTGCTACTATTACTAATTAATCACAATAGTCTTCGCTCCTCCTGCCACAACAATGCCACTGCTAATTAGCCATGTCTGTCTAATTCTATTTGCGTTATTTAACACGAATGCTATATTGCTGTTATGAAGTGGTTGTACCCACAGCCAGCCAGAGAATGTGTCCTTATCTTTCCCCTTCGCTTCCCGAGGGCAAAATACCAAAAATAAAGCCTTTCTACTGCCTGTCTCCCCGGGGGCTTCTGCAGACAAAAGCAGAAATAAGCGTTGGCTGGGGCAGTGACTGAGCAGAGATGAGAGCCGCTCCTCTCTGGGCCTTGCAGCTGAGCCCCTCCTGGACACTGGCCTCCTCAGGAGCCTCACCGGTCCTGTTGGCTCAGGGGACTCAGCAGCAGCGCCCTCACCCCTTGTTGTCCTGCTCAAAACACCAGCCTGGTACTTATGTGTTTCCTCCCAGACAGATGCCAGTGGTGGGGGGCTGGGAGAGAGACGACGGCCCGGATCTGATTGACAAGGGCTGCTGAACAAGGGGCCTCTGTGGCGTGTTTAATGAAAAGGCCACTAGATTTTTATCGCATCTATTTGGTTTTAGAGTGTCGTGTATAAAAACAATTTAACCAGCAGGTTTAACTGCTGCTGGGCCTTCTCTTCTCCCGGCGGCTCCCTGGGTGTCCTCGCGCAACCACTTTCCTTCCTCCCTCTCCCCTCCGTAGGTTCCACTCCAGACTTTCTTGGGCCTCACACAGAAGCAAAGGCCCGCACAGACCTGCCAGCTTCCTCTCCCGATCTCCCTCTCCCCAGCACCTGGCACCCGGCACTGCCACCCTACAGGCCAGCAACCCTCTCCCCTGGCCACCTGCAAGAGCCTCTGATACCGCGTCCCTCAGTTGTTCATGACCAGAGGGTGCTTCCCCTCAAGGGGCTTTTGGAAGCATGGGGGGCAGAACTGGGTTGCTAGCAATGAGCCTGGGAGAGTACTAGGCGGTCAGGTGCCTGGGGGATGGCACAACATAAGAATGTCCCCAATGAGTTCATTCCCTTTGCCACTCAGCAGCCTCTGGGATTTGGTTTCCAGTCCCACAATCTAATTACCAAATTGCTTGGTAAGTGAATGATATCCAAATAAATCTGCTACGGGGTGTGCAAAAGGAGGATTACAGTTATGAGTATGCGAAACATGGTTAATAAAGCTATTGTAATTATCGTAACCTGCATGTCTTTTTTTTCCCATATGAACAACTGGCATGGTAATCTGAAAATATAATTACCATATTTCCCTACTCAAAACTCTTAAGGTACTTGGCATCATCTGCATTAGATCAAGGGCTGACTCCTCAAGTTCTAGACCAGGGGTGGGCAAACTTTTTGACTCGAGGGCCACAATGGGTTCTTAAACTGGACCGGAGGGCTGGAACAAAAGCAACCTGACCATGCTGACACTCTCATCTTGGGCTGCTGGTGAAGGAGCGGAGGGGAGAGCAATAGAACCCTCCACTCTTTCGGCTCCGCAGGCCGGATAGAACAGCGGAAAGGGCCAGATCCGGCCCTCAGTCCATAGTTTACCCACAGCTGTTCTAGACCCTTCTATTTCCCTAATTTATCTATTCACTGCTCCCCAATGGCTACAGTTCCCACACATCTGCCAACATTCTCTTCATTTAGAGTCTAGCTCTGCCTGCTCTTCTATCCTCTTCTAGAGCACCTTCCCTCTCACCTCTTTCCATGACAAATGCCTACTCCCCTACTCTGCCTTCAAGGATCTGTTTAGGCATCACCTCTTCCAGGAAGCCTCTCAAGATTCCTCCGCAGCCTCAGGTGCCTCTCTAGGCATCTCCTGTATAATTTATATAATTTTTTCAGGGCAGTTACCCTCCTAGACAGCTCCAGGCAGGAAACAGGCAAACTGAGTGCCCAGAGAGAGTGGATTTACAGAACCACCTCTGCCTTTTCCTGTTTTACATTTGTGGGTTTCATGAGAGAATTTGTTTGAAGAAAAAGTCCACTGTCACAAAAGGCTTGGAAATGCTGCTTTAGGTCAATGAGTTTGTCTGATGAGGAAACTGAGGCCCCGAGACTCCTTCATGATGGAGTTAGTTTAGACAGAGGATAAAATGCCTGCAGGTAATTGCACACCTTTCTGGCCAATGAGGGTCTGGAGTCTGTGGGGAGAGAAGGCTGGAAGAGGAGCATTCAAACTGGAGACAGTCATGCTGACCTGTCTGACCAAGCTTTTCCCAGAGGAGATGCCTGGGAAGAGGCCACAGGATGCCAACCAGGAGGTAGGTCTATACTTCCAGAGCTGCCTTCTCCTCCTCTTTCTACAGCAAGTTAGGCTAGGAAAGCCACTTGTTCTTTGGGTTCTTATGGCTGTGCATTTGTTTACACATTCACACCATTCCAGAATGTTCTATTTATGGCTCATTCTGTTTACATGGCCTCCCTATGGGAAAGAGAGGGAGAACTGCATTCATATTTGTACCCTAGTGGCATTGTGGGTAGAAGCTTATGTTTGCCGAGCGCACATCCTCATTTTATGAAGAGAAGCCAGGTCCAGCCTGCCCCGAGTGCTGCCCAAGGCACCCAGCTGCTTCCTGGTGGAGCTGGTGGGACACGTCTTCAGACATGCTCACCCACAGCCCTGACTGCACCAGAGTGGCACCAACGTGGGCTCCACAGCACAGGATCAGCCTGCGCTCCCTCCCATCTGGGCTGGGAGCATAGGTAAGGGGAGCCTTGGCCTTACCTCATGGGGAAGACCACCTCATAATGATCCTTCTAGTTCTTTAAGTACGTAACATCCCAAACCCCAAAAGAGGGAGACGGGGGAGCATGTATATGTTTACTGTGCACTGAGCACCCACCTTGTCAGCCACTCACTAAGAGCTCATAGTCAAGTAACAGAGTAACATAGGTTATCTCGTTGGATTCCCATAATCACCTCCGGTGGAAATAGTGTCTGTCCCCATTTCTCAGATGACAAAATCAAGGCCAAAGGGTAAAATGGAAAAATAGGGATTTCAGACTTAAGAATTCAAAGCTGGTGTGCTTTTCCCACCACTTACTAGTCTACCCCCTGGTCTCCTGAACTGACTCACTCCATTCTGATTCCACTTATAAGAAGATCCAGCCAATGCAAATTCTGCCACATTCAATAGCCTTATCCTGAGAGACAACATTATGTGACCCCCAGGTACTTGAGGAAAGAAATAATTAAGGCCTGGTCCCAAGCTCCCAGTCACAGGCTCGGGAGATGGGTGGAAGGTGTCATTTCAGCAGGAAGTTGGTACACACTAGGGAAGGAAGGTAATGGTTTTTAAAATATATATCTATACTTTTATTGATTTCAGAGAAGAAGGGAGAGGGAGAAAGATAGAAACATCAATGATGAGAGAGAATCATTGATCACCTGCCTCCTGAATGCCGCACCCTGGGGAGCAAGCCTGCAACCTGAGCATGTGCTCTGACCAGGACCTCCTGGTTCATAGGTCAACACTCAACAACTGAGTCACAATCTGCCGGGCGGCCAAGATTTTTTAAAAGAATCTAGCATCCATTGAGTGCTTACTATATGCCAGACATGTTCTAAGGGCTTTCTATATAATACTAAGAGCAATGTTTTAGGTATATCCTATTGCTGTTATTCCCCAGACAGAGGGATTTGCAATTCAAAGTGATTTTTTAAAATATATTTTATTGATTTTTTACAGAGAGGAAGGGAGAGAGAGAGAGAGAGAGCTAGAAACGCCGATGAGAGAGAAACATCGACCAGCCGCCTCCTGCACACCCCTCACTGGGGATGTGCCCACAACCAATGTACATGCCCTTAACTGGAATCGAACCCAGGACCTTCCAGTCCGCAGACCGACGCTCTACCACTGAGCCAAACCGGTTTCAGCTCAAAGTGATTTTGTCATCTGTCCATGATCACCCTGCTGTTGGGACAAGGGCATGACCAGGTCAGCCTGAAGGCAAAGCCTTTGCCAGACACACTCTTGCATTATCCCTGAGGTTCAGGGAAGAATTCCTGGGAGCAGATGGCTCCTGGGCCCCAAATCGCATCCCACTCTCTCTCCTAGGACTCCTTTAAAAAAGGTGATTCTCTGTAGAGTTTTTAAGTCTGCCTTTGATGATTTTGGTCCTAAGAATAGCTATGGTTTCTTCTCTAAGTGCCACAGGCATTGTCTTGCCAAACCCTGGCTCAGATCCTTCCCACTCCTTGGATTCTTCCTTCTCTTTCTCACTTTGCAAGATCCCATTCAAATACAGTCCCCTGGAAGCCTCCTGACTTGAGCATAGACCCCCTTTACCTCTAAACTTCTCTACCAGGTTTGGGATCTAGGGGTAGGCACACTATTACTATTTACGAGGCCTTGGACTGGGGGTTTTACACAACTATATTTTCTAATCTCACTTGGACCTTACACTACTTACTGCGTGAAGTTGTTACCTTGACACAGAAGAGAAAATGAGTTACACAGACATGATGCGATTGCTCAAGGTCACCCAGAGTGAGCACCAGAGGGACAATGTGTCTCACTCTCAAGTCCCCATTGTGCCTGGTCTGCTTATCTGTCTCCTTCTGGGAGAGGATGCTCAGCCCCGAACAGGGGTGCACTCCTTGGAGGCAGGGGTAGGGGTAGTGCTATAGCCTCTGGGCCCTCACTGCACCTGCGTGTAGATATTGCTTACTCAAACGGCGTCAAATACATGGATATCTTAAACCTTCATGTGCCCTCGCCGATCAGTAGGGTGCCTTGCACTGGAAGTATCTAATAAAGAATTTTCCATTTTCTAAAAATTAAAACAAATATTTTATTAACACTCAAGGCTAGGATTAATGATACATAAAGCACAAGGGAGCATTGTTCTTGCTAACATTTCGTTGCTATGTTAATGAAATTATTATAATCCTGAGTAACTCCAGGACTAGGTAGATTTTAACTTCAATCAACCTTGAGTATCACTCTTAGCCCCTGTGTGGCATGTAGATGGCTCTGGAGTTCTGGGTTGGGAGCAGAGTATTTGGTGGAGATGGGACACTTCTCCATCACATTTAGAAGCCATGGGTTTGTAGGCCCCACTCTTTCTCTCAGTAGCTTATTACCTCGATCCTATCTACCCTGTTTCCTTGAAAATAAGACAGTATCTTATATTAATTTTTGCTCCCAAAGATGCGCTAGGTCTTATTTTCAGGGGATGTGTTATGTTTCCATGAAGTAGGTCTTATTTTTGGAGGATGTCTTATTTTGGGGGAAACATGGTAGTTTAACTCTCTCAGCCTTAGCTCTTTAAAAGATTCTGATACTCTGTACTCAGATCAGGGGACCTTCCTCTAAGGTTCTGGGAAAGATTTGTGTGTGTGTGTGTGTGTGTGTGTGTGTGTGTGTGTTTAAATGAGAGAGATGAGGAAGCTTTTGTAACCAGAGCTGGAGCGATGTGACCCAGTGCCATCGAACTGCCTAGCAGGCAGCCCTATCCGGACAGCATCAGGCTCCTGAGGAAAGGCAGATGCGCCCGCTTTGATTCCCGCCTCACTACCTCCACTATAAAGTGTGATGAAGAATTAAGCCACCTGATCATATTCAGAATGTGTTCCTTCCAGGTGCTATCTAACAATGCTTCCTGTAAAGGGGCCTTCCTGCAGCGAGCTGTTTCGTGGCGGGAAGAGAAGCTTTGGAGAGCTGCATCCAGAAAAAGGAAGACCCGAGCCCTCAAGGCCATTTTCATTTAAGTGCATTACTTAGAGTTACAAAGGTGGCAGCGAGGAACTGCAAACACCATCTGTACTGACTCCTAATTGCAAGTGCACAGGGCAGAGGCTGGAGAGGCAGGGTGACAGGGAGCTAAGCCTTCACTTACCCCAGCAGGAAGGCAATAGATACTGTGCAAAGCTGATCCATCACTTTGAAGCAGTTTGAGCAAACACTGTTTAATGATATGGAAGCACCCACCAGAGGAGCTGAAACCAAGAGCAGTCAAATGCAGCCGCCTCAGGGGATGGGACTGGGGTGGGGAGAAGGGCTCTGCTTTTTCACAGAAGACCTTCGGCACTAGTTCATTTTGTCATTGTTGGTGAGGATATCTTTGATTTTAGAAAATGGAAAACATATCTACTCCCCAGGACACTGTCCTTCTTGGAGTTTGGAACCGTCCCCAAGTTTCTGCTTAGCTTCCTGTCAACCCCAGGGGCTTGGTGAACAGGACCTAGTGCTGATGGAGAGAATGGCTGTGTCCCATGTTCATGCTAAGGGGTGGGAGGTGTGTGCAGCCTAACCTTTCTAGAAGGTGATGGATGTTCGGGAAGGCTCCATGTTCTTTCAAAGAGTACATTTAATGAAGACAGTTATGATCTAAACAGTCCATAGTGAAGCTGGAAATAGCCAGGCATCATATAGTTCATTTACTTTAGGAGGGAGGGGGAGGAGTCGTTGCCAGGTATCACATCTTGGCTAAATGCTTGGAGTAAGGGACCTGGGAAAGAAAGGAAACCAAATCCCAGGGATGGTGTGAAGAGCTTAGATCCAGATTATTCAGGTGTCTGTGTCCTACACCCTACGCCGCAGATCATCCTCAGGTGGACAGGCAAGGACGGACAGTGAGGGAGGAAAAGGTACCCGGCTGGACTCAGAAGACATGGGAGCTCCTCAGGCCCCGGGCACTGCTGGGCTGTGGGCTCCGAGGGCTAACAGGTGGCCATGTGCAGGGCGGGGCCACGTGGGGAAACCCTGGTGAAGTCCTTCTCCTCTCTCAGCTTCAGTCTCCTTAGCTGGACACCGGCATTTAAAAATCTCTCTTTCTCTAGGGTCATTTTGAGTATTAAATGAACTCATAGAGCAAATTGGCTGGACTTCTACAACTTCCTATTAGTCTTCTAGCTTCCCCCTCCACAGGCCTCAGCCCTTCAGTGGCTTCCTGTTTCCTGATGTGCTATGTCCCAATATAATGGGAGCCACACATGAGAGCCACATATGTGATTTTAAATTTTCTAGTAGCCACACTCTTTATAAAGTAGTAAGAAACAATTGACATTAATTGTAATAGTATATTGCACTTACTTCATTTTTAAGTATATTTGTTTATCAAAGGCATAATTTTAATATGATGAAATTAGGTGTGAAGGATGCACTACATGCTGTTTTAGACCGCCTTATATCCATTGTTTAATCTGTGCAACAACTATGGGAGGTAGGGATTCATAGGCCCATTTTACAGATGGGGAAATGAGTCAATATAAAAAAATCTACTAATGCGCTATTTTACATTCGTTGTGTGTTCACAGGAAGTCTCTGGGATCCATTCAGGTCAGCCACATTTCTAGTGCCCTGTTGGCTACCCCAGTGGGTTGAACAGATTCAGATCTTTCAGCTCCTCCTTCTGGCCTCACGCTCTCTAGCCTCTGGTCACACGCTCTTCCCTTCTGCCTGGAGCATGCCCTCCACCACCTGCAACCCACTTTGCTGGGCTAACTTTCAAATTGGGTCACTTTCTCCTGGAAATTCGCCCTGGCCCCTTTAGCCAGGATAAGGGCCCCTCCCACATGTTCCCACAGCACTCTGTAGGGTCCCATTAAAACCCTATTAACTGGGTTATAGTGGCTTGGGTTCCCTGCATGTCATGCTCCATATATACCTAGTTAATCACTGAACCTCCCCTGCCTAGGATGAGCCCCGTGTGTGACAGATGATCTGTAAGTGCATGCACATTTACTTACTAAAATGAAGCCCCCTCAGGCTCAGGACATGGAACCTCTCAAGGGTGGTCCTAAGGAGCAAAGGAACCAGCTTCTCCTCTCTGCACTCCTACCCAAAAGATACAGCCCTGGGAGCCAGGCAGACCTCAGTTCAAATTCTGATTTCACCACTTCATAAATGCATGTCCTGGTCAGGTCCCTTCACCACTTAGAGCCTCAGTTTCACCATCTGTAAAATGGGGCTATTGATCTCTAACTTGCATAGTTGCTGCACCAATTAAACAATTGATGTGAAGTGGTCTAGAACAGTACGTTTCAATAATTTCATCATATTAAAGATGCCATCAATTATAACTGCATCATGCACAAGCTACATCATAAGTTTATGAGCCACTGCATAAAAGGGGGAAAAGTCCCAACAACAATGCAGTTCAACTGTGACATCCCTATGACATGTAAGATGCAGCCCAAATTCAGAGATGCTGAAATGTAGAGTTATGTACAATGGCATGTGGTAAATGCTCCCCCCCCCTTCCCCATACCTGGAGAGTAACGGACTACATTCTTAGGTAGGAGATGCTGAACTCTGGCTTGTGTTGAATACCTGGCCTCCCAGGACTTGGGCTTCCCTGGAAGGTGAGAAATGACTATTTACCGAGTTCCCACTATGGGCTAGCCACTTCCTTGCATTATTTTATTTTATTACTAGAGTCCTGGTGCATTAAATTCGTGCACAGGTAGGGTCCCTAGGCCTGGCTGGTAATCAGGGGCGATCAAGGCCTTCTGGCTGCCAGCCAGGGCCTCACTTTTTTCTGCACCACCCCCTGGTGGTCAGCACACATCATGGCGAGTGACCAGTCTCCTGGTCAAACTCCCATAGGGACAATTTGCATATTAGGCTTTTATATATATAGATTTTATCTTAAAATTTTTAATTTATTTTAGAGAGGAGAGGAGAGAAGAGGAGAGAGAGAGAGAGAGAGAGAGAGAGAGAGAGAGAGAGAGAGAGATATCAATCATTGCCTCTTGTATGTGCCCTGACCACTGAAAACCTAGATATGTGACCTGACTGGGAATCCAACCTACAACCTTTTGGTGTATGGGACGATGCTCCCACCAACTGAGCCACCAAGCCAGGGCTCCTTATATTACTTTAATAACTCTTCAAAACAATCTTCTTTGGTATGCTCCTCATTTTTAAGAGAAGGAAAAGGCAGTTCGAGTGGTTAGGTTGCCCCACTAGCACAGGACAGAGCCTGGGCTGTCTTTGGGCCTGTGCCAGGTGAAGCCCCTGCTGCCTTCAAGCCAAGCCCAGCCATTTCTAAAGGCCTGGGCCCCTGGGGCTGAGGGAAGCCCCCAGCCATGTCAGCAGCATCTCCTTAATGCTCCATAAAGGCCCCGAGCTCCTCAGAGAAGCCCAGGATCAAACCACCAGGCAGGAGCTTATTAGACTTAATGCCAGGAACAAACCTTGCAAACAACAGGTTAAGAAGACCCCTGCCAAGATCTGAAGGCGGAGCAGAGCCTCCCTCCCCGGGGCGCTGGCTGGCAGAGCCTGGGTTTGCACAGCTCTGCTCCCTGCAGTATCCAGGCAGGGAAGAAAGCAAGGGCCTCCTCCCTCCTCTACATCAGCACACTCCCCCATTCCTAAAGAACACTCAGCTGTGGGAGGAGGCAGGCCAGAGACTGAAATGGCCAGCGGGTGGTGAGTGGGGTGAGGGGTCCTTGGAGAGGACGCTCTAAGTGTGGGGAAGCCTGGTGAGGTCATAAGTGCCTGAGACTTCCAGCTCAAATGTAAACACCGAGCTGGTGACAGGGGCAAGGACAAAAGGCTAAAAGGAGGAAGGCCCCCCCATTAGCCATGGGGGGTACCATTTGCTCCCTAATTAGTGTGAGGCTCTCCTGTGGGAGGTGTCCACGTTTGCTCTGTCAGGCTTGCTGAGGCCCAGGTGGCAAATGCTGGTCTTGCAGATTTAACTAACATAGAGGTTTTGCTCCTTCCATCCTGTATCCTTAGAGAGTGCAGCCTCTGTCTATGGAGCCAACGAAACCGGGTTACTGGTCCCCTCACTCGAGACGGCCTGGACCTAATGCGAGTTTCTTGGGACTTGCATTTGTTTCAAGGAGCTCTCTCCATCCTTTCTCTTTTCCAGCTGAGATAGTATTTGGAAAACAGAGAAGAGAGGAGCTAGTCAGGTGAAGTGGAGGGCGGGGCTAACCAGGCTACCCATTGCCTCAGACCCCCCCCCCCTCCCATCTTCTGGTGAAACCCCAGCCCTCGGCAGAAGAGAAATGGAAAACCACTGAGCAGCTGTGGCAGTCCGTGATTCTGCTAGATTAGGCGGCAGTGGGGTGGGGGTGGGGGGCGGAGAGGAATAAAAAACATAGAACAGTGGCAGCCTGATGCAGTAGAGAGAGGGATGCTTGGGGTCACTGAGGAAAGCAGTATTTTTGTCCCCACTCGGCTGTGAAATGACCCCTGCCGTGGTTTGGCTTGGGTTCTATTCCAGGTGCCACCATTCACTTGCCATGTGACCTTGGCCAGGATACTACTCTCTCTCTCTCTCTGGGCCTCAGTTTCCTTGAGGGAGGAGGAACACCCAGCTGTGGGAGTCCTTGGCTTTCGCACTGTGTTCCAGGGAATCCTCAGCTCTCCCCTCCCCACCTTCCCTTCCTTCCCCTCCTCTACTTGGACCTGTTGGGTCCCTGAAAAATCTCCTTCAAAGACAGGCTTATGTGGCCAATAAAAGTTTGAAATCCGCCAGACTAAATAATCTCATACGTTCCTTCCAGCCCCGACGTTCTCTGATTCTAAAAATCGCCACGTTGCAATCTAGTTGCAGGAACAAATACTACTGAAAGAAGCGGAGTTTGTGTGAGCCTTGAGCTTGTGTGTGTGTGTGTGTGTGTGTGTGTGTGTGTGTGTGTGTTTAATCCTTCCACATTTTTTATGCTGCTGTTTCGAGCAGACACAAACCACATGCAAACATTTTACCTGGAAACTTGGCTGCTCTCGAGTTATTTATGAGCACAAAGCGCCTGCAGGCAGAGTAGGGCACGTGTGCATCTGTGCCCGGAGCCCGCAACAGGCTTTGCACTTTGCAGGCGGGGAGACAGAGCCTGCTGTCCCCGTGGCTTGCAAACAAGCAAACCGGTGGAGAAAAACACAGCTTCGGCAGGCAGGAGCCCACAGCCTGGGTTTTCTAATTCTCCTGCCGGCCCTCCATCCCCCAGGCCTTCCTGCTTCTTGCCTGTCTCTACAAGGTGGAAAAAGGAAGATAAAAAAAAGCAGCCCTGTAACCACTTCAAGATGGTGATGGGATGCTAGGAAGTCTGCGTGGACGGCGCTGCCGACTTATACCATTTCTGAGGGTGGAACTTCCAGACGGGGGCCCATCCGAGGCCACGGCTGCAACCCCAGCTTGAGGACGAATCAGATTTGAGGCTGGTCTCCCGGGGTGACGGGTAATCCTTAGCATTCTGCACACACAGGCCTTCTGGTCCAGCCTCAGCCTCCAGCAGAGGGGGGCAAATGAGAGGAAAGGCAGGCCGTGAAGAAACACACAATAATTTCGACTTCACTTTGGGATCATGTGGGTTTTATTTGGGGCGAGCAGAGTTCACATGCTTTTCTAATGATTGCTTCACTGTGCCACCAAAAACTGAGCAGATAGATAGACTGCACCGCTGAACGTGGTCCTAGAGAGCATCGAGTGCATCTAACCCATTTCGAGGATGGGAAGACTGAGACCCCCTGTGGAAAAGCTCCTTGCTGGGAATCACCCCCCTATAGGAAAATAGCTGAGTCCAGCCTCAGGCCATTGGCCATTTCATTCAGCTTCCCGGGTTCGAGTCTCCTGCCTGGCCCTCATCCTGGTCACAGAGCACTGGGCTGAGAGAGGACTTGTGGGGACACAGCACCTGGGCACAGGGGAAGTATCAGGGCTGCCAGGTGTGATTGTCCCAGCTGTGTGCCGCACAAGAGCAGTCTCCACGCAGTGAATGAGACCTCTAGCCCTGCTCTCACTCTGCTCACCCAGCTGTGTGCCCCGATGCTGTGTGCCCTGTCTGCCTGGAGGAGGGGCGACTTACTCTGAGTCTGACAGAGGTGCTGCCAGGCTGGCAGGTCTCAGGGAGCAGGACGTGTGCACAGGGGACGGACTGGAGCCAGGCCCCAGGATGAGTTTGTCGGACAGAGAGAGGGAGAGCAGGCACTCTGCGAAGGGGGGACATGCAAAGGACCGTTGTTGGGGGTGGGTCTGAATCAGAGTCTATGCACCTCTCTGCTGGCCTGGGCCCAGCGCATGTGGCACCTGAGCCTCGATCCCAGGCATCTCTCGGAGGGCCAGGCCAGGAAAACCCTTATGTGGACGCCATCTCAGTGTGGGTTATACACACTGACCCTCTGGGCCGCCCCGCCGCCCAGTTCTGTCCACTCAGATGTGATGGGAACCCATAGGGGCCTCCATCACTCTCACTCTCCTTCCTGCTCCCTGACTTCCTGAGAATGGAGGAAGCCAACCCACAACGAGGAAGGAGAACCAGCCCAGCTGCTCTCTCTTACTGCCTGGCGTTAGGGGTGGGGGAGTCAGCTGGCAGCAACCACGCCTCCCCTCCGGTCCCCCCAACTTCTGCTGCTTCAGGAAAGGGCTGAAGACACAGGTTCTAAATATAGGCACGTCCCCCATCCTCCTGCCCGGCTAATATTAGCCCTTCTGTGGGATCCACTGACAGCATTCTTCCCTTTTTCTGGCTGTGCTGGTGGGAATTCTTCTGCTTACTGTAAGGCCGGCTGAGCCAGCAAAAGACTGGGGACCACACGGAGCCAAGTACAGTGAGAGCTGTGCTAACTGGGGGCCGAGCCGGATGATTAATGGGGCTCCTTTCCAACACAAGATTTATGGTTCTGTGAATGGGGAGGCTTGGGAAATGGGGGTGGGGCTGGTTCTGGTTAATTGAATTTGTCAGCTTCCAGATGGAGGGGGCACTAACATTTGTTGATAATTTACTCTGAGCCAGGGACCCTACTAAGGATTTCAAATACGTGATTTCATGGGATCGTTACAACAGCCCGTGAGGAGGGTGGGACTGTTGTCTTTGTTTTACAGACGAGGGCACGGAGGGTCCCAGACGCAAAGGGAGGGCCCTCCACACACACAGCTCGCAATGTGAAGATGAGGTTTGGACCCAGGTTTCGGTGACGCCACACCACTCACCGTGGATCACGCTGCCAGGTCCATTTGTTTTAAGAATGGCCGCAAATCTTTTGAAAATGGGATGAGCCGTGCTCCTTCTGTAAGGTCTGTAGTCAGGGTCAGAGAAGCAAAGCATTGGATTGGAGGGAGAGGCCTTGAACACGGAGCCTGCCTCAGCGACGGGAACCCGGGGTAACGGGTTACACCTCTCTGAGCCTCGGTTTTCCCATCTGGAAAAGAGGTGCCCATGAGGGGGCTCCAACGGCGCTTTAACCTTAGAGTCTGGGTTGCATTTCTTGGGTGGGTTCCAGTTCCCATCAGCCCAGCCCAGAAATGCACCCTGAAAAGAGCATGGTGGGGCACAGGACATGCGATGGGGCCAAGAAAAAACTGAATGCGTTACTGATCAGGCGGCCCCCCAGGCCTTCCAGCCAAGGCTTTGGTTCGTTGTCTTGCAACTCCTCTCTACAAACGAAAAAGGATGGGAAAAGCCACTTGCACCTGAAACAGCACAGAGCAGAGAAGATGCTCCTTGGTTTCCCAAAGGCAGCCAGAGGAGAGAAGAGGAGAAAGCAGATTGGAGAGGCAGAGGGAGTGACCCACAGGTAATAAATAACATGGGGTAAGCAGTAAGTACTGATGTCCTTCGATTGCTCATTTCCCCATTTTGTTCCGACGAGGGTGCAAGGCAGGGGATTGAGGACCTGGTGATGCCTAAGAGGATGGCAGGCAGTCGCGGTGACTGCATGGTCAGGGCAGACAGCTGACCATGTCCAGAAACACGGAGTTACACACACTTGTCTCCACCCGGAGAATGAGGATGACCAGACACAGGGACCCATGACTGCCCTCTGCATTCTTCCCTGGCACCTGCAGAGGTGCCCCCTTAATACCTGAGGGCATTAGCTTTGTGGTTAGCTTTCTGACTAAGGGCTCAGGACCGCTAACCGGGGCCTGCCTGCAAGGTCCTGAGAGCCTCATGGAAGGAATCTCTAGACTCCAGACACTGAGGAGCCCTCCCACCAACAGGCATCAGAGGAAGCCCCCACGTCTTCGCCACTTCATCTCTATTGCATTTTTACTGAAGCTAAACCAATCCTGAAATTTCATTTTCCGAGATGTTTCCTGGACCATGGCGCTCTCCCGGGAATTCTCAGAGTCGGGGCTCCCTAGTGGTGCCGGGTACGTGTGTGCAAGCGTCCCAGTGACAGGCGGGTGCGGTGACACTGTCACCGCGGGGAAATCACAAACAGCAGGATTGTTTTCGAGGTGACACAGGGGCTCTGCACCCACACAGAAACAAACAGAGCCTAACGGGACATTGCGCAGGCGTGCCAACATGTGCAGACCCAGACGAGCGCTTGGGGCCCAGAAACAGATGTGCCCAAGGCGGACATACGGGACACAGATGCACGTGCCTCAGAGTCCCCAGACACACAGGCACAACCTGTGGCTGGCTCAGCCCTCTGAGTGCCCGTAGGTGCTGGCATTAGGGCCAGGGAGTGTGGACCCTCCATGCTGAGAGTTCCCCATGGTGGGGGCTCCCTCACTAGGCACCGCTTTGGGGGGATTTCCATTCTGATGGTCTCAGGAAACTCCCCAAAGTCCCAGTAGGTCCATTTTTACAGCTGTTTCTTAGTCATCTTTTGCCAAAAAATATTGGATTGAGCAATCCAGACAGAAGATGAATAATGTGTGAATCTCAGGGACCATCACATCTCAGAGGGGCCATAGAAGACATGGTGCTGAGGAGAGGGGGCAGGCAGGGAGATGAAGGGCAAGCTTCCTCGGGGGTCCAATCTGCTTCTGAATCATTGGATCCCCAGAGTCCAGCCATGTGGGAGCGCTGGGCAGTGCCCCAGAGATGATCACTGGGTGAATTAATGCAGGGCTAGTTCAGGGCAACCTTACTTGGTCTCTATCTTGCCTTTCCACTGCCCAGAATATCAAGTCCTCTCTGGCCAGAATATCAAGTCCATGTTCCTTAGAGGCCGGTCTACAGGGCCCTTCCTAACCAAGGACCCGTCTTCCCACTTCGCATTCGTCCGACCTCCCCCTGTCTGCCCCTCACTCACTGTTCCTGTGTCCTTGAACTCCTCCTCATTTCTCCAGGACGCCAGGCTTATCCAGGCCTCAGAGGCTGTGTGCCAACGTTCCCTCTGCCAGGAACACCCATTGCTTCCTTCTCTGTCCCCTGAACTCTTTCAAGATGTACATCTAACATCCCCTCCCTTCCTGCAGCATCTGTCAGTCTCCCTCTCTCCCTCCCATGCATCCCAGTCGGAGTCACTGCAGCCTCCAAAGGGTCCCAAAAGACATCCAGTCTCCCCAGGGTGAGCAGCTCCAGGAGGGAGCCCTGTCTCACTTGTCCTAGAGTTTGGCACCCAGTACGTGACACCAGCAGGAGACTCAGCAAGGTGGCTCCCATAGCTCCAGGGCCTGCTCTGGGCTTTATTGAGTCCCTGAGCTCAGCCCTGCCCCCTTTGGGTAGGAACAGAAGAAGCGGTGGCTGCCAAGTATGGAAACCAGACTGGAGAAGAAAAAGTCTGGGGCACAGACTGTACTAAACCTGCCTCAGGGACTGCCACCATCACACATGCCTTCCCTTCCCCAGGACACATTCGAGGGCATAATTCCCATATCTCCGTGCCCTTGCCCCCTCCCGTCCCCACATGTGGCTCCTGCAGCCTCTGTCCCACTTAACCTTCCCTAAGCTCCTTCTAGGAGGCCCCCAGATATAAAACAGCATTGAAGACACATCTCTCCCAGGTTAAACTCTAACTCCCCGATGCACAGGAGATACTGCTCTGGCTTTGGGCTAGAGAAACTGGGGCAGCCATGCTGGGTCAGTGGAAGCAGGAGCTGTGTGGGCCCTGCCTACTTCCTTGGGGGAAGTTCCAAATTCATGAATACCTGCTTGTCCTACTCAGCAAAATATACATATAAAATGGGGTGATTTAAAATTGTGTTTTTTATTGATTTATTTATATTTCTAAAAGGTCAGAGTCATTTTTTTTAAACAGGGCAGAAACCTGGAAAGAGTAAAGGATTTGAGAGGTGGAAGTAAATTCAGAAACACCGGGGCATCTTCACACGCCGGGCATGGTGTAAGGTTCTGTGTGCCCAGCCCTCCAGGAGCTCCCAGGTCAGTGGAAAAGCAGAGCTTCCTGGTTCACATTCAGATCCAAAAGGCCATTTTCCAGCCCCTTTCATGTGCCTGGGATGTCACAGAG
Organism: Vespertilio murinus; assembly: GCA_963924515.1. Classification (NCBI taxonomy): domain Eukaryota; kingdom Metazoa; phylum Chordata; class Mammalia; order Chiroptera; family Vespertilionidae; genus Vespertilio; species Vespertilio murinus. Next base: position 126,064,298 of record OZ004709.1, on the reverse strand, counting down.
ATCATTCACCTTCACAGTAAACCCCGATTGCAGATATTTCATTTCTGTTTCACAGACAAAGAAGCTGAGACTCAGAGAGTTAAGTGATTTGTCCAGGGTTAAGCAGCCAAAGGGTGGACTGGGATTTGAACCGAGGTCTGTGTAGCTCCCAACATTGATGGTGTTACTTCCATAACAGACTGGGAACATCTTTGGTCCAGGTTTTAGTGGACCTTTTAGGAAGCCCTGGAAAACCTTCGAAAATTTCATCTCATTGTCTCAACAACCTTAGGAAGTAGGCATCAATGCCCCTATTTTACCAAAGAGCATCTGAGCCTCCGTGTTATCCTCTAGCTTAGAAATGAGAATCAGATACCACAAGTCACTATGTTTGAGCCTGATCTTTTAGTAAGCTGGGAGGACCCTTCCAGGGACAAGGGGAGACAATGTCCATGAGATAAGGGATGATCAAATGCCAAAGTCCTAGGAGATCTGCATCCCATTCAGGGACAATTCTCTAAGGTCTAGACCTGACCTTTGTTACCAAATCTTGTTTCAATGCTGCCTCTCTGGTACCCGTGGGCTGCTGTTTAGGAAAACGTCCTGAGTCACTAAAACCTTCATTGTCCTAGGATAAAGTTCAGACTCCTTCCAAAAGCGCATAAGACCTTTAAAATCAGCCTCCTGGGAGCTTTCCATTCTGTTCCTTTGAGCCCCTGTGAATGACTCTGAATGTGTGGACACTCTGTTCTCACTGACTGCCTGATTCTGCCTGAGCACAGAGAACCCATCCCACAGGCCCACTGGGTGCATGCTCATGCATCTTACAAGCTTCCATATGGACCACATGTCCTCTGACACTGTTCCTCACTGAAATTTCTTCCTCCACATTTCTGTGGCCTTTTATGCCCATGGTATGGCTATGATCATGCTTGAGAGTAACTGTTTGTCTAGAGTCTGATATTCCCCACCAGACTAGGTCCTCCCAGGAGGCAAGGACTGAGATAGACTCCTATCTGTGTGACCTGACACTTCAGTACAGGACCCAGCTTAAAGAAGGGGATTAATGTGTAATTGCTGAATGGATTAATGAGGTGACTGAGGGATGACTGAATAATCATAGGTCAAAGCCTCTGTCCTTTGGGGATGTTCGGGGACTGAGCACCATCTTTATCTGGACTGTGATTTAGCCACATTGCAACCTTTCAGACTGCCATCTCAGATCTTGGTTCTTGGTCTAAGCATTTTCAGTCCAGCACAGCCTTTCCTCATTTTTATCCTATGTAATAAAAGACTAATATGCAAATTGACCAGACAGCAAAACAACTGGTTGCTATGATGTGCACTGACAACCAGGGGGCAGATATTCAATGCAGGAGCTACCCCCTGGTGGTCAGTGTGTTCCCACAGGGCGAGCACTGCTCAGCCAGAAGCTGGGCTCATGGCTGGCTGGCTGGTGAGTTGGCTGGCATGCCACAGTGGCAGTGGCACGAGCTTCTCCTGACCTGTGGCAGTGCTAAGGATGTCTGACTGCTGGGAGCGGGCCTAAGCTGGCAGTTGGACATCCCCCAAGGGCTCCCAGACTGCGAGAGGGTGCAGGCCAGGCTGAAGGACACCCCCTCCTCCAAGTACACGAATCTTGTGCACCAGGCCTCTAGTATTAATAAAAGAAGGAAAAACAAACACTCAGCTCTTTTGTTAACCCAGATGCCAAGCTATTAATACTTGTGGACATTAGGAGGACAGGATGAGTTCTAGGGGATGATGTGCAGTAAGTATTGGTCTTTTTCATGTGTTCAAGAGGCCAATCTGTTATCTGTTTTGGAGAGGAAAATTTTGCTCAATAGAGTATTGATACAGACATTTGTGCTAAAATATTTAAAACTGGAAAAAAGACAAAAGAAAAAGAGGCAGGACCATGTCTGTCTGTCTACTCCTGGTTTCTGGTATTAAGTGTGGCATAATGGCAGGAGATCCCCTATCCTACTCATAGATACAATTTCAGGCTTCAATCCAACGCCAAAATTCTGGATTCATAAATTCATCCCATACAAGCACATCATAAGGCATAACTGTGAGCTGTCATAAGCTTAGTCCTCATCACAACTTTCAAGTTCTCAACAACAAAAAAGGCAAGATTAACACAAACCCTTCACAAACTTGCAAAACATAAAAAATGAGGGAACCCTTCCCAACTCACTTTATGAGGCCAACATTGCCTGCCACTAAAACAGTTAATGATACCACAAGGAAAAACAACAACAATATAGCTCAATATCCCCTATGAGTATGGACAGAAAAAGCCTCAATCAAATATTATTGAACTTGCCCTAGCCCATGTTTCCCAAAGATTAGAGCATCAGCCCACACACTGAAAGGTCATGGGTTCAATTCCCCATCAAGAGAATGTATCTGGGTTGCAGGTTTGATTCATGGCTCTGGTCAGTGCATGGGAGAGAGTCAACCAAGAAATGTGTATCTTACATGAATGTTTCTCTCTCCTCCTCCTCCCTCCCTTCTACTCTCTCTAAAAAAATCAATGGAAAAAGTATTCTCAGATAGAGTAACAAATGAATAAACAAATTAAAAAATTATTAAAATACTATTGAATGGAATCCAACCAATATAAAAAGGATTATACACCATGATGAAGTAGGGTTTTGCCCAGGAAAACAAGTTGGTTTAGCACACTAAGACCAATCAATATAATACACCATATTAATAGAATAAAGGATAAAAACATCATGATTCTGTCCATAGACACAGAAAAGCATTTGATAAAACCCAACACCTTTTCATGGCAAAAACTTACAACAAACTATGAACACAGAGAATCTCAACTTCATAAGGCCATCTTTGAAAAGCCCACAGCTCACTCTCTAGTTTGTGGTGAAAGACTGAAAGCTTGGAAACCAGATCTGCCCTTACTTCTTTTATTCAACATTGTACCGGAGGTTCAAACCAGGGAAATTAGACAAGAGAAAAGGGGACAGAGAAGCATCCATATTACAAAAAGGAAGAACTAGAACTATCTCTACTCATATATGACAAGATCTTGTATAGAGTAACCAGTTCAGCAAGGTTTCAGGATGTAAGATCAATGTACCAAAAAAAATCATTTTTTTCTATATACTAGCAATGAGTCATCAAAAAATAAAATGAAAAAACAATTCTAGTTACAATAGCATCCAAAATAAGATAATAGTTAGGAATAAATTTTAAAAAGAGTATAAAACTTCTTTACAAGAGCAATACTTCATTGTATGCTATAATACTGAATACCATAAAACACTATATAAAGGGATCTACATATACAGATTAGAAGATTGTTTAGATGGCTATTCAGAAATTGATTTATAGATTTAATCCATTCTCTGTTAAAATCCCTGCTGTGTTTTTAAAAAGAAATTAATAAGTAGATCCTAAAATTCATATACAAATACAATAGACACAACATAGACAAAACAATCTTGAGAAAAAAACAACAACAAAAAGTACAAAGTTGGATGACCCACACTTCCCAATTTCAAAACCTACTCTGAAGCTACAGTAATTAAGACAGTGTGAGACTGGCATCAGAACAGACATATAGATCAATGGAATAGAAATGAGAGCCCATAAATAAACCTTCACATTTAGATCAACTGTTTTTTGAAGAGTGCCAAGACAATTTGATGGGAAAAGATACCATAAAACTCTTAGAAGAAAATATAGGAGTAAGTTTTTATGATCTTTAATTAAGCAATGGTTTCTTAGATGCAATACCCAAAGCACAAGTAACAAAAGCAAAAAGAAAAACAAAAAACAGATCAATTGGACATCATCAAAATGAAATGCTTTTATGCTTCAAAGAACATTATAAAGAAAGTGAAAAGGCAATTAATAGATTAGGAGAAAATAGTTGCAAATCATATAATAAACCAGTAATGTTTCATATATATATATAATGATTTTATTTTTTGAATATATATAATATGTATATTATATTATATATAACCTATATATATGCTATATTTATATATGGAGAACTCTATAACTCAACAATAATTATATATTTTTGATATATATATGTTTTATATATATATAGATAGATAAATAGAGAACTCTTATAACTCAACAATAAAAAGAAATCCCAATTAAGAAATGGCAAAGGACTTGAACAGACATTTCTCCAAAGGAAAAATAAAAATGGGCAATAAGTACATGTAAAGATGCTGAATGTCATTAGTTATTAGGGAAATACAATCAAAGCCACAATGAGAGGCCACTCACCGCCACAAGGATGGTTAATATATAAGAGAAACAGTAAAACATGTTGGAAAGGAGGTGAAAAAATTGGAAACTTCATATATTGCTAGTAGGATTGCAAAATGGTACAACTACTTTTGAAAACAGACCAGCAGTTCCTGAAAATGTTAACCACAGAGTCATCATGTGACCTAGCAACATCACTCTTAGGTATATACTAAAAATGACTAAAAATATATGTCCACACAAAAACTCATATACAAATATTCATAATAGCATTATTCATAATAGCTAAAAATATATATAACCCAAATATCCATCAACTGATAAATGTATAAACAAAATGTATGTGTGTGTTATTTAGCCATAAAGAGGAATGAAAAATTGACATGTACTACAACATGGGTAAATCTTGGTAATATTATACTAAATGCAAGAAATCAGACACAAAGGCAACATAGTATATGATTCTATTTATAGAAAAGTTCTAGAATAGGCAAATCCATAGAGAGAGAGTAGATTAGTGGCTGCCAGTGGCTGGGGAGAGTAGGAAATGGGTTGGGGGTGGGGTTGACTGCTAATGAGAATGGAGTTTCTTTCTGGGGTAATGAAATGCTCTAAAATTAGATAGTGGCGATGGTTGCGCAGCTCTGCACATACTAAAAAACACCGAATTGTACAATTTTAAAAAGGGTCCATTATATGGCATGTGAGCTACTAGTATACCTCAGTAATGCTGTTATAAAAACATGCAAGAAGGAATCTAGGGAATGGGGAAGAATGGAAACAGCTGACTTGCTAGAAGTGGTGAGATGGAAGTTGATTGTGTTTTTTCCATTATTGTTGTCTATGCAATAAAATGTGAAAAAAAGAGGAGATAAAGTAAATGAGCAATAACTTTGGAGTCTAATGTTCTGATGTGTCCCTTCCTCTGTTAGTGATTCAATGTGTGCCCTTGAGTATGTGGCTTTACCTCTCTGGGCCTTGAACTATTTTTGGGAGTGGGAATACTACTGATCTCTTGGGACTGTGGCAGGGATACCATGAGGACCCACATTCCCAGAGCAGATAAAAGCAGGTGCCTGTGGTATTCTTGTCCTTGTGTCCTCCTTTATTTATTCAAACAATGATGGAGCACCTGTGACACTGTGAAGATACAGAGGAATAAAGATGGGTGGGACTTTGTTCTTAAAAATCTTGGAGTTCAGTGAAGAAGACAGATACATCAATTTCTAAAACAAGTTCATGGGAAAAGCTCATAGCAGAGACGTCCACAGGCTACTTCACAAACCAAATATATTTGGAGTTCATGTTGAGAGCTGTTGGTGAAGGGGCCAGTCCAGGAAATGAAAACTCACAGAAGAAGGAATCCATCACCACAAATCACGTTTGTTCTATAGCATGCTCTCATGTGTGCAACCACAGGCAATCTGAGTGCCAGCAAGGAGAGTATTACTACTCTGCTTTCTAAGGGCGATCACTGAGGCTCGGGGGCCAAGGGAGTGTTCTATGTTCATGAAGCCAGTTAACGGGGCAGGAACCTTTTCACATTGCCCTCGCCACCTCTTCTTCAGAGCAATCAGAGGCGGCATCCTACTAGGAAGGAAAATGGGGTGGAGGTTAAAGAATTAGAAAACAAGCAGGGGTCTTCTCCAAGTCGGGGCTAGTAGGAGGTCCTGAGTATGTAACCTGCCCGCCAGGGGGTGCAGTGAGGAGGCATGTGGATGGAGAGCCTGGAACCCACTCAGCCCTGGATGATTCCACAAAAGATTTACTGCATTTCTTGGGGATATATCCATGTTCAGCAGGTCACCAATATCTAGTAAATACATCTCAACTGATCTCACTAAGTAACGAATTGGGGGTGGGGATGCAAAACATGGTATCATTTACAGAGTGCCTGCTGTGTGCAGGTCATTACACAAGGTGCTTTCCAAGTCACAGGCATGCAGGGCATTACAGTGGCCATCCAGAGAGGCTCAGTGCTCTGACAGGGTCACACAGAGAATCTGTGTTTAGAGAGAGGAGCGAGGACTCCAATCAGCCTCTCTTTTCACACACCATGAGGATTCCAAGTTACTCTGTGTGCAAAGAAATCATGGTCTCAAGGACATAGCACAGAGCCAACCAGTTGTAAGAGCTCAGAAGCCTTCTAGCTTCTATAGACTGCAGAACCCTGTCTTCCATTTACACAACAGTGAGCAACCACCAGCTGATATCTCTAGGGGAGGGAGCGGGACTCTGGTGTTATTGCTCCATCCTTATGGGTTTAGCTTCCTATCCAGCTTAGTTTTCTATCTAGCACAGAATAGGCACATCCACAGGAGTCTTTTTAAAAATATATACTTTATTGATTTTTTACAGAGAGGAAGGGGGAAGAATAGATAGCAAAAACGTCAATGAGAGAGAAACATCTACCAGCTGCCTCCTGCACACCCCCTACCGGGGATGTGCCCGAAACCAATGTACATGCCCTTGACTGGAATCGAACCTGGGACCCTTCAGTCTGACGCTCTATCCACTGAGCCAAACCGGCTTCGGCCACAGGAGTCTTTAACAATAGTCTACCTGACCCTTGATGTGTTTTTTGTTTGTTTGTTGTTAAGTCTCACTCAAAAATATTTTCCATTGATTGTGTGGGTTTTTTTGTTGTTGTTGTTTGTGTGTTTTTTGTTTTGTGTTTTGTGTTTTTTTTTCCCCAAGAAAAAGACAATGTTGGGGGGGGGAGATAGAAACATCGATGTGAGAGAGACATTCATTGGTTGTCTCCTGCATGCACCCTGACCAGAGCAGGCGATCAAAACTGCAACCCAGGTATGTGCCCTTGACCCACAATGCAACTCAGGACCCATTGGTGCACAGGCCAATGCTCTGACCACTGAGCAAAATCGGCCAGGGCTGACCCTTGGTTCTGATGGAACTGACTCCCAACTAAAGCAGAAGACCTCCCTGTATCAAATGCATCTTCCTTAAAGAAAAAGGATGACAGAACAGAGCACAAGCATTTGGCATAAAGGACCAGGTGGGTCCCCAGTGATGTTGCCAGACTTTTGGCAGCTGGCCAGGTAGTCTGACTGAGTCTCATTCATCATGATCCACAATCCATTAGTTGGCTTCTGTGTCAGCCTTATCCCATCGACTCTGAGAGTGAGTTTGTGATCCCAAAGGCTCCTCACCATTGGAGCATCTCTGGCATGAAATGAATGGATAGCTGTAGGTCCCAGGGACAGGCTGCACCCAGCACTCTGCAATTACCCCGTAAAAGGAAAAAGGAAGGGGGCAGGGTAGCTCCTAACACTTGGCATTAATTCATAATGACCTGTGGGATTAACAACTGAAATCTGTGGCGTTCTCAGCCAGAGAAGATGGAAGTAGAATGTAGAGTCATCAAGAAATCACCACAAGTATTTCAAAGGTCTGGAAGAAGAAATGAAGACTCTGGGAGCTAAGGGATCTAAGATAAAGCCTGGTCCTGTCTCTTGTTAGATGTCTCATTTTCAGAAAGCATCATAACCTCTCTGAGCTCCCATTTCTTCACTGGCTGAACATGGATGCCATTTATTGTTGTTATGAAAGCCAGGGGCTCATGGGATGGACAGGTTTGGAAGGTGATAGATGCCATGAAAATGGGTGAGGGAGGGATGTCCGAGGGGGGCGGGTGGTTAAAATGACTGGGTAAAATGATGGGCAAGTTTGTGGTTGGGAGACAGAGCTGGGAGGGAAAAACTGATTTTGTAGGGTAAAAGGAAAACAATTCAGAGCCCAAATGGAATGGGGCAGAGGGAATAATAAGAAAAAAATATAAGAAAATCCCCTTTTTCCACTGGGCATGTCAGGGAAAAAATCTAAGACCTGCCAGCTACTCAGTCCTGAAAGAGCAATAGTAACATTGGAGACTTACTCTCACTCCACCGGTAACGTCTCTAGCAGATGCATAGGCCAAAAGGAGCCAGTGGGCTCCTTCTCACATGACCATTCCCTCACACTGATCATGCTTATTTGGGGCACTGAGTCTGAAAACATTCTGAACCTCACCCGAACACAGTGCCCAGGAGAGGAGCTTCCCTTAGTGGTGTCTGCAGTGGGATGTAAGGAAGGAATGGCAGTCTGCTTTCCATGTGTCCAGATCAGCCCTCACGCACCCGGCACCCTTTCTCCAGCGGTGGGGACTGTTGCCATTGGCTACTGACAGTTCTTAACTGAGTCCTTCTCCAGGAATGGCCCTCAGCCCAAGAAGGCTGCCTCGCTTGGGGCAGTCCACAGCTGCTGCTGCAGAGGGCAGAGAACTCAGCTTCCTTGGACTCAGGGCAGGATCTCTGAAGGGCCATGCCAGCTCCAAACCTCCCTTTGGGATCAGTTGATGCCTTGTTTGTGGCTGCATTGTAACCCAGCTCCTCCTCTGATACAATTTCACTCCCCTTACTCCTCTACAGGTGTTGATCCTGAGGGCAAATCCAATAAACTTCCTGCATGCAGATCCCTGTTCTAGAGTCTGGTCCCCAGAACACAACCTAATACATCACGTATTTGCCAGTCAGTCCTTCACTGCTCAACGCCTAGCATGCAGCTTGTCATCTGTGTTTAGTTAGTCTTCAACAAAGACTTGACATTAACCAATAAGAAAAACATGTGATCATCAGCTTTCCCTTTTCCCCTTGTTTGCTAGGAAACTCAAATATAAGTTCTTCATTATTTCTATTTTTGCCTGTGTAGAGGTCAATTTCTGCTTTAGGCTTGGGGGTTCTCTAATATAAAAATGATGGGTTAACTCTATTTCTCTAATTTTCAGTCTTTTCTCCTTCTCCCATCTAATCTGGGAAGGTACAGCATTTGTTCCTGACTCATTTTTGAAATTATTAGAAATTGAAAGTGTCACCAGGAGGAGGAACAATATATGCTAATGATGCTCATTGGCAGGATGCTTTAAACTTAGATGTATTATTACTTTATAGACACAGCAGCTCTTTAAAGTTATTATTTCTTCTGAACAAATGATTTTCCAACTAGTTATAGAATCTAGACTAAAACCTAGGTTCCTTCCTTCCTTTTCTTTTCTTCCTCCCTCCCTCCCTCCCTCCCTTTCTCCCTCCCTCCCTCCCTCCCTCTCTCCCTCCCTCCTTCCCTCCCTCTTTCTTTCTTTCTTTCTTTCTTTCTTTCTTTCTTTCTTTCTCTCTCTCTCTCTCTCTCTCTCTCTCTCTCTCTCTCTCTCTCTTTCTTTCTTTCTTTCTTTCTTTCTTTCTTTCTTTCTTTCACCTGGGTTTCTTGACTCCCAATTGTATAGATTCCAGCCACAGGCAGAATATATTTACTTGCTCTCTGAATGCTTTCTAGAGGACACTGAAACACTAGAACTAGTTCATGAGACTCCTTCCACTTCCACAAAATCATGGGAATTATTTACCTCTCACACCAAGCACCGAAGAGCATCATGGGATGGAATAGATGATGTCGCAGTCCAATGCCAGAATTCCCACTACAGCCCTGACAAGTGGCCCTCTTGCTCCTGTGCGAACCGCTACCTTGATGGGGAGTGCACAACCTCACCGGGGCTACTCATTCTGTTGTCCCTCATTTGTACAACGGGAACAGTATTAAAAAAAGGGAAACCTGAGGCATCTGAACTCCATAATGAATGCGGAGCACCTAGTGTAGTACCCAGTGTATAGAAGAAGTACTCAGTGTATGAAAAGATTTGTTCTCATTCTGTCAGACACAGAACAAGAGGAAAAGAGAATCCGCTTGTAGGAAGAACACCCTCCTCTGCTCCAGAGTCGTTGCTTGGAAATCAGTCCTGACATGGTCTTGAGACAGAGCGAGGGAAGCACTGAGGCCTGGAGAGCGGGCTCTGCAGCCAGACCGTCTGCATTTCAGTGCAGCTCTGCCATTTAGCTGTGTGACCTTGGAGAAGTCAGTCTGTCTTCCATTTCTACATCTGTACAATGAGGAGAGAATAATATCATCTACCTTGGGTTGTCACGTAAATGCTTAAAATTCTGGCAGGCACGTGGAAGATGTTAGTTGTCATTTCTGTCATCAATCCCATCTTTCAAACGAGGAAACTGAGGCCAGAAGATTGAGCCATTTCCCCAAGGTCACACAGCGAACAGGAATCAGAGCCTGCGTACAAACCCTGGTCTGCATGAGTCCCTAGGGCATGCACTTTCCTCTATGTGATTTTTGCCATTGCTTTTTTAATTTTTCGGTTTTTTTTAAGAAAGGGGGAAGAAAAAACACACAAATGCCCATAAGGAATCCTGCCAGAGAGGCTGGCCCCCCTGCTCATTTGGAGCTCAGCGTGCTCATAAAAGCACAGCCAAGAGAACTGGCAATAAAGCTCACCCCCTGCTTGCTAAGGAGACACGCCAGGGGGTGCAGCAGAGAACACCATCCCTGCTCCCCGGTCTGCCACCTCAGCACAACCTGGACCTCCACGCTGGTGGCGGTGGGAAGGACAGACACAGCACCAAGGCCCATGTGGCCACGTGGGCTGGTGACATTCGGGTGACTCTGCAGCCGTAGGAGAGATGAAGAAGCACAGCCAGCACTTTTCAAAAACAGCAGGACCATTTTAGGCCAGTGCAGCAGGGGTGTGCAGGCTGCTCGCGGGGTGCGCCTGTGTTTAGATGCAGGTGGCACGGGGCAATGGCTTCAGGCTCTGTGCAAAAGAAGGCTTGCAAGCAGGAGTTAAATTCAAAACATCTAACACTTGATATGGCACAGACAGCAACCAATCAGAACAGACACAATGGCCAATGAGAACAGACGTTAGCTTTATTTTTTTTTCCTATTTCTTTTAGTGTGTGAATCCTCACCCAAGATGATTTTTCCATTGATTTTTAGTGGTAGGTGGGGTAAGAGACATACAGAGAGAAACATGGGCATGAGAGAGACACATGTCGATTGGTTGCCTCCTGCATGAGCCCCAGCCGGGGCCAGGAATCAAGCCTGCAACCCAGGTACATGCCCTTGACTGTCATCAAACCCAAGACCCTTCAGTCCACAGGTCAATGCTCTATCCACTGATCCAAACCGGCTGGGCCAGATGTTGGCTTTAAACCATCAGCATGACCATGGGAGCATGTCCCGGCCAAAAATCAGGCTCAGCAACAAGGAGAGAAGAGGATCAGTAAGGTGGGCGCCGGAGAGGAATAGAGGACTGTCTGCCTGTCTCCAAAGGAAGCCCGAGAGAATCCCAATAAAATGCCAGGGCTCCACAGAGCAGTTTAAAATCGTTGCTGTGAGGGAAAGTGCACGTGCCTTCAAGGACCAGCCTCAAGGCCTAAGATTGCCACTCCCATTGGGGTGCACAGGGCCAGTCTCTAGTAAAGCAAAGCTTCAAGACTCCCTTCCCAAAACATATCCAGGAATGTTCTGACACGTCACATGGTCTCATTCTGCATAGTTTTCCTTTGAGGAAGGAGAGTTCATTTCTGGTCTCTGAAAGAGAGTTGTTTCTGTCCTGGTGTTTAGATGAAGGCACCGGCGCTCCTCACAGGAGTCCCCGGGACTTAGAGTGCAGCCCGCACCCACAGGAAGTGAGCCCCAGCCCCAGCCCCAGCCCCAGCCCCAGCAGGAGTCAGCGCTGGGTATCCTAGCTCTGCCCAGGCAGTCCACAGCCGCTCCAAGCCCCTCTCTCTCCCAGTTCACATCTGCCTCCCTGTTGCTTAACATTCACTAGAAGCACGTGCCCCTACTACCTTTTGGACAAAGTCACCAGGAGTCAGTTACCCTGTGGCAATGAGGCTGGATGGAGCATCGTTTCTTCGCCTTGCATAAGGTGAAGCACCACATGATGAAACCTACCACTGGTCCATGAGGTCCTGTGGGAGGTACTAGAAGGAAAGGCCCTCCCTGGAGACTTTCCCCGGGCCTCACCTGCCAATCAGCCAGGGGTAGCATACTCGCCAAGCCTGAGAAATACCCCCAGGAAACACCATGGAGTCACCTCACCACTGCCATCCACAGAGCTCAAAAGATCGTCCCGCATGATCTTGACTTTGACCCATTTGTATCTTATAAATTGAGTCTCCCCTCCAGAAAGGTAGAAACATAGATGAGAGAGAAACATCACTGATCGGCTGCCTCCTGCATGACCCCGGTTGGGGATGGAGAGCATGTGCCCTGATGGGAATCGAACTGATGACCTCCTGGTTCATAGGTCAATGCGCAACTACTGACCACACTGGCTGGGCCCATTTTCTTATTAATTCCATTAGTGACTTTTCCTACTGCCTTTCATGCATGACAATGGCCTCCCAGCCTTCTCCAGCTTCATTCCTTCTGGATGACAGCTTTAGGTAAGCAGGTGCTGGATTTGAGTGACAGGAGTTCACTGGAGGATGTTGGCATCACTGAGGCTATGACTGTCGGGGAGGCCAGTGACACTGGGTAGGGCAGGACATCATCACAGTTGAATACCAAACTCTCCTATCAGTCACCCAGATTCCATTCCCAGTTCTGTCACTTACCAGTGAGGTACCCTGGCAAGTTACTCAAAACTCTTCAAACCTCTATTTTCTTTGGTTTAAATGAATCTTATAGGGTTAAAGACTTAAAATAATACCTACAGGGCTGAGCAGAAGTAGGTTTACAATTGTGAGTACACAAAATACAGAGATTAGTCTTGTATTATTATTTATTCACTAGAGGCCCAGTGCATAAATTCGTGCATGGGTAGGGTCCCTCAGGGTGGTCTGCAGGGATCCGGTCGCAGCTCATACCCCCAGGCTCACAGCCCCAGCTCATGCCCCCAGCCTTGCAGCCCCGCAGTCCCACAGCCCTGCCTGGCACCTCACCATGATCTGGTGTTGCCCCATCACCTACTCCTCCATCCCACCTGCAGGGCAATCCATCAGGGGTGGGGCCCCCTGACCAGCTCCCTCAGTGCTGGGCGGTAGCCCCACTCCCGCTGTCACTGCTTGTTGCCATCTGTGGGGCAATTGGTGGAGTGATCGGAGCTCCCACTCGCACCTGCCTTGGCCTGGAGCCGCCCCCTCACCTGCTCCACCATCCCGCCATGGTCCCACTCTCCCCTGGGCCCATCAAGGCCAGCAGTGCCTTCACTGTCACCTGTTGCCAGTGCCATGTCACTGAAGCCCGCCATGTTCTGTGCTGACTCCTGGTGGTCAGCACACATCATAGCAAGCAGTCAAACTCCCAGTTGAAATCCCAGTTGAACAATTTGCATATTAGGCTTTTATTATATAGGACTGTTGGATTATCTTTCATATAAACAACTGTAAACCTACTTTGCCCACCCCTGTATTGTCAATCATTCAGACATTTATTGACAAGTTGCTATAAACCCTGCACCCTGAAAGGGACTGGGGCTTCCAGTTTCTGCCTCAAGAACCTCACTATCCAGTGGGTGAGGATCACAGAAGAACCACCAATTAGGATGCCATATGGCAGTGGTTTGAAACCTTTGTAATGTCACGACTCTTTAATACAGTTCCTCATGTTGTGGTGACCTCCAACCATAAAATTATTTTCATTGCTTCTTTATAACTGTAATGTTGCTACTTTAATGAATTGTAATGTAAATATCTGTATTTTTCAATGGTCTTAGGCTCTACAACAGTGGTTCTCAACCTGTAAGTCGCAATCCACAGGTTGAGAATTGCTAGCAGGGTCGCCTAAGACCATCGGAAAACAGAGATATTTACAATATGATTCATAACAATAGCAACATTACAGTTATGAAGTAGCAACAAAAATAATTTTATGGTTGGGGGTCACCACAACATGAGGAACTGTATTAAAGGGTCATGGCATTAGAAAGATTGAGAACCACTGCTATATGGTTAAGTGCTTTATTAATGACTAGAGGCCTGATGCACAGAATTTGTGCAAGGGGCTCGGTCCCCATTGCTGCAGTGGTTTGCCCTCATAGCCCTGGCTTTGTCCGGAAGGACGTCTGTTTTAATTAGCATATTATGCTTTTATTATTATAGATTATCTTAAAAGAACTATGCTGTTAAGTGACAACAATTTTTCTTAATTAATTAATTTATTTATTTTTGCCAACCACTGTGTGGTACATGCTTCATTGAAATGGAGAGCATAAGCTATAAGCTTCTAGTCCAGACACCCGGTTCAAATTCAGGCATTTTCAGGAACTATTTATGTATTCTGGGACATGATGACTTCTCTGAAACTTAGCTATATCATCTGGAAAATGCCTATGAAAATTGGAAAAATATGTCTGGGAAGTTACCACAGTGCCTTGCACATAGTAGGGCTAAATACATGTCTTTTAAAGCTGTGACTAAGGGTGTTTGGAGAACTGATGCTGATGGCTATTGTCCCCAGCCCTGGACAGTGTGTCTGGATAGGTCTCCAGGTCAAGGCAGCATGTCCACTGCGTATGTGTGGTAAGTCTGTGATGTTTAGTGGCTTATCTGGTTTGTGGCCAGTTCTGAGCCAATGACTGGAGCTGCGGGGAACGGGCTAGCCACTGCCCTGGAGTTGCTGGCAAGATCTAGGCAGAGTGTTCCAAATAGGACAGGCCCCCCAGGCCAAGGCGCAGAGAAACTGAGTTGTGTGGTGCACGAAGAGGCCAGGCTAGGATTTAACTGCAGACCTGTTATATGATACACGGCACGGGTACCACACCTGGGCAGCCTGCTGCCTGGAGCCAGCGGCTTCTGTGTAGACCACCAACACCGGCTACCCCTCCTGCACACTCAGCCCTGTGCCGTGTGCCCCGGACCCCCGTCCTGGGGTGCACAGGGGCGAGGCAGGCAGAACTCCACTCCTCAGGAATGCAGGACCCTGAGAAGGAGCCATGCAAACCAAAGCATACCAGCCCAGCACTGAGCCAGTGCACAGAGAAGAACCAAACTGCACACACCCAGACCCGCTTACAAGAAGGAACATTCTTGTAGCACCGCCTGCGAAGCCTGTTGCTAAGCCCGCCTAGCTTCCTTTCACTGTGCTCTGGGCCCAGGAAAGACAATCGCTCTGGGAACCGGCTTCCTTAGGAGACCTGAAGGGATGCTTTCAGTCTAGAGTGAAACCTGCCTTTCAGCAGGGCCTCGCCCCCTCCCTTGTCGGACAAGGGGAAACCCAATCCATAAAGGAAAGGGTTTGCACACACACAGCACAGCCCTGCGGGGTGGCGGTGGTGGTAAGTGACCCTCGGGGAAAGGAAGGAGCCCCGGATCTCTCAGCTCTGAGCACCTCCCAAACAAAGACCCTAAAGTTTCCTGCTGGGACAACAGGAGACACAGGTCGCTCAGACTCCAGGCACGCCCGCAGCTATCATCTGTCAGTGCTAACACCAGCCCTGTGTGTGTGCAGGTCCGAGCGGCGAGATCAGACAAGGCCCGAGTGGAGGCCGGAGCCGGGGAGGGCAGGAAAAGGGGAGAAAGGGCTTGGGAGAGACCAATACGAAGAGTAGGAGTTTTTATCTGACCCCACAGAACAGGGCAAGGGAGCACTGTGTGATCCAAGCCGGGATGAAAGAATGGCTAGCTTCCCCTTGTAATCAAAGAGTTTAATGATGCTTATTAAAAGCCCATTTCTGGGTCCTGTTGAAAAATGACACCGTGTTTTCATAAGAATTGGATTTTTTTAAAATAAGAATTGCTTCCTAGAGATTAAATACACACATGCCCACATACATGCACACCCTTCCCACACACCCCGCACATGCACACAAACATTCCCCACAAATCCTACACATCCCACACATGACATGCGTGGGGGGGGTACATCGTCATGGATGGCCACAATCCACGCCATACAGACATACTGGGAGGGAAAAGCAGGCCTCGTCCCTGGCGTTGTTCAGCACCCTTTGAAGTCCCAGGCTCTGGGGAAGCCCCAGAGCTTCCTGCTCAAGCAGTTGTCATCCCCACAAACAGTGATCTGATCCAGATCATTCTCCGCATGGTGCCTGAGGCCAGGCAACTCTGCCCTAGTAGAAGCTACGGGGGATCATTCAGCTTTGGTGGGACACAGCAGAGCAGTAGGGTCATTGCAGAAGGGGCTGTGCATCCAGGCTCTGGTGGTTATCAGCTTACCCCAGGCCCCAGGCTGCCTTCACTCTCAGGCAGAGAAGGCATTGCTTTCTGGACTAACCCACCACACACCGGAGAGTACCCCTCGCAGAAAAGAATTCCTCCACCGGCACAGGGGCCTTCTTGGTGACCACCTGCTGAGGGGCAGAGTTACTAAAATCCCTGCTCAAGTGCCCAAGCCATCAGGTGAAGCAGTGGCTTTTGGCAGAAACAAAGGCTCTGGATGTCAAGGTCAGTGCTAACCCTTAGTCACGATGTGGCCTTGGCCAACTGTCTAAGCCATAATTTTCTCCTCTGCAAAATAGCAATAACTTTTTTTTTCCATCTTACAGAGTTTCGAGGAAGATGGCAAAGTGTTCTACTGATTGTAAACACCGAAGCAGATGCTAGCAATTCTCATAATGAAACAGTAATGAAGAAATGGAAGAGCTCATCAATTGGGCAATGCCTGCCTCAAGGGCAAAGCCTGTGTAGTATGTATCTTGTTATCCCCCATGCCCGGCACAGAGTCCGGCACCAGATAGTCTGAGGGGGAAGTTTAAAAGAAAGAATGAAAAGCAAGGGACACCACGAGGTAAGTGGCTTGTTCAAGGTCACAGAGCAGCTTATGGTGGGACTGCAACCAGGTCCCCTGGACCCCTAGTCCAGGGCTCTCTGTTCTAGACACACCAGTAAGGGTCTATTGAAGGTTCAATGATGTCACACTAGGCACATGGGCCAGGTTTGAATGAGCACTTCCATTCTCAGGGACAGATCCCATCTGATCCAGGCAATGCCTGAGAGGCCTTCACAGACTCACCTGGTAACCATTCCAACTCGACGGTGGGAACAAACAGAAAACCGCAAGCGCAAATAATACCCAAACGCCTCAAAACAACTCATCTTACTTCCTGACTTGAATTGCACAAATCAGAAAAGTCACAAGATTGAGACAACGGGCCGCAGAGATTGGAGACGAGACCTGTATCGTGTGTCAGGCTCACTTTCAGCATTATCACTTACCTGCTGACCGAGTGCTGCAGAGATCACCAGCCCTCTCTGAGGCTCAGTGTTTCCATCTGCAAAACAAGAAGACAATGACAATGAATCCCTGCAGACGGCTGGACTCGGATTCATCATCAGTTTATACCTAATATTGGTTACCAACTGCTTATGATCCCAGGGAAATGGAAAAATTGCTAATGGTCAGGGACAAGGAGGGAATTATTTCACAAATGAAGTGAGATAATCAGAGATGAAATATGATAATGGATAGTTAGTTATATGACAAACAGGGCACTGAGGGTGCCCAACTCTTAATACAGAAAAGAGTTCTTTTTCAGCCTTCCAATCATATTGGCAGTTACTTTTGTTTTTCACAGATGTCAAAATGCAAAATACCATTAAATACCAGAAATAGAGCAGAGGAAAATACCACTACCTCTACTTACTCGTGCCTAACGTTTGGGGGTATTTTTTAATTTTTTTCTTCTCTATGTAGAGTTTCCCATTTTGCAGAGAGAGGCTATGACAGTGCACTCTACTGAGAAGTAATTCCCCCTCCCTGCCCCAGGGCTCTCCCATCACGGTGGCCTGCATTATTGGCTCATTTGTATTCTCACGCCTTTGTCAGTCTCCCTAAGACTTTTCAGGTCCCTGGCAGGCACCTGAGCCCAGTGAGGAGCACGTAACCTCAGGAGCCCTCAGCTGGTCTTTCCCCCATTGGAGTTCAGGTACTTCATCTGGAAAATGAGGAAACCACACTGGCCAATCTGAGAGGTCAGTTTTAACTTAAAAAGGGAAGGAAACTCACCTATTTGAGTCCTACTCTGTGATAGCCATTGAGCCAACAGTATCTACAGACCTTATCTGATGATCCTCATAACCACCCTGGGAGATCCCACCAATGAGAAAACTGCCGCTCTGTGAGTTGCAGTGACCCTGCCTTGGCCTGCCGCGGTCGTTTTGGTGCCACTTTCACAATTTTTGCTATATTGCTATTTTACCTCTGCTGTCATTTAATTTTTCCAAATCAATTCACTTTTTTTTGCTTAACTTTATTGTTAATGGATTTTTCTAAAAGTTCTAGAAGCTCTTTACTCCTTTCCCCCCTTCTCCCTATGGTCCAGGGAAAGGCAGCCTAACCTCTCCACACAAAAAAAGTTCCAATATTGTGAAATGGCTGCTAACACATATAAAGGAACTCTTAATCACGACAATGCTATATAAACTGTCTATGAAGTCATGGGTTTGGGGGCTGTGAATACATACATATTTTTGGTGCTCATTACAATAAGTAACTTTTGAAATACAAAGGCTCAGCCCTGTGCCACCCGGCTCCCGTGATGCCTACTTTCTCTTGGAACGGATGGTCTCAGCTCCCTCACGATGCTGCAGCCAGACCTCAGGACCAAAGTCACCTCTCAGAGCTGAAACAGCAATGTCACTAACACTATATGTCCAGCAAGCTGACTGAGGTTACACCGCTAATAACAGAAGGCACTGGGACATGGGCCCCTAGCCCACGCCTGACCCTGTGCTCTGAGAGTGTATTCAGTTTCCCTTCCGGTCCCCATCAAACCCCAAATTTGCAGTTCCGTGGCATCAGGCCACCAATTAAGCTCCTTTTCCCAATTCAGGCAGGTCATGCTGTTCTGTCGGGTCACCGGGTTTTCCACACAGTAAGTACGTAGATCGTATCAATGCATATTTAAGTTCCCGAAAGGGCACTTTGGTACGAAGCTGCATAATTGCGAAAACCAAGTTTAGGAAATGTGAAGTGAAAGTGATTCTTTAGTCAAAGATCCAAGATAGTAACCAAGGAAATCAAAAGGGCTGATAGCAGAGTGTCCAGGAATGCCACTGCCACTGCCACTGTCAATGAGGATAAAAGCCCAACTGGGTCAGGGGGCCAGGGAAAGTGGCAAAGTGACTGCAGGGCACATGGCAGAAGCTGCTGGTGTCTTTCTAGAGCTCTAAGCTTCCACTTCCTGTCATCTGGTTTAAAACTAATTGGCAGGCATTTTTATGACCAGAGAGAAAACACAGGGAAAGGTATGCAGGATTGACTCAGGCTTTGTCTTTATCAGGTTCCCCATGTCTCCTTGCATACGTGCAGAAACAAAAAAGCCAAACAAATATAACTCTGATTATTCATAATCCATCCAATGACACCTCTTCCAGGAAACCTTCTCCAGCCACCCGAGTTAGCGTTTGTCACTCCCACCCCTGTGTTCTGTTCAGTAACACTTTTATTTCTTTAACTTTTTTTAAGAGAGAGAGAAAGGAAGAGGGAGAGGGAGGGAGGGAGAGAGGGAGAGAGAGAGAGAGAGAGAGAGAGAGAGAGAGAGAGAGAGAGAGAGAGAAGAGAAGAGAAACATCGATGAGAGAGAAACATTGATTACCTGCCTCATGCACACCCCATACTGGGGATTGAGCTTGGAATCGGGCCTGTGCCCTGACTGGGGATTGAACTGGTGACCTCTTGGTGCATGGGAGGATGCCCAATTCACTGAACAACACCAGCCTGGCCCTTTGGTAACACTTTAATCACAGTTTCTGTTACATTGCAGTTACTGTCTTCTCTTCTTTTAAAATATTATATTTTTATCTTACTCAAATATGTTAAATACAATAAATGTATTTCATCACTCACAGTATGATTTTGGATATATTTCCTTCTAAACTCAAAGACATTCACAACAACACATCCAGATACTTCACTAAATGGGATCATACTGTACACACTAATTTTAATCTGTTTTTAAGTGGTTACATAGATACACAATTAATTCCCTACTGATAGACATATAGGTCATTTCCAATTTTTCTCTAGCTGTAAAGAAACCCTAATATTTGTGCATATATAATACAGCTTAACATTTAAAAAATTATTAACTGCCTCCCACAAAATATTGCATCACTTTATATTTCCACTAGCAATATATTGACATGCCAACTCCTCATGCTCTCATCAATATGAGCTGTTAGCAGACTGGCTGCCTCCTCCTCCTCCTCCTCCTCCTCCTCCTCTTCTTCTTCTTCTTCTTCTTCTTCTTCTTCTTCTTCTTCTTCTTCTTCTTCTTCTCTGTTTCTGCTGCTTCTTCTTCTTTCCTTTGCCAATGTGATGGATAAATAGAGCCTAGATACTTTAATCTCCATGTTTTCGATATCAGTTGAATATCTTTTTCTGTTTCATGGCCATTTGCACTACTTGTTTTAGGAACTTGAAGGTCACTGTCCTTTCCCCATTTCTTCGTCAGAAGTTAGTCTCTTTCTTGTTTGATGAGACTATAACTTCTGATGGAGAAATGGGAAAGGACAGTGACCTTCAAGTTCTACGCGGGTTTGCCATTTGTCTTTTGCCTTGATCCTTGCCTTCCACTTTCTTCAGCATGTTTAATCACTGTGAGTGGCACCAGCATCTAGTAGAGGCCTCACCAGAATCCTGCCTACCTTGACATCTTGCTGCATGTCACTACCCACAGCCAATGAGCCACCAAGTCCTCTCTGTCCCACTTCCTAAGCAGACCTTACTCCAGTTCTCGTTCACCCCTCTCCACTGCCACCACCACCACCACCACCACCACCACCACCATCTCTCACCAGGATGGCAGCACATACTAATTCTTCTCCCCATATCCTCCTCTACAATTTTCTTACCACCCAGAAGCTAAAGGACTTTTAAAGTGCAAATGGGATCATCTGGCCTTTAACAGTTGCCTATTCCATGGAAGATCAAGTCCAAAGTCCCTCATGTGCCCTTGTGCCTGACAGGCCACACCTAGCACCCAGTTTTGGGCACTATTTGGGTTTCTGAATACATTCATCTTCCCTCAGTCCCTCCACCTAGACACATGGCTTCCTTACGGGTCTTCAGATAAGTCATACGCCTTCCCAACCCAAGGTCCTGGGTGTGCTGTGCCCTCTCCATAGGGAGTTATCTTCTCTCCCTCTACTGGTTAATCCAGATTCACCCCCCCCCTCCCTGCCCAGTTCTCTCAGCTTCATCATCATCTCCTCAGCGAAGCCCAAACATCCTCCTCACCCCTTGACTAAGTGAGCTTCTCTGGGTACTTACTGGGAATAAAGTGGATAACAGGATGTCCCTAGTCAGCTCTAGTTACTCTGGAACTGAAAAAAAAGGTACCTGAACTTTCAGGCTCCACCTAGCAGGAGGACTGATATTCTTCTGGGTTTCCTACTCTATCTGGATAGACTCTAGGCCTGAGTGGGATCTACAGGGGAAGACCGCCAGTGATTCCCAGAACAGGGCACAGGCACATGTCTCCCTTCAGGAAGTCCTTCCTGCCCCTGCCCACAAGGTCTCAGAAACCCTGGGCTCGAAGATGCTTCGTGAGTTCTAAGTACCTCCTCTTTAGATGTGGACACTGATCTCAGGAAACTATTGATCCAAACGACAGTCTATAACCACCAGGTGTCTCAATGAGGAGGGGCTTGGTACCGTAATTTCCTGCCTGGTCATTGTCAGTGAGTAGATAGATATTGGTTTCATGGACTTCAGCTGCTAGGTCCTCGAAACCTGCTCACTTTAGCTTTCTTCTGGGTATTTCAGAGCTTAAGATTTTGCCTTTCTCACCCCCTCTGGGTCAGATTTCTCTTCTGTGTATGAAAACAGGATGAATGGAGCAATTTAGGATGAGGAAACTGCCCTCTGGCCACAGGGCCTTGGCCCAAACAACCTAATAACCCACCACAGCTTGGCGGAGGAAGAGTGAAATCCCAATGCCTTAACTGGCCTTTGGAAAGCTGGTCGAGTCCTCCTTGAGGCCCCCAACCTAAGCTGACCCAGACAGGGAGACTCTAGTTGCTTTCAGAGAGGTCGTTTTCTATGCTGTGTAGCAGAGATAATGATTGGTTTTATTTATTTACCTAAAAACATGGAAACTCCAATAATGACATAAAATGTTGCATGATCTCCTCATTTCTTTTCAACAAGACCCATGGAACCATGTGAGAGAGTCTTTTTAATTTTTAAAAACCAAGCAGATCAGCTCTCCTGGCAGCATCAACTTTTCTACCCAGTAGCCTCAGGCTCATCCTTTTATCAACAAGCCATTGTTTCCCCTGTGGGTCAGTCCAAGGCTGGAATTGGTGGCCAGGAAGATGGAAATGACATGGGCCTGACCCATATTCAAATCCCAGTTCTGACTCCGATGGGCTTTGTGACAGGGAGAAAGCGAATTAACCTCTCTGAGCTTCCTCATCTGCAGAATGGAGACCCTTATCCCCACTTTCCAGGGCTGTTGTGAGAATTCTGTGTAACAGCCTTTCTCAAAAAACTAGCTGGAACAGGTCAGAACATCAAGCACCATTCTTATAATTTCTACTGCTAATGATGGTGAATGAGACATGCTCCCAGCACAAACAGGTACCATGTGTAACATGTAGCATGAGGGGAGAGCAGAGGATGGGAGAGACCGTGACCTACAGTGGGATCCAGCCAGGAAGGGTCAAGTCTATCAGGATGGGACTGGGTAAGACAGACTTCAAACAGGACTCAGGAGCACAGTGTTTGCAAAACAGAAAGGTCCAAGGGAGGAGGTAGGAAATGTGGACCCATTGTGAGAAGAGCAAGCAGCAGGAGTATGGGCATTAGTAAGGATGCAGGGCAGGAACCTGGAAAGCCTAGTAGGCCAGCTACCAGCAATGGGCTTGTTCATCAATAGGTTTTAGGCTGGGAAATGGCAGGGACAGGTGTGTCTGTCAGAGCCATCACTCTGGCTGCAGTGAGATGGACTGGAGGGGTGAGGCTGGGTCAGGGAGAGCCATGGAGTTGAGGCTGACCTAGGCCAAATGGGAGGGTCTCTGACATTTTCATGAGTTGCTAGTTGCCCCTGCCCAGTCCTCACAGCAGCATGACTCCAGTTGCTTAGTTACCGTGGTGAGCATGGCTACCATGGAGCTGCCCTGACAAGGGTCCTCTCAGGCATCAAGTACAAAACCATCCACCCCAACCCTGGGTGACTTAGCTGGGCCAAAGCATCCTTTGCTGCAAGCCTTTCCATCCCTGTGCTGTTTCACTGACCTCGTCTAAAGCCATGATTAGTGTGCTGAGATGCTGCCCCAGCCTCAATTAGTCAAATCAATTCAATTCTATTCAGTTAAATGTTTTTTTGTGTGTGAACAAGGGTTCAGGTTTCAGGGTAGTTATGAGATTGTAACAGCATGGTTGTGGGTCCAAGAGGTCTACAGTTAAGGGCACAGGTCTGTGCTGTAGCCCAGAGTTGAGTGCTTGATGTGTCCAAAGGATGGCCAAGGGACAGTGCTGTGGGGACAAGAGACAGAGAGTGGAGTCTCCTCTGCAGAATCAGAAAAGCTTCATGAAAAATGTGGCACTTGCCTGGGCTCTGGAATCTCAGAAAGCATTTGAGTGGCAGAGGGTAGGACAAGGGAATTCCAAGCCGAGAGAGGGCATGTGTGGAGGAAGTGGTGTTGCCTTCCTGGCTGGGCCACAGGGGATGGACAGGGGATAGCAAGAGAAGGCAGAAGTGAGGCTGAGGTCCCTCCACCCCCAGGAAGGGCCTGATGCCACTTCCCACTTTCCTAAAGCACAAGAACTAGGGTCACATAAGAGAGAGCGAAGCAATAACTTTTAAGCACAACCATACATCTGGCAATGGGCATTATGTTAACTCCACAAAGGCCATTCAGTTTGAATTTTATAATCATCCTGGGACTTTACACCCAGAGAAACTAAGTCTCAGAGAGATTCCATGACCTGCCCAAGGCTGCAGAGGCAGGAATGGGGCGCAACTAGTTGAATCTGAGCCCAATGATCCTTCCCCTGCACAACACCAGCTCCTCAAATGATGGAGGCAGATGCTTAATATGCTTCAAACAGCTGAGGAAACAGAATCATCATTGCCACCATCATCTTCATCATTGTCTTCATCACCACTGCGGTCATGGACTTGGAATTTTATTTCAGAAAGGAGGAAATAGACCATATGTGCCTCATTATAACAGGACCTTGTAAGATTCCTAAGCATACATGTTTAATTAAAATCAACCGCTGCCAGTGGCTGCCAATGGTCACTGCCTGCTTATGATGGGTGAGGTGCTTACCATCCATGTTCATAATAAACTTGACAACAACCCTATAAAGCAGGTGTTACTTCCCCAGTTTTATAAGTTGAGGACAAGGAGGATCATGAGCGAAGTGACTTGCCCTAATTACTTAGAGCAGGAACTAGAAGACAACAGTGTCTAGGCACTGAGATGGACCTGTCAGCCTCAAACTCTCTATGAACTCTAATCTTGACCTCCAAAGGGTCCTCTTCTGGTCTCCATCTCAGTGAGTGATGCCACTTGCAGCATAAATTAGAAACCTAGGCCACCCCTTAACACCCCACCCCTTCACTCATCCCCCATATTGACTCATCATCAAATTCCGCTGGTTCTGACTCTCCCAATCCTGGCCACTTGTCACCATCTCTGCCTGTACTATGTTAGTCCAAGCCACAGGCACCTCTCACCTGAGTCTCTGCAGTGGCCTCCCAGATGGCCTCCCTGCACCCTGCAAATGTGAGCCCACCCCCATCTCAAGGGCCCAGGGAGCCTGGCTCCTGCTGGTAGCTTTGTCTCCTCTCACCATATGCCCCTCCCCTTTCATTTCATCAAACATCTCACTGTCTGTCCTGTTTCAGAGCATTTACACAAGCTGATTCTGCTACCACTACTGCCAGCTGAGCAGGCCCTTCCTTCATACCTCAGCTCAAATGTCACTTCCTCTGGGAAGCCTTCCCATACTCGCAGTCTAGATCAGCAGGTACACACCAGACAGTTGTGTTGTGGCTAAAATATGGAAATACTTCCACACCAGTTGCTATGTAGTCACTGCCCATGCTCCCGGATGCCTCCCACCAGGACCTGAGCTCCTCTCAGGACCCTGCCCCCTGTCCCCACAGTCCAGAGGCTAAGGTGTGACACACGGAAGGCCCCCAGCTCCTCCCGAGGCATTATGAGAGAGGCCTGTGACCTGCCGTCCAGTTGTTAAATATTTTGCATGTCACCTCTGTTCGTGATCCTAGACTTCTCACATTTCATTGTCACATATTTACTTGGGGAACTCTATCATGAACTCTTGGATGGCAGAGAGCACAGAAGTTAGATTTACCATGTCAATTTTCAATTAAGAAGACCTGAGTGACATAGAGAATGGAATGATGGGGCAGTGCTGCTTGCTCCACCCTCTGTATCTGCTCAGATTTTCCCACAACTTCAGGCATCAAGCAATGAAGACACAGGGCTGATGCCACGGGGCATCAAAGGGGCATGACAGCCACGGAGGGTCTGCCTGCCCTGCCTGGTGAGGTCATGGTCTCACCTACCTATGGACACACTTGGGAGACAGGAAGAAGGCGGAGCTTTTCTGGGTTTGACTTTTTCCTGTTCATTGGTCAATTTGTCTACCTTATAAAGAGCTCGCAAATCCATCCCCAGGTTCGTACCAATCAGATAACACCTTAGCCCAAAAGACCATCTTCTCTCATGACAAGACTCTCTTAGCAAGTTTC
The DNA here is from genome assembly GCA_963924515.1 of Vespertilio murinus. NCBI lineage: Eukaryota > Metazoa > Chordata > Mammalia > Chiroptera > Vespertilionidae > Vespertilio > Vespertilio murinus. The sequence continues at coordinate 126,038,530 of OZ004709.1, read as the reverse complement.
CCTACCTCACTTCGCATCCCCATGAGCCTTCTGAACCACACCTGGTCTTAAAAGGCACTATCTGATCATGTCTTTCTTCTGATAAAAGTTTGGTGGCTTTCCACTGTCCTCAAGACACATTCAAACCCTCCATCTGTTTATACAGTCTTCCGCTTTGGGCCCTCTCTATCCCTCTAACCTCCCTGTCTGCTTCTCTCCTTATTCTCTTCTGTTTCCTATATTGATGCCCTGATGTCTATAACTTCCCCAGCTCATTTCCATTTACCTTTTGGGTTTCAGCTTAAAGGGCTTATACTTAGAATGGCTTTGGCTGATGAACCCTAGGCAGTCAGCTCCTCACAGGGTCCACTGCTCTTTTGTTACAATCTGCACCCCTGAACTACATATTCACTGTCTGTCTGGGAAAGAAGCTCCAGGTGGACTGTTATCCCCATTGCTCGGCCTGATTCCTGACGCAAAGGCTCAACCAATATTTGATGAAAGAATAATCAATATGGTGAGACTGCAAGCTTGGACCTTTCCCCTGTCTCCAGGGTCAAAGCTGAATTTAGATTAATTCCAATGGTTACTATGGAGATTTCAGGAAATAGCCAATTAATTTGCATCCTTTTTATGATGTGCAGAAGGAGTCTGAAAACTCAGCAGTGAAGTTCCCTAAGGGATGAGTCTGAACTCTTAGGAGAAAATCTGAACTGTTAAAACAAACAAAAACAAACAAACACACAAAAAGAAATACTTTTGAGAAAAAAAGGAAGGAGAGGCAAGCTCTCCAAAGAAAACTGCTGAGTAGGAATGTGCCAGAAAAGACGACATAAAGATTCACCTTCCCAGAGAAAGGCTGCTTCCAGGTAAGCCAAGAAGGGATCACGTGTTCCAGGAAATGGACATCAGCCTAGATGGGCTCTGGTCCATCCTCTGACCCTGACGAGACCTGTGACCCTCAGCCAGGCCTTTGCCCTCTCTACAGCTTGGCTTCCTTCCCAGCAAAATGACAAGAAATGCCCAGGCCCCCAAGCAGGCTTCCTGCACAAGGATCTGCAGGGAAGAACTTAGGTGGGTTGGTGAAGACTGAGTATTTGTAGACCTAGCTGAGCACCCAGTGCTCCCCAACACAGGGGACTCAGGGGGTGCCAAGGCTCCTCTGGCCCTATCCAGCCTTCTCAGTCATCTTTAGCCACCAACAAATTGGGAGATGTTGGCCTGAGATAAGTGAATGCCAACTAAGCAGACAGGGTCCAGAGAATGGCCCCTGAAGCTGCCACAGGTGTGGACACAGTGTGGACTGGGCTGCTAAATGAGTGTGTCTGGGCCTGAAACTCATGGATCCTGGAGTCCCAGGTATTCAAGTAACTGGAAAGCATCTGAGACAATGAGAACCCTGTGACTGGTTTTTGAAACTTATAGATATTTTCCCAGAAAAAAAAATGTTTCTAAATGCATAAAATAAAATCCCTAGGATGACAGTGGAAACCAATTACATTGAAATGGTTATCAAAATGTTAAACTCATAACTCTGTGATACACTAATATTTTTATTTCTTTTATAAGTCAATATTTATAACAAGATCTAGAGGCAGGTCTAATAACCCTCCCAGCCTTGAAGGAGTGATGAGTGCAAATGCTATTCTGAGGGGGTATCTCCAACAATATCTGATTCCTCCTGGCGACGAAGTCCAGGAGACTTCTAATGCTATTGTGGTTTATTGCCTACATCCACAATGGAAGAAAATGCTAACTTTTTCCCCAGCCACGCGCTCACATTAAGATCCTCTGATTTAGGGCAGTGACCTGACTTTACAGAGGAAACTGGAGTCCCCGAAGGGACAGGGACCTCTGGCCATGATCTGCCCACTCTGCAGAGCTACTTCTCAAGTGCTTAAGTCTCCAAACCATTATGCAGAACATTGTTGTACTTCCCTGAGCCTTGGTTTCCTCAGTTGTAAAATGGGACTAGCCACACCCACTTCTACAGTTCTGCTGTGGGAATATAGGAAGGGGAAAAGAGCCAGATGGGGCCTTGTTCCCTACCTTGTGCTCTGCACTTATATAAGTTAGTAGTTTGTCAGTAGGTATTATATATGCCTCATGTGAAACCTAAGGATATGAACTTTGGGTTTCAGTGAAGGGGAAGGTCCAGAGTGGTAAACCCAAATGCCTTTAGGAGTAAGGCAATAAGGAGGGGTAGGGATTGTGGAAAACTCAAGAACTCATGCCCCTCCGAAAGGAGCAGTTGCCATTCAGAACCCATGGAGAATGCCCATGGAGGTGTGAAACCATTGCTCAGGGCAGTGACATGATGGTCTTATGCAGTGGATTTGGAGAACTGTGCACTTGAGAGGTGGCTCTGCAAAGTGGGCAGAGCAGGGAGGCCTAGTGTTGCCAAATCTGACTTTCTAAGAGATGATGAAAATCCATATTTTTTGCAAAGTGTCCTGGTTTTTATATTAAATATCTTTATATTTAAAATTGGACATGAGCCCTAATACACATCTGTAGGCTGTCAGTGTATGCCCTGTGGATGTAGAGTTAGGGAAGAAGATGAAACAGGTAGGTGTTTCCCATATAGGCTAAGAGGGTCCTTACCCTAGCCCTGGAGATCAGATGGTGCCCAGCAGGGTAAGAATTCTCACCAGCGCAATCTAGGTTCCCCCAACAGAGGCTTCAGAAATAAAACTATGCTCCCTGCCTCTCACTACTGCAAGGCTGCCTTTTATATGAATAACCATGAGCTGTGCTCACAGCACATCAAGGTAAACAGAAATGCTTCCAGGGCGGGTAATGCAGACAATTCTAACAGACAAAGAAATAAGCTTTCAAATGTAAATAGAAAGATAGGCAAACAGAGATCCAAGTCTGCTCTATTTGATTTGCAGACTCAGCCAGAGACATGGAGGTCTTGGGTCATTTTGGCTGGAAGGGACTTGCCAAGGGTAGCATTCGGTATGGGAGTTCTTCCGATTTCGCACAGCATTGGCTTCCTCATCCGAAACACCAACAGAGCCACTCAGTTTTCTGAATGTGTCATGCTCTCTGCAGCCCAGTACTTCAGTTCCCACTGCTCCCTCCTTCCTCTGGCCACCTCCAACCTGACCTTCAAAATCAGCTCCAATCTGCCTTTGGGAACCTGCCCTGCCTCCTTCCTCTGCTTCCATCAAGCAGAGCAGATGCCACACAGGACTGTCGCTGTTGGAGTGTGCGTGTGTCTCCCCTCCAGCTGGCAGGGAGGGAGCTCCAGCTCGGTCTCCTCAGAGCCCAGCCCAGGGAGACACTCCACAAACCGCTGCCCAGGAAGCCATGAGCAGTGCACAGTGCAAGTCCGCCGTGGTGAGTGGCACAAGAAGGTGAAAAGTAAAGACTATAAGGGGAGAGTTTACCAAACACCATCTTGATATCAAGTTAACATGCCGAATGGTCCAAGTCTAAGGTCACATAGGGACTCTGGTCTATAACATTAAAGACCAGCCAGAATCCAGGTAAAGACAGTGCATGGTTGCTTTGATCTGGTGACTGTGATCCTCTCTCTTGTGAACAAATGAGGAACAATCAAAGCCTTTCCTGAGGATTCGTGTGCACCAGGCTCCACACTGGACATGACCACACACTGCTTAAATGTAATCCCAGTAGGTAACATACCTACTTCATGGTTTACAGGTGTGGAGCAAGAAGAGCAAGGTTCACCCATGGCAAGAAGACAGTACTGGAAGCCAATCCACACCTCCAGAGTTCTCTCCATCCCATTCACATCCTCACTGTCACAATGGACCTTCATCCTGCCTGGCCCAGCCATTGTGCATACCAGCCTTGGATCAGCAAGGGGGTGGAGCCTTGAATAAATGCTTTCCCCACTCCCACCCCCAGCCTGGTATTCCGGACCTGCCCCCACCACATGTCTGGGGGCTTATGAGGAGAGGGGTCCTTGTGGGGTCTCTCTGGGAAAATGAGTAAAATGAGTAAGACAGAAGAGAATCCCAAAGTTCCTTCCCCACCTCCCAGTCACTTTGGCCATGAAGTGTGTAGGGGAGAAAGAGTTCTACTTTTTTTAGGTTTGAGTTTTAAAGCATTACTTCCATTTAGGAGTTACCCATAGAAAACTCTGATTTAGGTAGTGCCTACTCAGAGACAGATGTCCTCAGTTCATCTATTCTTTCGCCAGCCCTCTAATAATAGCTCAGGCTGCAGTAAGAGGGGACAGAAAGGGGCTCTGTGGATGCCACAGCAAGCACGGAATCCATCCTGGGTCAGTGTTCACACCGAGCATTTCCAGCCTCTAACTGTACAAAACACCGAATACGACAACCAAGGATACATGAAATCCCCTCGGAGCATCAATGGATGAGGCAGAGGCTTGGAGTCAGAGAGACTCAAGTCCCAAGACACCTAACCTCTCTGACGAGGTTCCTATGCCCAGATCCCACAGGGCTGCCATCGTGAGGACCAAGTGCAGAGACACAGGGCAAGTAGCTAGTGCAGTGCCTGGCATGTACCATGCTGGTATCCAGGCCACTATCATTTCAATGCTATTGGGGACTGAGTACTGGAGGGAATCGAGGCATTGGGCAGGGTGAGGGTGAGGGGACCAATATAGTGGATGTGCTATTTAGTTCCTTGGGTTTGGCCTCCATTGTACCTTTTTAATCCCACCTTGTCCACTGAGGTTAATGTTTTAAAAGCCTACAACATGTAGTTTTTTATGAGTCCATAATAATCTTAAGAGTGAAATCAGTTATCTGCCACTGTCTCTCTTGAAGACTAAAGTCCAACATTTGAGCCTAATCTCCCAGGCTCTCTGTAATCACACTGGTCACACTCCTCTCCCAGCATGTACTCCTGGCCTCCTCTCTGGTCTGCTGACCCTTGTCTAGATGTGCTCTGCCCACTCCTGCCTCTGAACTTCTGCTCATGCTGTTCCTCTTCTGGTACAATCCAAACCCTTCCAGTGTCTTCTCCCCCAGCCACGTGAGAAGCATTTGCTTGCAATTCAAGCCCCCCACTTCCTCTTCCTCCTCAGAATCCCATGATACTCAGAGTACAACTCATTTGTGGTCTGTCTTCTCTTCCAGAGTTTGGCATAGAGTGTGATTCAGTAAGTATATGTCAAATAATAACAATCTCAGCAGAAAAACCGACATACATCCTCACTATTACTGTGCATCATTTTAGGTTATGTTTGAATATTAGTTTACTGGACACCCACAGCCTCCTGTAAGCTCTCCCATTTTTCCGATGAAGAACCTGAGTTACAGAGAGGCCAGGTAATATGCCTAAGGCCGAGCAGGTGGCAGAGCTCCTGCTCGAATCCAGGCCACGTGACTCTGGCAAACATGATCTTAATTACTGAGCAATACCACCTTGACTTCATTCATCTTCATATCCTTAGTGCCTAGCAAAGAACCAGGTAGTCAGCAAGGACTCAGCTAGTAAGTGCTCCCAACGTCCCCTTGTTGAAGGGTTACCACTAGGTATGGTGAGACACGAGATGGGAGGAGCACCTGGGGAGTGGATCCTGCCCCTGGCAGGCCTGCCACAAGCACACCCTGACATGGGTTGCTCTCCTTCTCTTAAGGAGATACACCAGCCCCCACCCCACCCCACTCAGCCTTCTCTGCCAGGGCCAGCAAATTCATTCTCAGAAGTGAGCCTAGATTTAGGCTGTGTATGTTGTTACCATTGAGATGGGCTGCCCATTTATTTCTACATTCATTAAGGCTTCTACACACTCCATTTGTCTCCCAGAAGTCCCCATCTGTAAGGCACTGTCGGAAACCACCCATTTGCATGGCTGATGATGCTCCCTGACCCCAAACCAGAAGGCGAGGAAGCAGCCATTCCATCATTCTCTCCTGACCTCAGTTGTTTTTGCAACTGTAAGCTGCCTTTCATACATGCAACATTAACTTTTCTAGGTTACAAAGTGGAAGGTGGGGTCCTACTATGTTAGAATATGATTCTAAAGCCAAGTGAGATGAATCATTCAGCGTATTTATTCCCAGACCTTATGCAAAGGGACCAGGAATCCGGACAAGGAAAACCCCAGTTGATGACACTGAAGCTATGAGTCCAGATCCCCCCCACTTCAGTGCTTCCCCAGAAAGCCCAGTAAATTACATGCACCAGACCCTTCCTTCCTATCCAAATATACCCAGTGCAATCTTTCTAAAAGGATAATCCTCTGCTAAGTCCTACACAATCACATCCAATGTTTGCTGCAAACGGACACCAGGAAGCCAGTGAACTTGCCCCCGCTCTGAATACATTTGCTAATAACTCTTGCACAGAAAGAGCTTCGTTCCTGCCCATGTCAAGGCTCTGGAAATCAGACTCCTAACAAATTTCCTTTGGCTTTGTTTCACATAATCCTGCTTCTGTCTGCTTCATGCTCTTCCCTAAATGTGTTGGGTCCCAGTGGGCCATTGTCCTCCATGAATGATGGCTTCTCGCTCAACAAATGGCCCTCCATCTATCATTGCGGAGCTCCAGCAGCAACAACAGAGGGTCCTCTGTTTCCCTCGCAAGCAGGCAGAGTGATGGCCCTGCCTTGCACTTACCTCCCCCATGCTCTCGGGAGGGATACCAAGAATGCTGGGAGCTCTTGGGAAGCAAGTAAAGGCTGAGCCACTTCCACGTTCAATGTGAAGCCCTCCTGGTCTGTGGAGACCCCACTTATGTTCTCTTCTCCCAGGTGGGCAATCCCTGTGATCCCTCACCCTCCTTTCTTCAGCCCCAGCCTTTCTTCCAATCATGCAATCCATCTCTCTGCTGAGCTCTGAGAATCTAATGAGGTAATCACACCAAAGTTGTTCTGAAAATACAGAATGGCCAGAGCCATGAAGAGGGACTGTCTTTGTAACCAGGAAAACCTGGGTTCAAATCTGACTCAACAATTTCAGCTTGGGTGACCTTCCAAGAGCTACTTGACCTCTCTAAGCCTCAATGTTCCCCTCTGCAAAGTGGAAATCATCATGCCTGCCTCACAGTGTTGCCACGAAGCTCAAGTAGATAATGAAGGTGATGGATGTTAATCGCTAAGCACAGTGCCAGGCAAACAGAAGGTATTAATAAGGGGTCTTACTACTTCAAAATATTTTCCCTGAAACTCTAAAAAAATTGATGGTGGAGAGAAATGAATTCCATTTACTTGTGGCTTTGTGTCCTTCTTGATAAAAGGTGCTGGAGCTGGAGTATCCTGGGGTGCCAATTCCAAATAGCCAGCACATCCCGGATCAAGTTCAGGCTCTGGATGTGCCTTTTGTTGTGTGACCTTGGTTAAGGAATTTAATCTTTCTAAGCCTCAGTTCCCCTGCAAGCTATGAAAAATAAGATCCATTTTATAGCTCTATTGTGAGTCCTAGTCAGGTAATGCAGGAAAATGCTAGCCTTTAGTTCATGGTATATAGTAGGTGCTAAGGAAATTTTAGCTAGTTATGTTACTTGCTTATTCATTACACACTGAATACAAGTCTAGGACATTGTGCTACATTATGCTGGAAGAGGTAAAAAGAAAAAATAAAGAACAGGTGGAGGAGGGAGGGGTGAGGGGAAGAAAGGGTGAATAAGGCATGCTTTATAGCTTCCTAGAGCTCAGAAACCAATGCAGTAATTCTCAACTCTGACTTAGGAACTTTAAAGAATGCCAATGCCAAGGTTCTATACCCAGAGATTCTGATTTAATTGGTCTGGGTGTGGCCTGAGCATTAGCATTTTCATAAGCTCCCCAGGAGATTCTGATATGACCAGGGCGATGAAAGATTGGCCTATTTTGGGGAGGATATATACACAGAAATGTTTTTAATAATACCTGCTTAGGTCTCCTACAGAGCTATGTACAAAAGGCAAGAGGAACATACACAAAGGGAAAAATGTTGCCTTATCACTTAAGCAGGCCTTCATCAGGAGGAAATGAAGGAAGAGCATTCTGGGCCTTCTCTGGAAGACCCCACATAAAGGCAGAGCTGCAGGGGAGTCACCCGGCAGGAACTAGAGCAAACCAGGCAACAGGAGAGAAGTGAGAAAAAGCTGGACTATTTCTTATGAGCAGAGCTTCTTGGCCCCCAGCCATAAACTCTGTGTCCCCAGTCCCTGGCCAGAACACTACTGCAAGGAGAGTGAGTGAAGTGAAGAGGGAGGGAGTGAAGAGGAAGAGAGGGAGGGAGGGAGGGAGGGAGGGAGGGAGGGAGGGAGGGAAGAGAAGAGAGAAGAGAAGAGAAGAGAAGAGAAGAGAAGAGAAGAGAAGAGAAGAGAAGAGAAGAGAAGAGAAGAGAAGAGAGTTCCACATTATCAGGCAGTCTGTGGAAAGTTCTCCCCAATGGCAGTTATCCCCCAATGCTGACACATGCTTGCAGACAGGCCAAATTTTAGGGTGTCACAAAGGTTGCAAAGGTTGGTTGGTGGGTGGGCATCTGTCCATGGTGCTGAACAGTTCTGAGCTGGAGAACCAGTCTGTTCAAAGTGCTTGGTAAATCTGTCAAAGTCACCTGGGAGCTGGTTAGAAATGCAGGATTGTGGCTCCACGCCAGACCTACAGAATAAGAACCTACCCCTAATCCAGTCCTCAGGGCGTCTGGGTGCAATTGAAGTCTCAGTTGCACTGTCCTAGGCCAGTGTTTTCAAGCTTAAGATTATACTCCATTAAGGAGTTAAAATTTTAAGTTAGCTCATTAGAAACAGCATTTTAAAAAATCCTCACCCAAGTATATTTTCCCATTTATTTCCAGAGAGAGTAGAAGTTAGGGAGGAGGGGGGAGAGAGAGAAAGATTGAGGTGAGAAAGACACATTGATTTCTTGCCTCCCACCCTTGCCCACCAGGGCTGTGGAACCTGCAACCCAGTTATGTGCCCTTGACTCAAGCCCCCCGGCCCCCAAAATAAGCTATACATTCTGAGAAATATAAACTCACTGCAATGTTTGTTTTAAGGGCAGGGTAAAGTTTTATAAAAAACTTTGGAAGCCATGGCTGGTGTGGCCTTTAGTTGGGTGTCATCCCATGCACTGGGTGATTGCTGGTTCAATTCCGGTCAGGCAGGGCACATTCTCAGGTTGTGGGCTCAATACATGGTAGGGGGCATGCAAGGGGCAGCTGATCGATGTTGTGCTCTTAAGTCAATGCTTCTCTCGTCTCCCTTCTCCTCTCTCTAAATTTCAAATAGCTATTTAATTTTTTTGAACTTTGAAAACAAAGAAAAAAGGCCTTTTAAAGATGCACAGGCATTTTGTTTGCTTCAAGAGGGGACACAGAACAAAATGTCAACAGTAGAAGTGACACCGCAGTTTTCCTTCCTTTCATGAATCGGCAATGGGGGTTATTAACCTCTCACCACACGCCTATTATTTCATTTACTCAATAGTGTCCTACATTCTGTTTTGCCTGGGAAATTGGTATGTAATGGAAGGTGACAAAAAACGACTCTTACGATAATGTTCTCCCACGTTAGTGGAGTTTATAAAATACTGAGCTTAGTATTCCCATTTTGGAAAATTCTGCATGCAGGTCATGGTGAAGGACAAAAATTATGTTAACACCCACACATGGTGTCCGCTTCTTGGAAGACACAAGTCTATATTCCCAAACTTTTGTATTTGTTCTGCAAAATGAGAGAATCAAGATGACCGTCTCCTCTGCCAAGAGCTATGATAAGGACAACCTGAACAGTTTTATTTTATTATTTTTTTAAAATAAGCAAATGACAAAGTAACGCATAGCTACAATTTATAAAGACAAATTGTTTTTGATGCAGACAGGGGACCTGATTTTTGAGGGGTAATTACGTCCCTCAAACCCTAAGATACCTGACATGACCCTTGACATGAAAAGTGGAGAGCTAGTAGTCCTACGTTCCTGAGCCTTCGGGTCTTTATCTTATGTAATCCACTTGACAAACAACAGGATGAGTTTTACAATCCCTCTATTCAGAGATGGCAGAACTATAGCTCAGAGATGGTGAGTGACCTTCCCAAGGTCGTGGAGCCACCTCACCAGAGCAACACAATCAGAGTCTGAAACTCCAGACAAGTCTGACTTTAAAGGTCCGGTCAAGTGGACCAGGTGTGGATTTTTCAGCTGCTTTTCTGCATCAGTTTCAGAAACCCCAGTGTTTCATAATAACCTTCTTTCCCACACGCTTCGGGTTATTTCCTCAAATTGCCGCTTTCATCTCTCTGGGTCTTGGGTCTGAGTTGGCAGACATTACCCTCAGGCTCCGTCAGACACTGAAGGAATTGTCCTGTGTGGGTCACTTACACAGAGGGATCTCAGCAAAGGGACTGGCTTTTCACAGTGGCCCCAAAATAAAACCTGTTTCCCTTCTATTCAGTCAGTGATTAAAAAAACACACACACACAAAAAAAGAGTCAAACAGCATATCTCCAAAGTGGAGGCATTTTCATCCATCTGAACTTTGAGGCTGGGTTTCCTCAAGATCACAACTTAAGCATTTCTGAAACTGGCTAATGCTTAGGGGGGTAGGGGTGGGGGTGAAGCCCCATCTGAAAAATAACATTTCAAAAAACCCTGATCTGCATACAGACGGTTCAGCATCATTTCTCCAGGGTTTTCCACGTTCCACACACTGTGAAGAGGGCCAGTGGGGTGGACGCAAGGCACCAAGGCATGGACTTGGGCCAGGGTATTTATTTACGGTCCTTTTTACCAGTTAACAAACACTGGAAATTTTAACTAGAATCCAAGCTTGAATGAACACATTTCATTGTAATAAAAACATGCCTGACCATCAGCACTCATCTAACGATGCAACAGCCAACCTTATTAGCAAGTTCCACCCAAAGGAGTACTGGTAAATATTTAACAACTGGCTCTCCAGGAAAACAAACAAGACAAAACAAAACCCAACAAAGGCCCTGATTTGTAGCATTTTCTGGTTTCCGGGCTGGAAATTCCGCTCCCATGGCCCATCTCCAGCTCGCAAAGTGGAGCCACTGAAAGAGGAGCTGGGATGACTCCACCACACAGACCAAGTGCAGCAGATCTTGCGGTAAAATAATCAGGAAGTGGTGAATGCGGAGTATCCCTTCCTTTCTATTTAATATACAGAGAGAGGCAAAATGCAGCTTACTGTGGTACGTGAAACATGGTGTTTATCCTTGTATTATCAAATATTAATTACTGTATTACCTTCCATATAAACAACTGTAAGCATACTTTTGCCCCACCCTGCAATTTATTTAAGCCTGAGTTTATGTAATTTCATTTTTAGTAATAGCTTATTAAATGTCTCACAAAATCTCTGACAAATGAGCAGTCAGTTCTTTCTTGTAAGCCAGTACAAGAGGTTCCTCAACTGCATAGGACCTTCACCACAGGAAGGGTGGGCAATCAGAGGTGGGGTAGCCATGTTCATGGATAGGATTACCTCTGTCTTTACGTTCTCCAACTCAGGCAGCAGCAGCCTCAGCCTCCACTGCAGTGTCATTTCTGGTGGCACTTCATCATCTACCATGTGCCAGGGGCTGTGCCAAGAGCTTTGTGTGCATTGTCTCATTTATCTTGACTAACGCCCCATCGGGTAGATTAGGACTACTATTGTACCCATTTTACAGAACAGGCAACTGAGGCTTAGAATACTCACTCACATGTTTGGAGTCGCAGAGTAGTAAGTGGCAGTGTCGAAATGTTTGACTCTAAATCTCTTCTTCGTAAGCAGGACATTACACTGATGTTGTGAGAAACGTGCTATCCCACTGGCTCACGCACCTCCATCGTCCCTCAGGGCAAAATGATTCATTTGAGAAGCATGAGAAAGAAGGGATAGGCTGCTCCCAGTTGCAGATCTCAGCAGGCTTGGCTCACCCTTCTGAATCCAGAGGCCAACAGTCAACCAAGAGCCCACAGGAAGTAGTGAAATGAACAGCACCTCCCTTTCCTTTGTAGCCATAAACTAACAACTTACGTCTGAAATGAAGTACATCTACACAAATTCACCATCTTCATAAGTAAAAAAGGCAAAATATCTACCACTTAAATTTTTTCCCCTCCACTAAACAGACAACTAATTTAGACAGGCTGAAGGCAATGCTAGCAACAGGCAGCCTGGTCTCTTTTTCCTTTAACCAAGGGATAGTGGAGGGGGAGCAATACAGTCAGACTGGACCTAATGTGAGCAGGATACCATATCTCTGTATCATAAGAGGCAGGAGAGTGCAGCATCTTATCCACCACAGTCTCCACTGTTCAGTAAAACAGTAGCTGATCCCACGCTAAGCCAACAGCCCTCTAACCAGTCCTATCCTAAAGCTCATCCCGGAGCCCACACCAGGCAAGCACCCCAACAGGGCATGCAATTGGCTGATAAGATATTCCTACTGTATAGAGGAGGCACCCTCAGGGATAAATGGGCTGAAGGTTAGCTCCCTCCCTCTATGCATTCATTGTCCACCTACCTCCCACTATGATGGAAGGTCCTCGCAGGGCAGGAAGAATGTGGCCCTCCTTTGGTGGGGCAGGTAAGGCTCAGAGCCCACTGGCAGAGGCCCGGGCCATGGCCCCCCTCCTCTCCTCTCTGCAATCTTCTACCTCCGGTAACATCCAAGGATTGCAACTGAATGCAAGAGTTTGCACTCGGTGTTTACCTGCGGAGGTTTTGGTCACCTGCTTAGTCAAGATCCCTGGGCTGTGCATCTCAGCTGCCTTTTCATCATGCCTCTGTGGCATAGAATACGGAGGTGCCGCTGCATGATGTAAACTACCTAAGCTGTGGGCAACAGCTCCTATAGCAGCAGATGGCAATGTGGGGAGGGCTGCCTGGCTCTTGGCCTGGAGGAATGTTACTTTGAAATCAATCAAAATCGCAGTTGAGAAAGAAATAATAAGCGCTATACATTATTTAGTGCAACCGAGGTGACAGGTGAGTTTATTCCCGGGCCTCACAAGCAGTTCTTCAAGGCGACTACTGCTCTTCCACTTCTCGGATGAGGAAACCAAAGATTAGAAAACTAGAGAGGCATGTTCAGGGTCACACTCCCAGGAAGTGGCAGGACCAGGTTTCAGACTCACTTTGCCTATCTCCAGAGCCCTTATTCTAGATGCATTGCAACTCTGTCTACCCGAAAGGGGCAAAAATAATTGCTAAGGGCTTGCTTGCTCCGTCCTGATAATGAAGGTAATGAAAATAGCCAACATGTAAATAGTGCTTACATGTCTCCGGGCACTGTTGAAATTCAGGTTTTTAAGTCTTCCCAACAACCTTCATTTGAAAGATGAGGAGGCTAAGGCTCCAAGAGGTTTCACAGCATTGCCCAAGGTCACACAGCTAAGGACTAAGTCAGGTGCCTCTTAGCATTCTCTTATCAATCTTGGAAAAAAAGGTGGTCACATCCCTGATTCATAGAACAGGAAAGTGAGGCTCAGAGAGGTTAAGAGATTGGCTCAGGGACACACCGCTATATGAGGTTGAAAGAATTTTTCTCAGCCAAGATTACCTATCAGGAGTAGAGATCAGCTTGCCACTTGCTAACTATATATCCTTAGACAAGTCCATTGGCCATTCTGGACCTCAGTTTACCCATGAGGAGAGTAAGGGGCTTTAACCAGGGGCCTCCTTCCCATCCCTCCAGCCTGGATGCCCCAGGACCCCTGGTGCTGGGATGACCTATATGATACAGTCTCTCCACTGAGAAGAGCAAAGTGCTCTTCAAACTCAACACACATGTTCCCCCCACACCACCACAACCCGGGCTGTTCCATTTTCAGGTAAATAAGCAACTTCAAACCCTTTCAAAATCATTGCTAATGCTTCTCCTCAGAGCATGATCTCCTTTATGGATCCGTAGAAAGGGTTTACAGCAGGGCTGTTGATAGCGTGGTGTCCCTAATGATTTATCTATCAGAGAAGGTGATGTAAAAGAGCAGCAAGACATGGTGGGGGAAGAAGGGGAGGGTTAGCCGCCTGCTCCTGCAGGCGGAGGCGGAGGCAGACACCTTTAGGAGGGAGCAGGCGGTCTGTCTGAGCTCAAACAGCTTGTCCTGGGGCCACCTCCGATGACTGTGGCTTTCTGCACAAGCCCAGAAAAGCACAGCATGGACAGTCTGGGAGATGCTGAATGGACCCACAGAAAGACACAGGGCCTCAAAGTCACACAGAGACTGGGACAAAGTGATAAAAAAATATGTCTCAGCGCTTTCCCGGTCTTAGTAGCTATTTTGAGGCAACCAGAAGCTTAAGGCATGAAGAAGTTTGTGAGGGGTTTCATATTAACAAGGACCATTTGGCTTGTCCCAGTGCATGGTGGGAATATCAGGCTGCTTGCAGGAAAGGGCAAAGGGCAGAGAAGGATGTCCTGGTTCTTTGCCAATAGGTGACTAGGCAGAGCCAAGAAACCAATGGGAAACCAGTTTTCATGGAGACCTTCTGGGGTTGGGGTTGATATAAATTATAGGTAGCCAAGCATGGCTCTTTGATGCATTATAAAATCCTGCTGGTCTCACCTATTTTTACCGTCGCTGCATCTTCTCCAGCTACATCTCCTCTCACGACTTAACTCCCACATCTCTGCATTGTAGCACCAGCTGCTCCCTCTGTCTGGAGGGTCCACTTTCATGCGCTCTGCTGGCAAAGTCTTACCCTTCCCTGAGACCTTCCCAAGTGGCTCCTGACTTGGGAAGCCTCCTGCCCCACACCAGGGTTGGATTCATCGGCTTGCAAGCCACATCAAAGCACGGGGCCTGAGGCTAGGAGAGCCCTATGCTTGGTTCCGTGGTCTGCTGCTTTAAATTCTCAATCATTTTTTTAAAGGGGCTCTGCATTTTCCACCTGCAATAGGTCCCACAAATCATGAGGCTGGACCTGCCCCCACCCCCACAGGCTGAGCCAGGTGCTCTCCGCACTGTGGTCCCTCAGCACTTGGTGGCTCGATCCTCCATGGTAGGACCCATCATTGTTCTCAGTTGTTTGTATCTTTCCAACTGCCTTGTTGCCCCAAAATGGGGTATTTAAACAGTTAAAAGGAATGCAATAAAAAGGTAAAAAATAAACCCAAGACAACCATAACAAAGAGCAATTTGGCATAAACTGGGAGCAGATGAGAAAAGAAAGACAGGTAAAAAAAACTGAGCCAGGAATGAGGTTAATTTTCTTAACAGGACCTTCTCAGATTTGACCCCATACTCCCTTGTGCTCTGTAGGGAAAATGAGACATTATCGTTCACACACTCTCGTGTTAATGAGTAAAGCATTTCTTCCTAACATGAGAAGAGACAGAATTTCTCTGAGTGGCTTTAGCCTGGTATCTGCACTTCCTAAAACAGTCATGATATTTGAAACAAGTGTTGTTTTGGAGAGAAGGTTCCATGGCCTGTGCTGGACTTTCAAATGGGCCCACAACTCACAAAGGATTAAGATCCAACCGAGTTCAACAATTCAGTACTGAGGACTTACTGTAATAGAATTATCTGTGTATGGGTCCATTTCCTTAAGGCAGTGGCCTTTACCTTCTCTCCTCTGGTCCAAGAAGGCCTAACCCTAGGCTCACCATGTAATCGGCATCTAGTAAATGTAGCCACGGAGTTGGCTAGACAGCTGGATGGCTTTATAAATGAATAAATAAGAGAGCCAAGCTTCTAACAATCCCCCTAGAGCTCTTTCCACTCCAGTCCTGAATTATTTCCCAGAAACATGGAGCCATCCTCTGGGCACACATCTGGTGATAGTTCCCTGGGTCTGGGGCATCAGCAGGAAAGTGAGCCATTCATCAGGCCCTTAAGATTCCTTAAAATAAATCAATCTCGCTGAAACCGGTTTGGCTCAGTGGTAGAGGTCTGCGGACTGAAAGGTCTCGGGTTCGATTCCGATCAAGGGCATGTACATTGGTTGCGGGCACATCCCCAGTAGGGGGTGTGCAGGAGGCAGCTGGTCGATGTTTTCTAGCTCTCTATCTCTCTCTCTTCCTCTCTGTAAAATATCAATAAAATATATTTTTTAAAAGAAATCAATCTCTCTCTCTTCTCTCTCTCTCTCTCTCTCTCTCTCTCTCTCTCTCTCTCTCTCTCTCTCTCTCTCTCTCTCTCTCTCTCTCTCACACACACACACACACACACACACACACACGTAGATATGTAGACATATAGAGAGATACAGAAAGTGCCTTATTCCCTAGGCAGTGTTTTCCAAACTTTTGACATATGTGTACCCCTTCTATAATTTTCATAATGCTGAGTACCCCTAGTCAAAAAAAGGATATATTTTAATAAAAATCAAAATATATTTATTTTTCCCTTTTTTTGGTACATACACAAAATAATAATAAAAGAAAAATAAAATTATTCATAATAAAATATAAATAAAAGTTATATTATAAATAACATTTATTTGCACATTGGACCATATCACGCCTCACAAGACTGTCTTGACTTGACTCATGAGAACGTAGAATTAGGCGCAGCTAAGCACAATGCAGTGCATATCCCCACCAAACTCCGGTGCAACTCATACCCCCACCAAGCTCTTCCCGTACCCCTGGGGGTACGCGTACCACACTTTGGGAAACACTGCCCTAGGGCAAGGCTTCTCAGGGACTGCAAGGATTAATTTTCAGTGTCAGCTTGGCTAGGCTATGGTGTCCAGTTGTTTGGTCAAACACTACTCTAGGTGTTTTTGTGAAGGTGTTTTTTTAAAGGTATGATTAACATCTACAATCAGTTGACTGTAAGTATAGCAGATTACCCTCCATAATGTGGTGGGCCTTATCCAATCAGCTGAAGACCTTAAAAGCAAAGACTGAAGTTTCCCAAAGAAGAAGCAATTCTGCCTCAAGATTCAAGCTAGAAATTCCTGCCTGAGTTTTAAGTCTGCCCTGCAGACTTTGGACTCAAGACTGCAATTCAACTCTTACTCTAATACCCAGCCTGCTGGCCTGGCTTACAGAATTCAGACTTCTCTCTCTCTCCTTAGGCAAGGGGAGTGGGGGTCCATGCCTCCCAATGTATAATGTCTACCCAAGGACAACTAACATTTGTGGATGCCTGATGTTGTCCAGACACAGGCTGACTTAATCTTGTCAAAAAACACGAGGAAGGAGAGATGACCATACCTATTTTCTAGACAAGGAAACTTGGAGAAGTAAAGTGGCCAAGATGGAACACTCATGAACATTTCCCTCTGCTTTATCCTTTTGCTCACGTTATGCTCTAAATAGAAATCTGGTTGATGTAATTCTGTCTCCACCTGTTACCAGCTGTGTGAGCATGGACAGGTAACATTCTATCTCCAAATCACAGTGGCCCCTGTCCACTATGAGAATCCATTAAGAGAGTGCTGCCTAGTATTTGGCAGGCACTCAGTCATCAGAGGCTATTATCTTATAATTCTAGGCTATTAACTTATAATTCACTGGGTCACAGATATAGATGCTTCGGTGAATTGCTGACAGGTCTCTATGAGAACACACCCCATGGGCTAGACAACTCCAACAGCGGAAGTGTCCCTGCCATACCCTGCAACTCCCCACCATCCTCAAGGGAGCAGGAGACACCAGCTCCATCAGGAAATTTTCTCCCCGGAGTGGAAGTGGGGGTGGGGGATTTGAGGGGGTGGATGTGAAAATTAGGAAACAAAATCACTTCGTGAACTCATGAAACATGTGCCTGCTTGCGTCTCTGCGTGCCTCTCCTATTCCCGCTTTGGGTCGTGTGCCTATTATTAACCACCACCCTCGGGGAGGAAACGTGCGCCTCGTCCCAGGAACATATTGTGGGGGGAAGAGACTTCCTAATATAGTGTCACCAAGAAGTTTTTAAAAAGTCCCACCTCTCTGAAGGAGAACCTGGCTCAAAACCCATCTGGGGCTCCCCACAGCCTGAAAATGTGGTTCACGCTCCCGGACGGATATGAAAGTCCTTCACAACTAAGGCCCCAGTTGCCTTTCCACTTGGCTTCCAATTCTCCTGTCACAGGTAACCCAGCCCAAACAGGCCACCCAAGGTGAACTCCTCAACCCTTACCACACCGTGCCTGTGTTGTGGATGCCGCTGCCTGAATGCCTTCCCCAGCTCATCCTTGCCCATCGGCATCTATCCAGTCCTCAAAAGCTTCCTCTCCTGCAAGCCATTCTGGAGTCCCCGGTCCATAGGAACCTCTCTCTACTCAACTGAAGTCCCAGCGCTCTTAGCTCATTTGTCACTTATCGTATTATACGACAAACTGTCACTTTCTTGTATGTTTCTCATCACTTCTTCCAGTCCTGCTCACTGCCACTTTTAGGTCAGATTCTCCAATAGCAACCATGGGCCGTGTGTGGGATTTATAAGCAACCCCTCTCCTATCAGAAGCCTAGCATTCTGACTGGAAGTCCTGAGGCTGGTTCTTCCAAACTCAGTTCCCTTAACCTCCCATTCTCTTTCTCCCAACCCCTGAAGTTTTTTCTTGTGTGTTTTTTTTTTAAATATGTTTTTGTTAATTTTTTTAGAGAAAGAAGAAGGTAGAGGGAGATAAAAACATTGATGAGACCATCAATCAACTCTCTCCTACACATCCCCTACTGGGGATGGAGCCTGAAACCTGGGCATGTGCCCTGAACTGATGACCTCCTGGTGCATGGGACACTTAACTACTGAGCCACATGGGCCGGGCTCAAACCCTGAAGCTTTTTTATGCTCCTGGATGTCTCCTTAACCAAGCAAATACCTTCTTTTGGGCAGTGGTCAGGTCTTACTCATCTCTGTATCACCCAATGCTATAAAGATAGTAGGTTTTGGGAAATATTAACCATGGAAGAAATTAGGAAAAATACTAACAAATTAGTTAAAAAAAGGAGAAAAAAAAGGATCATCAGCTTCTAAGGGCAAGGGTTCATCTTACTCAGTTTTCTCTCTTCCCTCTAATGCTCTTGCTACAGCTGATGCTCTGCTCAGGTCTGTATGCTTAAAACAGAACATTAATCTTCACAAGCACTCACACATCCCCCTCTTCACCCTCCCCCAGCCTTAGCAAAACGAGTTTATATAAGTCAGCCAGAAGGTGAAGTCAAAAGACTATGTTGACAATGTTAAGTGCCATAGAAATGGATACTTTTAATGGATATAGTATTTCTACAGAATTAACATACTATCATTGAGGTGGAGGCCAAGGGTTTCACCACCAAACGAGAATAAAGTTTAATTTGCCCCAGTGAGAAAGGTCCACAACTCAATTCCCTTTCATTTCCCTCCCAGGAAGTAAATGAAACTTTAGGGCCAATAGCAAAAGTACCTTGAAAAGGAGCATTTTATAATACCAATTTATACAACATCCCTACAGCAACAAACATTTTATATAAAACACTCTCATAAAGATTAGCTCACTGAGTTGAAGTCAATCTCAAAGTTCACCAGGAGTTAAGCAAACCATTATCATTCCCATTTACAGCTGAGGAAAAACAGAATCCTAGTCAGTTTTGTTCATCTTGCCCAAAGTCACTCATAAATCTGGTAAAGGCAGAGTCAGAATTAGAAATTAGGTCTTTTTGGCCATCTCCCCTCCCCCATGGCCTTTGTGCTAAACCAGACCTACGTAAGGAACCAAGAGAAGGAACGGTGGTAAATGCCCGTTTGGGGAAGGAATCGAAGTCTGCATCATGTACCTCAGAGGCCTCTGGGTATCTCCAAAGAGGCGATTCCATGGTGTCTTTTAAATGCCACTAAAACAGGAAAGTGCCTGAGAACTAAAGGTGTTCAGGCTCTGCCCCTGAACTGTGAAGGGCAGTGCTTCTGGGGCTCAGTTTAGGAAGTGGATGCTTCTGTGGACTGAATGGCAGTCACACAGTCCCATCAAGGCCCCTTTCACTCTGAGGGACTCCATGGTACCTAAGCGTGGGCAGATTGTGTTAAAAGCTTCCTTTGCAAGACCTCCCTTTCCCTTGTTTTCTGGAAACCAAACATCCCTCTTTCAGACCCATCTCAACACAGAGCCAGAACTTCTGTTGCAGTGCCCACCTCAGTGGTGATGGAAGAGACCTTATGTGGAGCGCCTTCTCTTGGAAGACTGAGATTTTCATTCTTTCATCAAATATTTGCTAATATCTGATATTTCGACTTCATTAACAGGCAATGTTAAGCTTTTGTGTTGGCAGAGAGATAGCAAATTAAGTAGTAAACAAAAGACTCGGGGAGCTACTGTTGAAAGTGGCTTTGGTCAAGATCAGGGATAGGGAGACGGGAGGATTTGTCTATGTGTGGGGGTGAAGGGTGGTCAAGGAGAACTTCTCAGAGGAAGTGGCTCTTGAATGAACACTTGGATAGCTAGAAGATCCGTATCATGCAAATACATGGAGGCAGAGCACTTGCAACAGCAAGAGAGCAAAGCCTTGAGGCAGGGAGAGGTTGGCTTTTTCCAGTTACAGTCAGAAGGCCAGTGTGTCTGAGGTGGGCTTAGCAGGGGAGACAGGGAGATGAGATCATGAGTTGGCAGGGCAGGTAAAGGAGGCTGTGTGGGCCTCAGCAAAAGGTTTGGTTTTCATCCCGAGTGTTCTGGGAAGCCATGGAAAGGTGTGACAGGAGCTGACTTATAATTTTGAGTAATCTCTCCAGCTGCCTTGCAGGGAATGGATGGCAGAAGGGCAAGCAAGTGGGCTGAGTAGACATGGTTTAGACTACAATGGTAAAAATGACAACAAAAGGAAGGTAGAGAGATTTGGATAATGTGTGTTGGTAAATGTTTAATGAGAGGCTCTCACTGGGAAAAACAATAACAACAACAACAACAACGACAACAACAACAACAAAAACCTGTTTGTCAGTTTCCCTGGTGTAAATACTCCCACCCTGGCTGATTTCAGTGTGACGCCATCAAAGACAGAAGTAGGAAGAGCTGTGCACAGTGTGATTTGGGGAGGCATCGCTCTGACTCCAGCACACACTAGGTTCAGAGGTAAACTTAACAGGTCTGGCGACTGGGCTGAGGGGACTGGAGGAATGAAGGGTGGCTTCTAGAATTTGGACTCCAGGGACTGAAATAATGAAGAAGGCACTTGCTGAATCACTGGCCCCTGTCCACCAACTTCCTGAAAACTAGGAGGCTATGGGGGAAGGGTCACCCACAAGACCCTGGGTTCGCTGAGAGCTGGCCCCGGCACAGACAGCACTTAATAACTTAATGAAGAACAAATGCAAGAATGAGTGACTTCAGCTTCCTAACCTACAAAATAGAATGGCAGCGCTCCCAATGGTAACTGTGCGAATAAAATGAAAAGTAATATCACAGCTACCAGAATTGAGCACTAAGGGTCCCGCAGGCACATCATGACCCTCACGTCAACCCTGTGACATTTGACTACCCCATTTAACAGATGAGAAAATGAAGCTCAGAGCCAGTAAGCCATGCGTACAAATCCACTGAGCTAATATGTGGCAGAGACGGGGTTCAAACAGCCAGAGGCAATCAGACTGGCATTCCTAGCGGCTGAGGCCATCCAGCCAAGGGCCGGTCAGCTTCACTTTCTCGCCAGGAGCAGCAGAAGCCACACAGGGTGTCAAGAACACGTCATCCACCCCAGCTTTGCCAAGTGTTGCAGGCAAAACATGAATAAAGTAAAACTCAAGCAAGAGTTGGAAGCAGATCTCTCCCTCTCCTGACCAGGAAGGAGGAGCAAAGAGGCCGGCCCAGAGCAAAAAGAGCATTGGCTTGAACTGCTTAGGATGCATGATTCAGAGCGGGAGAAAGAGGAGGGACAGAGGCCTGGCTGCCTCGTTGGAAAAAAGCCCTAATTGTGCTCAGCACAATGGCCAATGTGTTCCCCTGGTGGAGACGGACTGACCTGTCCCTGACTGATAAGTGGGTGGTTGTTTTTTTTACCCCATTACATGGCCAAAATTTTTTCCCAGGCTGATAGAGATCTAGGAACCCAGGCCTTGGGGTCCTGAGCAGCTAGACATCACTCTTAGTACTCATGGACAGTGAGCAAGTAACTCATGTAAGCTCCCTGCACCTCCACTTTCCCATCTGTAAAATGGGGGCACACCAGAGTCTCACCACAGAAAGGGGTGGGAGGAGAACCGGGGCGCAAACTGCACCCACTCTCTAGGACCCACGGAGCAAGTAGTCCGGGAAGGAGGAAAAGAATCCCATAGATTCTCTTCTAAGTGTTATCCAAATGTAAGTAACATGTCAGTTCTCTCTCACTCAGAAAGGCTGTAAATTGTGGATGCCAAAGAAAGTTGATGGCCCTGGGAAATCACAGTGCTTCCTACCACTGAGCCGGGAAGCCTCACAGCCAGCCCTCCCCCCATTCAACCAACTGCATGCAGGGCTCCAGGCAGAAGCCACTGGAGAGCCACACAATGGTTCTGGTTCCAGCAGCCTGGACTACTCATGCTTAAAAGACACGTGTTCTGAAATCACCGTTGTCTGCATGGAGAAGATTGTCTGGTTTGGGTGCTCCCTGCACCACAGCAAAATCCAATCAGCCTGAGGAGAGATGATTTGCATTATAATAGGCCGATTCCTTTAACAGTAATACCCTGTTTCCCCAAAAATAAGACAGTGTCTTATATTAATTTTTGCTCGCAAGGATGCGCTAGGTCTTATTTTCAGGGGATGTCTTATTTTCGGGGAATCACGGTAGTGGCCATCTGCTAGGGGCTTACTCGGCATCAGGCATAAATTGGATCCTCACGCATGCCTATTTTATAATTGAGGAAATGAAATCATATCAGAGAGGTTAAGCAACTCACCAGGATCAACACAGCAAACACCATATTTTTCTGTGTATAAGATGCTTTTTTTTTTTTTTGAAAATCCTTAGACTGAAAATCGAGGGGTGTTTTATGCATGGAAGTAAGCTCAGGAGGGAGCCATGGGAACATAGCTGCCCATATCTTGTCACACCAATAATGATTGGCTTCTTCCAATCATTATTACTGACGCCAATTGATGCCCGAATTGGAGGTGGAGGTGGAGAGTGCACAGATGCAACAGGGACCTGAGCGTATGAGCCCATAAAGTTATCAAAATATAAAAAGATAAATACCAGTAAGCGATTATCTTACTCTGCAAAATTCAAACTGAATGTAATCAGCCGTGCAAAAGAGCATGAAAACAGAGATGGAGAGAGACAGTTTGGACCTCCTTCCATTGAGTGTATAATCAGACAGTGGAGAAAACAGGAAGAACACCTCGTTTAGATATCCAAAAAGAAGAAGGCCTTACCAGGAAAACCAGCAAAATGTTTAAAATATTGAATTCTTAATTTTGGTTTGGAAAAGTGGAGGGGTGCCTTATACATGGGGGCATTTTATATATGGAAAATATGATAAAGAACAGAGCTGGGATATGACCTAAGCGCGCCCCTCCTCCCCCACCATCACAACAGGCTGGCTCCTCTGGTGCTTGAGTGGTTTATTCACAGGTTACTGGCTAGACTACAAGGCTAAGAGCCCAGAATTTGGCATACAGGGCCGAGGGCACAAGCCAAATGTCTTCAGAGGCCAAAAAGCAGGTTTGGCTTCACTTTTAAAGAAGTAATGTGAAGTGGTAGGACATGTGGCAATCTGTAGAAAAATTCTCTATCTCGGCTCTATGTGGCCAGGTGGAAATGAGGCCCAGTCAACATATCTTCTTTAAAAAAAAAAAATAAGTTGAACAACCTGGACTTTCATGTGAAATGTATAAAATAACCAAAACAAACAAAAAACCCAAACAAAAAAAAACCTATAGGTCAACATTATTCAGGCTTACCAAAATCCACCTGGTGACCCATGGTGGCCATGGGTTAGCAGCCTGCAACCTCTGTTGTTGCTGTACAGTTTATAAGCACTATCTAGCCCTATTGCCTCATTTTGCTTAGATATCCAATTTCGCTGTTCTCCCATTTCACAGATGGATAAATTGAGACTAATAGCTTAGAAATTGTTGAATATTAGAGACCTTGAAGATGTGGTCTGTCTCTTGATGTCATCACCTTTAGTATCCTACAACCTCAGCTTGCACATCTTCTTCAGGCTCAGGGACAGCAACCTCAGTCACTTTAAAACAGTCCTAACCATGAAAAAGTCACCGGAGGTATGCTCAAGTCCCCTTCTACATGACATGCTTTGCCAACCACCAACAGTGAGTATAGACAAGGAATAAAGCAACATTTTCACTGAACACTTACAGGGAAGTAAGCTCAGTGTTTAGTACTTAGCACACATGTTTCCATGGCACCCTTATAAAAGCGCAGTGCAGTAGGCTTCCTATCACCATGTGTTACTAAAGTGCAAGGAGGCTGAATACCATCCACACAGTCATAGTTTGTATATAAAGCAGAGGGGACTCAAAAATGAGGTCTGCCTGATTCTATGGCCACCTTTCCCTCTGCACATCCATATACCCTCTATCTATCCATTCATACATCCATATATCCATACATCTGCACACCCATCCATCCATCCATCCACACCATCCATTTATACAACCATGCATCCATCTATCTATCCATCCATATATACATATATCTACCTATCCATCCATACATCCATATACTCATCCATCCATCTATCCTTCCATCCAGCCAGGCATCCACCCACTCATCTATCCATCCAACCATCCATTCACCCTTCCTTCCATCCATTCACCCATCCATACACCAATCCATCCAACAAATATATTTTGAGAACTTACTATGTATCAGGTATTGCTCTGGATGCAGAAGAATGCAACTTTCCACTCTACCACACCATTTCCTGATACCGCTTTTGTTTGTTTGTTTGTTTTTAGGCTAAGACACCTAATCATTTTCATCTGATATTTATGTGGTCAGTTTTCAGGACCTTCTCCTTCCCTGACTTGCTGGGATGAATAGATGTCAACACCCTTATTATAGTTATTGCCCAAACTGGAAGGCGATCTTTGAACAGAGCCTGGTCAGGCATGTGGCTGGGAGTGTCCCCTCCCTGACATAGGCTCTTTCCTTTTATTGAGGGAGCCTTTTCTCATATCAACATTTCTGGTGGCTTTCCCACAAGTGAGGTTTCAACCAAAACCATGAGAATTGTTTTCACAGCTACTGCCACTAAAACCGCGTCTGGTCTTGGGATATTGAGTTTAAAGACCCAAGAAAATTGGAACTACACCTAATAGCCCTTGAGCCAATTCAATGTGCTCAGCATCTTATAAACACTCTAAAATTCATATTACTACATCCATTTTCCAGCAAGAAAAGTGAGGCCCAGCTTGGTTAAGTGACGTGCCTATGATTATTCAGTAAATCATGGAGCTGGGATATGTGCCCATGGCTGTCTGATTCCAGGGTTTATATTTCCTTCTATGAGTTTCACATTTATACCTGTTAAATTCTCTCTCCTTTGAGCAGGGCTATTGCTTTGGACTGCTGTCTTTGATCCAATATCCTGATGATACTTTCTGCCTTTCTTGGCACAAAAAAATGATTTAAGTCAGCTATAGATTCGGAGCATATCAATGCTGAGCACGGTAAACACCATTGACTACCTAAGTGGGCTTGTTGCAGAAAGTAAACCGAATGACAGCCCTAACAAAAACAAGCACCAGAACCAACGAGCAGATCCAGCTGCCTTCCAAGAAACGAACTGCTGCTAACCAGGAGAATGCCTTGCAGTGTCATATATAGTCCAGTAGGACTCAGCAGGACCTCAATGTGATCCTACCTGGAGGTCATCAACAATGTCTCTGACCGTGACTGTCCTGGGTTGGGATTGACTCCCTTGGGCTAGGCCAGGTGCTAGGGGATGACTACACATCCATAGTGTGAGGCACAGAAGGGTAACTATCATTACGACCTCCAACCTAGAATCCCAGCGTCCAGGCTCCCCTTCCTGGCCCACTTTCCCTCTGTGCCCTCGGTACTTTATAACACAGGGCCCTGCTGTAAATATTTTCCTGGCTGCCCATCCTTCAGGGTAAAATTCCACCCTCACTTTATGCTAATCCAAGGCCCCTGAGGAGGTGGCTATGAATGTCTCCAAACATCCCCAGGAAACGACTCTACCCGTAGCTTAGTATTTTCAAGGTAGGTTCCAAAAAGGTCTACTCTTAAAAGATGATCTAGCCCAGGCAGTGTCGCTCAGTTGGTTGAGCATCAACCTATAAACCATCAGGTCACAGTTCGATTCCCAGTAGGGGGCATGAAGGAGGCAGCCAATCAATGATTCTTTCTCATTGATGGGTCTGTGTCTCTTCCTCTGTGAAATCAATAAAAAAATATATTAAAAAACAAACAAAAAGTGACCTAACTGTTCTGAGAAGTCAGTATGTCAGAAAATACTGCAAAGGATTTTATGATCTTGAAGAATCACAATAAACAGGCTAAAAAGTGCTATTATGGCCCTAACCAGTTTGGCTCAGTGGATAAAGCATCGGCCTGTGGACTGAAGGGTCCCAGGTTCGATTCCGGTCAGGGGCATGTGCCTTGGTTGCGGGCACATTCTCAGTGGGGGCGTGCGGGAGGCAGCTGGTTGATGTGTCTCTCTCATCAATATTTCTAACTCTCTATCCTTCTCCCTTCCTCTCTGTAAAAAAACCAATAAAACACATTTTAAAAAAGAAGTCCTATTATGAAAATATCTACTAGTAAACTTGAAGCCTAAATTTCTTTTTAAAAAAATATATATTTTATTGATTTTTTACAGAGAGGAAAGGAGAGGAATAGAGAGTTAGAAACATCGATGAGAGAGAGACACTGATAAGCTGCCTCCTGCACACCTCCCACTGGGGATGTGCCTGCAACCACAGTACATACCCTTGACTGGAATGGAACCTGGGACCCTTCAGTCCCAGGCCAACACTCTATCCACTGAGCCAAACCGGTCTCGGCGAAGCCTGAATTTCTTATTTGGTGGCAGAACCCCTTATCTGAATGACACTCATTAAAGTCCCCAGGGAAAGATTTTTTTGATTAGTTGGTGATGTCACTAACTTTCCACTGTGTCTTTTGTGCCTTTAGGGGATGGCATTATGCTGTAGCCTCTGACAAATGCCTTGTTCTTTCACCACCTACAAAGCTCTTGTTCATACTTCAAAGCCTGGTTCAACTTACAACTCCTCTGAAAAATATTCCTGTAAACTCCAGCCTTGATGTTGTTCTTGCCTTGATAACAGTACTGATCGTAGAACCTGTCACAAGTCTGTCCCTCCCCAAGGACAGAAACTAGGCCTGGTTCTTCTCTAGAAACACCATTGTCTGGCACAGGTCCTGAGCAGTGGTCTGCACTCATTTTGTGATGGGACGCGAGTCCACCAATGAATAAGGAAATGAATGAGTCCATATTCACGATGGGGATGCGGTTGGGCCTGGCCCTCTCCTTAGCAAGGCAACGTGATCTCAAGGCAATGGCAGCCACTGTCAAAGATAGTCAACAGGTCACTTCAGGAGAATTTCAAATAGATGCCATCTTGCTTCATCACTGGTGTTGCTAGGAAATAAGCCTGGTTGATTAGCACGGTGATAAAGACACACACTAAGAAATGGCTGTGTCTTCTCATTTTGCCCAAACCAGCCATCAGCACATGTGCATCAATTTCTTATTCAGCTTAGGTGGAAAGGCAGAGTTTAGAAGATTGAAGACCCACAAATGCTTCTCAAAGGACCCAGAGCAGAGCTTCTGAAACATGGCAGTGACTCCACAAGCACTGAGGCTACACAGGGACAAACTTAATTCTACCGTAGTCTTTCACTTCGGGCCTGTGCATCTTGGCCTGAGGGCAGCCTGGAGGTGATTAGTCTGGAAAAGATGGTGCTCAAGAGAAGAAGCTCTAGATGCCTGCAACTCCCTCCCCTGACTGTCAAGGATAAAAACCCAGGCAATGGAGTGACTCATTCTACCTGGAAAAGTGGGAGGTGCTTCCTAAGGCTTTCAAAGAGTAAACAGGAATCACTAGGCTATTGTGGGATCAGTCTTACGGGCAGCAGATTGTGGGCTCCCTTTCCAGGGAACTGTCTTAGGGGCCACTTCCTCCAAGAAGCCCTCTTTGCTGACTCCCCCATGTAAACTCCCAGAGCAGTGTGTTAGGCTCCCTCATGGGGATCATCCGCGGTTTATAGATGGGGAACCTGCATCTCCGAGTGGTCACAACTGAAAGTAACTAACAGGCCAGGACCTGAAACCAAGTCCAAGTAATATATGTCCTAGGATATTAGCTAAATCTCAATGAAATAGGAGACAAACCCATGTAACTTGCAATTGTTGGAGATTTTCCCCTCCAATATGGAATTGTCTTGAGAGGTGAGAGGGGAAGCACAGTTTGGTCCACAAAGCCCCACAATGTAGTCATGGAATCTGATTCCAGATCCTGCTCTGCCACTAACTAGCTATGTTGTTTTGAGCAAATCTCTGCCCTCCTCTGGGCCTCTAGCTTCTGACCTGTTAACTAGGGATAATGAGAGCCACCCTGTGCTCTTACTTCCCTGGAGATTGGATGACATGTGGGAAGAGAACTTTAAAAAATCATAACACAATATGCAATACTCAGCACCACACTATGTACTCAGAAAGAATTGGCTGGTTGAAAGTGTGTTAGCTATGATTGCAATGCACTGAGGAGCCTAGAGAGCCAGGATTGGGTTCCCACTTGGTTTCTACCACTTTGAGCAAATTAGTTAATCTCTCCAAGCCTCATTACTTCCATCTGTAAAATGGGGATTATAATGGCCCTTGATAGTATTGCTATAAAGATGCGATAGGTTAAGGTATGTGAAGATACAGGTCCAATAGGCATGCAATATGTTTGCGTTTCTCTGCGCCCTCTACCCTCTCTCTCAAACCATGGGGAGGCAGAAGCAGCCTACCAGCTGCCTGTCACTCCTGCTGGCCAGCCGCCCGGGAGGCCCCCAGCTGCTGGGATTGGCCAGTACGCATGGTGGCACTTACTCAATCATGCCCAGCAGGATGAGACAAACTGTAATTTCCAAAGCTGAGGCCTAGCCCCACTCAGGGACACAGCATGGAGCCACTTTGAAAAATCCACATTCAAGGCACAGTTTCCCTGGGCCCCAGGGAAACACAATAGCTAAGGGAACAAGGAGGTTACCCTGCTAATCATTCCCCGATTAAAGCGACTGGCCTACAGCCAGCCAAAGCTTTAATTCTTTCAATAGTCTACAGCGATTCTCACACCTCACATCTGCACAGCACCTTACGAATTACCAAAGGCCTCTCTGCAAACAGTATCCGTTCAATAAGTCCTTGCAGTGCACAGAGAATCAACGTTCATTTTCTTAAAAAAAAATCTCATTTGATTGGCCAGGGCAGCCTGAGGGGACCAGACGTGTATCAGATGTGTTATAGTGACTGTACACCACTACCACCACGCACAGCCAGCTATGGTGTGTACCATGTGACCTGCCATGTATTATGTCCTGTGATCATGTCCTGCTATGATCATAGCCAAAAGGACAGGGTGGGCACCTGTCCCACGGAAAGTCCAACCCTTCACTGTTCGGTCACCTAGAGCTTGCCTTCCTTTGAGAACTGGGAACTGGATTTGGGGAACAGAGCCTATGTAGTAAGCAGAATAAAGAAAAATCAAAAGAAGGTACTAATTATTGTCAGGTTATCGAGAAGGACGGGATGGCCAGTATGGGCCTTGGCAAGTCAAAGTTTTGTGGGACTACAAAAAAGGCAAAGGCAATGGGTGAGCAGAGAGGAAAACAGAGCAGAGATGCAGAGAGAAATAGGGCCACTAAGAGAGAGACCACACGGACTCCTTAGCATCTGCCAGCTTCCCATTTTGGGGGCCTTGCTGCATTGAGGTTCTTGCTTTTGAACTCCCCAAAAGGTCCCTTGCCACCCTTTCCCTGAATTAGCTCGAGTAGGTTTCTTAGAATTAATGACCCTGAGCAGGATAGTACAAAGTAGGCACTGTTATCCTCACTCTGCAGACCTTGAACCTGGGACACAGAGAGGTCCTGCACTTGGTGGCTTCTCACAGCGAGATCAGCATCTATCCCAAGTCAAGGCCAGCCAGGTTCTCAGAACTCAAGTTCTATCCTCACTCCGCTGGGCAAGTGCTTTTCAGGCTGTAAGAAGCCATGTGACAATGCACTAAGCCTCAGAAAAAAAGAAGATACTAGACAGACAGATATTGTGACGATCTGTTTACCGTCTGTCCCTTCCACTAGAATGTAAGTGCTGAGAGGGTGGGGATGGAGTCATCTTATTTATTGCTGTCTCCCCACAGCCTAGAAGAGGGCTTGCTGCAGAATAGATGCTTTAAATTGTCAAAGGAATGGCTAAACCAATTAATCAGTCCCAGGACTTTCCGGCCACAATGAGAAGTAGGGGGGGTTTGCATATCCTCAACCCCAAGACAGCAATGAGTGCTGCTTCGTTTTGGATTCCAGATTCTGCTGGGGAAGTTTTCCACTTCCTTCTCCCTTGGGAATTGTTTGTAAAAAGCAGCTGCTCGCCAGTTTGGGTTCAACTGCAGGGCAGGTCTTGGAGTAACGGATAGCGAACGGCTTTCGGACCCTTGGGATGGACTGGGCCCTGACAGCAGAGGCAAGAATTCCCACCATAGCATCTCCAAAGAGTGACCTAAGCCCCTGCCCAAATTGCCATGTCAGGGAGCAAAGGATCAAGGTCGTCCCTAACACCATAAGGCCACCCTGGCCAGTGAGATGTGCACTTTAAAGTAACTGTAACTTCTTTCCCCTTGGTCCTGGCGCCAGGCCTCAGGGTCTCATACAAGCACTCTAAGCTATCCGAAGTCAAGTATGGAATGAGAGTTGTTCTGGAATGGGTCTAGGGAGGCATGAATTCCAAAGCTGCTGGGTGACCTGGAACCAGTCGCTTGATGTCCCTGTAACCAAAAGGTCTGAAGTCTCTATTCAGATCTGGGCTTTCCTCTCAGCTGAACCTGGGGCAAGTACCTTTAGCAGAACCTCAATTTCCTCAAATCTGAGAGAAGGAAAATACCACGCAGCAGAGAGTAACCTGCTCAGAGCATTCCAATGAACTGTTGCTTTAAGGCTGGCCCAGAAGTCAGGGTGACTCTGCTGAGAGACTCCGTTTGTTCTGCGGCACCAGGCTCCGGGCTGAGCGTTGAGGTGGGAGATGAAGGTGCCTGCCTTGTAACCCTTTTCCAATTTCAGACACAACACAGTTGCAAAGCTGGGCTTGTGGTGCTGGGTGCATCCGCGGCAGCCTGGTTGTCCCCAGACTCCAACACCAGGGTCAGGAGGAAGGCAGAAGGCCAAGCAGGAGGGAGGTGAACGGGGCCATTCCACTCCACCCCCCAGAGGAGAAAAGCCTCAAGGAGCACGTGATGATTTGAGTGCCACTCACCTGCTAGGTAACCCTGGGTAACAAATCAACTTGCCTTCTCTGAGCTTCAGTTTCTTTCTCTACAGACCAGGCCAGGACACCTGCTGGGACATTCCCATCACCATAATGGTCAACATGGCAACCACCAGAAAAGTCTTGGTCAACTGAAACGTCTTCTCCCTTTAGAAGTATCTTGTCACAGTGTGGAAGCAGCTCTGCAGACTCCTCACCTGCTGCCAAGTTCAAGGGCTCCTGTGTACAGTTCCCCTATGCATATGCCTCTCTCCCTGGGTCTACTGGACAACTAACTATGGGATCCTTCTCACCACCCTGAGGAAAGGACATTATTATTCCCATTTTACAGATGAAGAAGCTGGGATCCGGGGAGACTGAGCAAACTGCTGGGTCACATGGTTGCTGCTTGATGACATAACCCCTGGAACAGAGTGGTGGGGGTTGGGGAGAGAAGTGAATGAGTAAGAGAAAAAAAAAATTAAGGAAAGCCAGCATTTAAAAAGGAAGTTGGGGGAGCAGAAGAAAGAAGGAGAGAGGGAGGAAGAGGATGGGGAAGAAAAAGCAAAGAATAAGAAATTGCCCTCCATACTGGAGGCCTGAGTGACACAGGGGGAAAAGCTGGCAAGCTGCTCCCATGGTTGAGTGTGGCATTTGAGGGGACCCCCGTGCCTAACTCTTACCCCTCGGGCCTGAGGAAGTGACAGGTCAGCAGAGCCGCTGAGCTGAGCTACAAAAGCCTCTGCCAGGGTGGTGAAAAACCGTTAAGGGAGATTTCCTCTGGCTTTAGAAATTGCTGAAATACAGAGGCCGCGATGGAAGATGAAGTGTCCTACAAAGCCAGGTCGGAATGGAATCAATTTCCCTGGGCCGACTTTTATGTCCTATTAGAAGAAATTGAAAAATTATTTCTGTGGGAGTGTCGCCTTGCCGGGCCACCTCTCCAGAAGCCATAGAGAAGGAAACTGGCTTGCAATGAAGGGCATTGGGTCTTGTCCTCCATCCTGGGAGCTGGACCTCAGCTCTGCAGCTGGGGAATGGGGGATGTGGGGCCAGGGGGGACTGTTCTGTTTGGATTTGGGGGCTGAAGGGGATGCCAATGAAAGGGAGACAAATGCGGCAGCCCCAGGGACCACCAGTTCCTGATGGCCAGACACAAGCGGCCCCCCGGCTGGAACATGATACCCTTGAGGCCGGCTAGACTGGGCCAGAGTGGAATGTCAGGGCTCCCTGGACAGGACGTCCCAGTGCAGAGAGGACGCCAGCAGCTGCTGCCTTACCACACGTGTTTGCTGCTAGGATCACAGCATGAAAGGCCTGCCCACCCATTGTTCCTTTCCTCCCACCCCGCCTCCATTGCCATGAACTTCTCACCTCTTCCTAACCATGGCAGGCTTTCCTTCCTTGCCTGGCGCCTTTGCTGCCCCACGTCCCTCTGTCTGGATGTCCTCTCCTGCGTGTCAGTCTGTAAACTCCTACTCATTCTTCAAGAACCAGCTGAAATGTACTTCCAGCCCTCCCTGCTCTGGGCAGGGTTATCTCTGAATAATGCCCCACCCTTACAAAAAACACTGTCCACGGATAATCCCAGGACCTGTGAATATGTCACCATACCTGGCAAAAGGGACTTGCAAATGGGAGGAGGATCTTGAGTTTATCCTAGGTTATGCAGGCCGGCGCTATGTAAGGATGGGGGTCCTTATCAGAGCGAGGTAGGAAGATCAGAGTCAGTAGTAGGAGATGTGACATAAGAGGCCAGAGGGACACAAGGAAGAGACCGAGGAATGCCGCAGCCCCTGGAAGATGGCAAAGGCAAGGAGACGGATTCTCTTTTTAGGGTTTGGGGGCTGAAGGGACCAGCCCTGCAAATCCCTGACCTTAGTCCTGTGACACCCAGTTTCTGGCCTCCAGAACTGTCAGGGAATACATTTGTGCTGTTTTATGCCAGCAACTGGAAATGAATGCACCTGGGCAGGGTTCACTCTCCTCCCCAGAGGTCCCCCAGACCTCCGCATTCTGCTCAGATAACACATATGGAGTGCTTTCCATGAGCCGGGCCTATTGCAAGAGCCACACATATTAGCTCACTTAATCTACCACCCCCTTCCAGGAGGTACTGCCACCAACATTTCAGAGATGTGGGAACTAAAGCCTAGAGAGATGGAGCAATGTGCCAGAAGAATCATAGAGGGAGTATGCAACAGCACCCCACATGTGTGAGGAGCTCCCATTCCCTGCTGCACAGAAGAATTACCTGGGGAGTTTTCAAAATCCCAGCGCTCACCACACTCCAGTCAATTAGGCCAGACTCTGCAGAGGTGGGACCCATGTATTTGTCAAAGCCCCCAAAGGTAAGGGCAAGGCTCAGAAGCTCTGCTCCAGGCCTCGGGGGCCAGGGCCCAGATGCCACCTGCAGTCACCTGGGTTCCCATGTGGCTACCCACCTTCCCTCACCAATGTGGTTCAGAAGCTGCCCTTCCCCCGCCTGAGCACTCCAGCCCTGAACCTGATACCTCACTTCCTGTCCTTGGCCTGAATTAGGCTTGTGAGGGGGTGAGGGGGTGGGGGGTGGGGGGCCTCTGTGCAGTTGTTTGAGGATAAGGTTCCAACAGCTCCTTCTTTCCTGGCGCAGGCTACACACAGTCTCAATGGGGTGGCCCAGTCCTCGGACACTCCGGCACTTGACAGGGGGCTGGGGAGGAGTGGGCTCCCGAGGCCTCAGCATTCAGCTCACCTTCCACTTCACTGAGGCCTCTCCGTGCCTCGCCCCCAGCATGAGTGGCCTGGGAACAAGGGGTTAGGAATGGGGAGCTTTTCCTACTGGCCCCGGAGGAAGAAATAGTATTTATGTATCACTTGGTTTGTGTGCTATCTACGCATGCTAGTTAATTAATCCTTATTACCCCTTATGAAACAGATGTTTAAAATCATCCTTTTCTACAAATGAGAATGCAGGGGCTCAGGGAGCTGAAGTGACGTAGCCTAAGGTTTAACAAATGGGAAATTTTAGAGCCGGGCCCATGTCCAGGTGTACTGACTCCAGATCCCACCTGTACAATGGGGACAGCATCATTTCCTCCTTCATAGAGTTATTGTGAGCATTTAAAAAGTAGCATATCTTGCCGAGGCTGGTTTGGCTCAGTGGATAGAGTGTCGGCCTGTGGACTGAAGGGTCCTGTGTTCGATTCCGGTCAAGGGCATGTACATTGGTTGCGGGCTCATTCCCGGTAGGGGCTGTGCAAGAGGCAGTTGGTCGATGTTTCTCTCTCATCGATGTTTCTAGCTCTCTATCTCTATCCCTTCCTCTCTGTAAAAAGTCAATAAGATATATTTAAAAAAATAAAATAAATAAAAAGTAGCATATCTTAATACCTTATTCAATAGAAAAAGAAAAAAATCTGAAAAAATAGCATCTCAATTTGCATATAACATAGCAAATAGAGTGTTCACCATTCAGCAGATGCTTGATAAAAATGGTCCTGATTTGCTTTTTAAAAAATGACTCCAAGTTAATGTGTAGGTGGTGTGAAGAGACAGTATAGCCAAGTTTGAAAGGGAAAAAAATGGATGGAGACCAGGGTATTCTTTCCTCCCCAACTCCACTTTGATTCTTCCTTCTCTGAGCTCTTTGACAAAACCAATGGGCTTGTTACCAACTCTAATTAGCTTTTGTCCTGGCATCCAATCAATAACAAGATGTCTCAGGCTGGCCATCTGGGGTGCTTTAGGGGAAGCGGAAGGCAGGGCTGCTTCCTAGGCAGATGCCTGGGTCTGCGAAGGCCTGCCTCCCTTCAGATGGCACAGAGAACACACGTGAGGCCTTGGGCACCCCAGACAGTGCCAGGCTGTATTCAGAGATGCTGCTATTACTGTCTCTCATTTCTGATGTTCAGTGGTGTTTTTTTTTGTTTTTGTTTTTTCCTATTTTCAGCCTGTTCCCATCAGTAGGGCATCCTGGATCCTACTGTAAAAAATGTCTCACAAATGTCCTCAAGTTTAAGTGCCTGGCATGGGGTAAATATTTGTTGAATAAACATTTTAATTCTACCTATAGCCCAGCTGGTGTGGCTCCATGGTTGAGTATTGACCTGTAAACCAGGAGGTGACAGTTCCATTCCCAATAGGGGTTGTGCAGAAGGCAGCCAATCAATGATTCTTTCTCATCATTGATGTTTCTATTTCTCTCTTTCTCCCCCTCCCTCTTTGAAATCAATTAAAAATATAATTTAAACAACCAATCCCACAGAAATATAAACAATCATGAAAAAATACTATGAATAACTCTATTCCAACAAAATAGGCAACCTACATGAAATAGACATATTCCTAGAAAAATACAAGCTCCCAAAACTCAACCAAGAAGAATAAAAAAAATCTGGATAGGCTGATAACTACTGAAGAAATTGAAACAGCAATCAAAAATCTTCCAGCAAACAAAAAACCTGGTCCAGACAGCTTTACAGGAGAGTTCTACCAAGCATTCAAAGAACTAGAACCTATTCTCCTCAGACTATCCAAAAAAAAAAAAAAAGTCAAGAGAAAGGCATACTTCCAAGCTCTTTCTATGAAGCAAGCATTACCCTAATCCCCAAATTACCCTGTTCCCCAAAAATAAGACATCCTCCGAAAATAAGACCTACTTCATGGAAACATAATACATCCCCTGAAAAAAGACCTAGCACATCTTTGGGAGCAAAAATTAATATAAGACACTGTCTTATTTTTGGGGAGACAGGGTAGATAAAAACACCACCAAAAAAAAAAAGGAAAGAAAACTACAGGCCAATATGCTTGATGGACACAGATGCTAAAATCCTCATCAAAATTCTAGCAAATCTGATTCAGCAATATATTGGAAAGTTCATACACCATGACCAAGTAGGATTTATCCCAGGTACGCAAGGATGGTAATATCAGCAAATTACTAAATGTGATACATCACATAAACAAACTGAGAGACAAAAATCACATAATCATATCAATTGATGCAGAAAAAGATTGACAAAATTCAACAACCCTTCTTGATAAAAACGCTCAGCAAAGTGGGAATAGAGGAATCATACCTCAACATAATAAAAGCCCTATATGACAAACCTCATTTCCCCTAAGAAAAGGAGCAAGATAAGGATGCCCACTTTCAACATTCCTATTCAATATAGTACTGGAAGTGCTAGCCATAGTGATCAGACAAGAAGAAGAAATAAAAGGCATCCACATTGGAAAAGAAGTAAAATTGTTCTTATTCGCAGGTGACATGATACTAAATATAGAAAATCCCAAAGGCTCCTTCAAAAAACTACTAATAAATGAATTTGGTAATGTAGTAGGATACATAATTAATGCCCAGAAATCTATGACCTTTTTACACCAATGAACTTGCAGAAAGAGAAATGAAAAAAAAATCTCATTTACCATTTCACCAAAAAAAATTAAGATACCTAGGAATAAATTTAACAAGGACGTAAAAGACCTGTACTTTGAGAACTACAGGACATTGTAAAAAGAGATAGAGGAAAACATAAACAAATGGAGGTATACCATGTTCATAGATTGGTAGAATCAACATCATTAAAAATTTCCATAGTACCTAAACCAATCTGTCCATTCAATGCAATACCTATTAAAATACCAATGCATATTTCAAAGATCTAGAACAAACTCTACAAAAATTCATCTGGAATTAAAAAATACCCCAAATAGCCACAGTTATCCTGAGAAAGAAGAACAAAGTTGGAGAGATCACAATCCCAGACATCAAACTATATTACCAAGCCATGGTTCTCAAAACTGCCTGGTAATGGCACAAGAACAGACATATAAACCAATGGAACAGAATAGAGGTCCCAGAAATGGACCCAAGCCATTATACTCAATTAATGTTTGACAAAGGAGGCAAGAGCATACAATGGAGTCAAAATAGCCTCTTTAATAAATGGTGCTGGGAAATTTAGTCAGATACATGCAAATAAACTAGATCACCAACTTACACCACACACACACAAACAAAAAAAACTCAAAATGGCTAAAGGACTTGAATGTAAGACAGGAAACCATAAAAATCCTACAAGACTCTATAGACAGCAAAATTGCAGACATATGTCATAGCAATGTCTTTACAGATACAGATCCTAGGGCAAGAGATACTAAGGAAAAAATAAACAAATGGGACTACATCAAAATAAAAAGCTTCTGCACAGCAAGAGGAACCTCAACAAAACAACAAGAAAACCCACTGCATTGGAGAACATATTTGCCAATGTTATCTCCAAAGATGGAGATAATGGTTTAATCTCCAAAATTTACAGGAAACTCATACAACTTAACAAAATTAAGATAAACAACCCAATAAAAAAATAGGCAAAGGACCTAAATAGATACTTTTCAAAAGAGGACATTTAGAAAGCCAAGAGACACATAAAAACATGTTCAAAGTCACTAATCATCCAAAAGAAGGAAATCAAAATAACAAGAGGTACCACCTCAGACCTGTCAGAATTGTTGTCATTAACAAATCAACAAATGACAAGTGCTGGAAAGGATTCGGAGAGAAAGGAACTCTTCTTCACTGCTGGTAGGAATGCAGACTGGTGTAGCCATTATGGAAAACATTATGGTGTTTCCTCAAAAATTTAAAAATGGAACTGCCATTTGTCCCAGTAATACCATATCTAGGAATATATTTCAAGAAAACAAACACCAATCAGAAAGGATATATGCTCCCCTATGTTCATAGCAGCCCAATTTAGGATAGCTAACATTTAGAAACAGCCTAAATGCCCATCAGCAGATGAATAGATTAAAAAAGGATGGCACATCTACACAATGGAATACTACACTGCTATAAAAAAGAAGGCATTCTTACCATTTGCAGCAGCATGGATGGAACTTGAGAGCATTTTGCTAAGTGAAATAAGCCAGACAGTGAAAGAAAAATACCACATGATCTCACTTATTTTTGGATAATAAAGAACATTATAACCTGATCAAGAAAAAGATAGATAAAGAGGTTGAGAAGCATCAGGCTGTCAAATTACAGCGGGAAGTCTGGGAGTGTTGTTGGGGGTGGGGGGTGGTGGTGGTAAAAGATCAACCGAAGGACTTGTATGCATGCATATAAGCATAACCAATGAACACAAGACACTGGGGGGCAGTGAAGTGAGGGCATGTGATGTGTCAGGGGTTAGGGGAGGCTGGGAAAAGGTCAATGGGGAAAAAAAAGAGACATATGTACTATTGGTAATACTTAAAAAAAATAAAAAACCTCATAATTTAAAAAACAATATAATTAAAAAAACCTCACTTATAATGCCTAAGCCCCACCAATTTACAGACTTAGTGCACATGAGTTTTTCAGTCATTACTCACATGGGAACTGTTCAGAGCATGAGGCTTCCATGAAACTGAATCCCAGGTAGATACATCCCTTCCCCAAGGGCTGGGAAAGTTCAGGGGAGGAAGTTAGGGGACAAAGTCTGACCTAGGCTTGCACTTGGCACCCAGGCCAACGGGGAGGGGCTGAGAATATAGTCAGGAAATGAAACATTGGGACTTGTGAGAAGATCTCATACCCCTGCGGCCCAAGCTGAGCGCTGGAACTAGGGAGCTCTCAGGAACATATCACGGGGGAGGGCTGTACACCCAAGGATGGATCTGCAAGGGCCTGGGCCACACTGACCGGCACTGAAGTCTTTGAAAAGGAACCTTCTCTCTAACATTCTAGAGTGTAGACCACTTTGAGAGTCTCAGCATCCTTCCCCACCTCCTCCCATTCCACCCTTCCCTTTGACCCTTTCACATGGCAACGTTTTATTTTTCTCAGAAAAACCATCAGGCCACGCCAGGAAGCAGGACAGACAGGCCATCTTCCCAATTCTTCCTAAATGTTCTACCTAAGTTACCAAGACAAATATTTCGGGAAACTGCACTTGGCTAGACCGGTTGGGTAATTCATTTTATTTACCATCTAAACACACTTGAGAGCTGAGATAGATTCATTCAAGTTGCCGCTGCTTAGTTGGATGCAGTTCACAGTAGACATCACTGTCATCCGAGGCTTCCATAACTTCCAAAGGGTAATGGGTTCTTTCCAGCCCATCTTTCTTCCCTGCTCATATTTGCTGGAGGATTCCAAATGGATTCTATTTACTGTAATTACTGTTCTAACTGCAGCTCGCTCGCAATGCATCAGGTTAATGTTAACAAGATACCCAGCTGATGCTGGTAATGTGTATTCATTGTTCCAGCTCTTCCCCCACCCTCTTCGTTGTTGTCTCAATTCTATTTTCTGAGCCCAAAGGGCCGAGGAAGCAAAACCAAGCAACCCAGGTGTTTTGTCTTTTTGATTTTTTTCTCTCAGTTTCATTCTTCTCTAATGTCTTTGGCTTTTTTTCTCAATGGATACTCATTGTTCCTCCATTTGCTGCTCCTGTATTCACATGGTATTGTTACAGATGTTATGTTTTGTTTAAACATTGATTTACATGCTTACCCTCTCTCAAAATGTTTTTATGTTATTGGTATCATTGAATTTCTTGTTATTGTAATTTGATTGTTAATGATAAGAATTAACAGCAACCTGACAATTTACAAGATATTTCTCCTATGTAGCTCTACCATAATGAGAAAAAATGGCCCAGTGTTTCAAGAGCCTTCACTTCCCCATGATTGGAGAGTTTATGTTCATAATTTGGATGTATGGGAAAAACACACTTCAGAGTGGAGAAAATAGGCTTCTGGTTCTGTTCTCCTCAGGTACAACATGAGTTGAGGTGCACTTATCTATCTAAGCTGCAGTTCCTCCTCTGTAAATGGCAAAACTAATATAAAGCAAATCACATGTTGATGGAAAGTCACTTAAGAGTGACCTGTTATTATACCTTATCAATAATTCCAAACATACCGCCAGATCCCGGACCACAGCACACACAGGTGTGAATGAATTTTAGTGTGGTCTATTCAGGACTTCCAAATGGACATATGGAGCTGGAAGATGAAATCCTACTATTCAAAGTGTTAGTCGAAAACCAGCAACATCATCATCATCATCATCTGGGAACTCACTAAAATGCAAACTCTTAGGTCCTTTCCCCAAGGGGGGGAAATTAATTATAACAATTCCATGGAGTTAATAGTAAAAAGAGATTCCCTTCCAAAGTGTCCTGACAACTTGGTTTCAATCAGAAGGACATCTGGGGAGCTAAGAGGAGACATTCCCCAATAAAACCTCAAAGTCCATTTTGGCTCATTCCATTATGCAAGCACCTGCAATCCTGCAGAGAGCACCTTGTCCTCCTCCCATAGTGATGATCATCGCATGATGAAAACAATGCCACTTGTTGACACAGGTAGCAAGGCTCTGAGCTAAACCACTTTGATGCAAGTCAGGCATCGCTCTCAAACACCGGGTGAGTCTCTTCTCCTTTCCACCTGGGTTACCTCACCTGTAAGGGGATAACACCACCTCCCTCCAGGGCTGTCTGAGTTATTGAAGATAGAGGACAAGTGCTGAGTGTGACGTCTGGCACACTGTGTGCATTCCATCCCAGCTGTGGCAGCACCAGCCCTAGGAATAGTAACAATGCCTGTGTATGGAGTGGGAGGTGGGGCTAGAGCTACTGCTACCTTTGCAAAAAAAGCTACCAATGCCGGGTCCCAAGCCAAATTCCTAGAGTCAGTCACTTCCTGTCAGTAAGGAGGAAACAAAGGAGAACTGGAGTTGGGATAAAAATATTCAATTTCCGCCCTGGTTGGGTGCTCAGTAGTTAGAGCACCAGCCTGTGGACCCAGGGGTTGAGGGTTCAATTCCAGATCAGGTGCACCAGCCTTGGTTGCAGGTTGACTACACCTCTGGTGGGGGAGGGGACGGGAGGCAACCAATCAATGTCTCTCTCTCTCATTGTTTCTCAGTTTCTCTCCTCTCCCTCCTTTCCACTCTCTCTAGAAATCAATGGGGGAAAAATATCCTTGGGTGAGGATTAAAATACATATATTCAAATTCTCTTCCTGTCTCCTAGTAACTTTCTTGGGAAAGCCACTTAACCACTGACAATATCACTTTCCTTATCTATAAAATGGACATAATACCATTTCCTATACATGCCTTGGGGCTGGAGTGAAGAGCTCATGAAATAAAGCATCTGAAAGTGATTTGCAGCCACAGGGCTACACAATGCCAGTGGAACAAATGTTAAAGATTCCTGTGTTCCATGCTTCCTCCTAGGCCCCAAGCCCTGACCTCATGATTGTTCTCATCTGTTTTCTCTCATTCTTCTCTCTTTCTCCTTTTCCCACCAAACCACCTGCTTTGGCAGAGGCCTCCATAACCGCACAGATCCCCTGCAAACTCCACCCTGGGTTTTACTCTCTTTCCCTTTCACACCAATTTGTCCATTACTGAGGATGAACCTTTCTTTGAAACTGATCTTTCTCTTCCAAAATATGAGGTGGCATTATCATGGGATGGTGGGTGGATGCTTTAACCTCCAGAAAATCCATCGGTTCCCATTCCAGCCCGCTATGCACATGAAGCTTCCAGACAGTTCCTCCAGCCCTCTCTCCCACCCTCTCCTACCTCAGCCCACCACAATAGTGCCTCTCCACTCTGTCCCACTGAGGGATCCTAGAGCCACCTTGTACGAAACCCCCATGGCTTACTCTCCATCTTCGAAACAACCACTTAAAGAACCCTAAGAGGCCAAGATCTGATGGCAAGGACATAAGCTAGATTTTCACTCATCATTTCATTATGATGAACTCAAAGATGATGAAAGAAACTCAAGTGACTGACAGACGTCAAGTTCTTGTCCCCACTACACAAGGTGCAGGGGGTTGGGAGCTGCCCACCCCCCTCCAAGAAGGACCTCACTCTCATCACATTTCAGGGGGGGGGGGGGGCTACAGAGAGCCACACTCTTTAGCTATCTGTGTGACTTTGGCAAGTTGCTTCTCCGTTCCTCAGCTCTTGGGGCCCTGTATTTCTCTCAGCTCTATTTCCCTGCCTATAAAAAGAGGAACTTATCTCATGGTTGGTGTGAGAATTAATGAGATAAAATATGCTAGAAGCTTCTGGAAGAATGTAGCATTTATCAAATGTTTAAGTTTTACTATTCTCCCCACTTCCCGTGAGGAGACTTCAAGGGGCCTGTCTTCCCAGGATATCTGAACAAAACCATTGTTTGAGCGTTTTGTACTCAACCATAGTCATCAGTCTTTAACAGAGTCATTGATTTATGTACTAAATCAATTTATGGTATTCCTTGACTATCTCTCATGCTCTGGTATGAGGCTACATGCTAA
Source organism: Vespertilio murinus (assembly GCA_963924515.1). Lineage (NCBI taxonomy): Eukaryota > Metazoa > Chordata > Mammalia > Chiroptera > Vespertilionidae > Vespertilio > Vespertilio murinus. Next base: position 125,996,030 of record OZ004709.1, on the reverse strand, counting down.
GGATATAGTGATGAGTAATATTACCATAATCTCCAATCTCCTGGAGCTCTAACAGCGAGCACTCACTGTCTCCCGAAGGATCCTTCCAACCCTGCAATGTCCTTAATTGGCATTTGGTACTAAAGCAGAGGCATCATGCAAGGTGCCTTAGAATCAGAATGAGGGATCAGCAAATGACTGCAGTTAAATTCCGGGCCAATCACTTGCTAGTTATGTGAACATTATGAACTCAATGTGTATAGTCCCCAACACCAAATTAACATGCTGAAGCCCTAAACCCAATGTGGTGATATTTGAAAAGGTAATTAGGCCTAGATTGGGTCCTGAGGGTAAGGCCTTCTAAGGGGATTAAATCTACACTAATAAAAGATAAGTGTGCAAATTGACCATACCTCCTAGATGCCCATCAGCCAATCAGAAGTGGACATGCAAATTAACCCAACAAAAATGGTGGGTTAATTTGCATACACAGGTGTGGAGTGGCCAGGCAGGGCAGGATGCCTGCTAGGGTGGGGGCGGAGGGAGCTATAGGAGTGGTGCTCCAGCCAGATGGAGTGGAGAAGACTGAAGGCTCTGGCCAGAACTAATACTGAAAGCTCTGGCCAGAGTCTTGCTGGAGCAAAGACAGAAGGTGGTAGCATGAGCAAAGGCCTGGGTCCCTGGTGCCAGAGGAAAACAAAACTGGTGCTGGCAGCCAGGGGAAGGAAGGCCTATTGCATGAATCTTTGTGCAACGGGTCTCTAGTGTGTCTTATAACAATAGAGAGAGTGATATTATTTATCTTTATCCATATCCACAGAGGACATGCCATGTGAGGACACAATGATGAGGTGGCCATCTACAAGTCAGGAAGAGAGCCCTCACCAGAAACCAAACTTGATCTTGGACTTCCTAACCTCCAGTACTTTGAGAAATAGATTTCTATTGTTTAGGCCATGCATATGGTATTTTGTTATGGCAGCTCTAGTGACTTATCATCTAATTCCTCAGTTTCCTCATCTGGAAAATGGATACAATTAAAACCCTATCACACAGAGTTCAAGTGAAGATAGATAAAACAATAATACAAAGTGCTTAGTCTATGGACTTGCTCAATAAATGGTAGTTATTTTCCTCAATGTGCCCAGTTGGTAATGTAAATCATAGAATATTTGCACTGGAAGAATCTTGCCAACCTCCACTGAATGGAGGAGATGAGGCTCAGAGGGGAATTAACTGCATTTACACTGGGGTCTCTTATTCCTGTTCCAGGTTTATTCTTCTCCACTGCCCAGGGAAAGTTTTGTCCTCTCTCTTCATCCCCATTTCAGCACCATGCTCATCCCTGACACTTAGCACATCCAATTGAAACTGTCACCTTTCTCACGCAGTGAGTGGCTTCTGTGTGAGGTTGCTAGGAGATGAGGATCCATCACTGAATTCTGCACCTGGAAATTCTCTTAAATTAGGTTGTTGGCATTCTTCTCTTTGAAGAAAATCCAAATAGAAGAAAAACAATTTCTCACCCATGTTTGCCTTGAAAAATGTTATGGGAGGAGTCAGAGCTCTGCTGAAGTATAAAGCACATTTAAAATAATAGCCAAACACCTTCCATTGGCTTTGCCCTTTATGGTTTGCAAAGCATGTTTCCATAGATTGCTGAGCTGAGGAACTTCATTCATTCATTCATAGATACAGGTGTAGCACTTTCCATTTACTGGACCCTATTCCAGACACAGTGAGTGTAGCAGTGAAAAGGGAACATCAAAACCTCTGCCTTCTGGTTTATGCTCTAGCTTGGAAAAGAGCAATATACCGTATTTTTTCGGAACATAAGACACACTTTTTCTTCACCAAATATGCAGTCCCAGGGACACGGAAGGTCCCGGGGAACCCGCTGCCACTCTGCAACTCGGACCATAAGACGCATGCACTTTTCCTCCCACTATTTGGTGAAGAAAAGGTGCGTCTTATGGTCCGAAAAATATGGTATAAGTAAATAAGTAACATTTTCACATGCTGGCAAGTGTTGTGGAAAAGAAATAAAGCTAGAGAAGGGGAGAGAGTGTTGGGGAATTGTTTTAAGTGGCCAGGAAAGCTTCTTGGGAGATGCAGCAAGGATTATTGCTGTTGCTGAAGGAAAGACTGGGCCCTCATTTTATAGATGTGAAAGCGTGGCTAGAATCACATAGCAATGAATGGTGGATCAGGAACAGAATTCATATTCTGCCCATTCCAACCCGTTACAATGCCAAGTCTCATGTCTGGATCCAGGAAGCCAAACCCAGGGACAAGGTAAACTCACTTTGCATTGAGGATTAATCTCCTGTGTTCCATCCAATCACACTGCCTGGTTGCAATGTGTGCTGGGCCCTGGACTGGGAGCTAAAGAGAGGACACAGATGTGATCCGTACCCTCAGGGAGCTTCCAGGCTTGTGAGGAATGTAAGGCAAGCACCTGCCTACCCGGGCACTCCAGAATGGGGCTGCCTCTGCAGCACATACTAAGGAAAAGTTCTCCAGTCTCCTGATCTTTCTCTTTTTATAATCAACAAACATGTATCAGGTGCTACCTCCAGGCTAGGGAGGTCCCCCAGACACCCCTACTGCTATCACTCAACTCCATTCCATCGCCTCTTGCCTAGAATATGGTAGGTGCCTCCAAACTTCAGCTTATGCCTTTTCCCCCAGCCATCACACCCCTTTGGTATGTTCTCAACCCATCAGCCAGAGTGATCATCCTGACACAGCTATCAATCTGGCATTCTTCTGCTTAGGACCCTCCAATGGTCCCCAACTTATTCTGAGAAAAAAAAAAAACCAAAGGAAAAAAAAACACCTAAATCCTTACATTGGCCTACAAGACTCTACATGACCTGCCCCATTTTACATCTGGGACTTTATTCCTATTCACCTCCTCATTGCTTCCTCTCATCAACCACACTCACCTCCCTGCTTTTCTTCTCACACACCAGGCATGGGCTCAACTCAGCCCTGGCACTTGCTCTTTTCTCTGCCTGGAATATTCTTCCCACAGGGACTTGTTCCCTGAACTCTTTTAAATCTTTGTTCAACTGTCACTCAGCTTTATTATTGTTGTTATTATTATTATTATTTATGTTTTATTGATATCAGAGGGAGGGAGGGAGGGAGAGAGAGGGAGGGAGAGAGAGAGAGAGAGAGAGAAATCAATGATGGAGAGAACCATTGATTGGCTGCTTGCTTCCTGCACATTACCTACTGGGGATCGAGCTTACAATGCAGGCATGTTCCCTGATAGGGAATTGAACCATGAGCTTTTGGTTCATAGGTTGACGCTCAACCATTGAACCACACTGGCTGGGCAAATCTAAATCTATTTTATTTTGTAGTCCCCACCCCATCCCCATCCCAACATTCAAATCCCCTGCCTGTCATTTATCACCTTCTCATAGCTTGTATAATTGGCTCACTTATTTGGCTTACTGTCTGTCTCCCTTACCAGAATGTAAGCTCCATAAGGATGGGTTTTTACCTGACTTGTTTATATCCTGTGGTCTGGACAGTGCCAGGCCTATAGAAAGTGCTCAAAAATATCTGTTGCATAAGCAAACATATAGACAAATCACCTTCTTCACTCTAAACCTATTTCTTCTTTGACCTACTTTTTCCTGTGAGTGGCATGATCTCCCCCTGGTTCAGTGCAATAGTGCAGGAAGCCTTGAGTGTAGCCAAGGAGGTGACAACTGGTACCATGGGAACAAAAGGAAACCTGGGAGTCACTTCTAGCTCCTCTTTTGTTCTCAAGTCCAAATTAAAGCTCAGTTCAGTTCCGAATCTATAAAATCAAGAAAATACACCCTACCTTATAAAATAATAATATGCAAATTAACCATCACTCCACTCAAGCCACGCCCACCAGCCATCAGAGCACATATGCAAATTAACCACAACCAAGATGGCTGTAGCCACAGAGAGCAGTTGAGAGGCTTGGGTTTCTCTGGCAATGGAAGCAAAGCTTCCCACATACCGTGGTCCACCCAGGTGTCCACTCAAGGATACAAAGTTTCAATTATAGAAGATAAATCCCAAGAAAAATGGCTGCAGCCACATAGCTGGAGAGAGCAGGAGGCCTGGCTCTTCTCTAGGCTACAAAGTTTCTGTTGTAGAAGGTAAATAAATTCCAGATACCAGGGCCGCTGCTTGGGTCACCAGGGGGCATGGCAGGCTTGCAAACCACCACAGGCCCCTTGCTCAGGCCACCCCATGCCCCAAGGGAACCCCCACCCTGATCTGAGACACCCTTCAGGGAAAACCAGCTGGCCCCCACCTATGCACCAGGCCTCTATCCTATCTAATAAAAGAATAATATGCAGATTCACCATCACCCCAACACACAAGATCAAGATAGCTGTCCCCAAGTGGTCAAAGATCCTGCCCCCATGTGGACACAAGATAGCCACCACAAGATGGCCAGCAGGGGAGGGCAGTTGAGAGAGACCAGGTCTGCAAGGGAGGGCAGTTGGAGGCGATCAACCCAGTTAGAGGTGGCCAGGCCAGCAGAGGAGGGAAGTTGGGGGAAAACAGGCTGGCAGGGGAGCAGTTAGACATCAATCAGGCTGGCATCGGAGTGGTTAGGAGGTGATCAGGCTGGCAGGCAGAAGCGCTTAGGGGGAATCAGGAAGGCAGGCAGGTGAGCAATTGAAAGCCAGCAGCCCTGGATTGTGAGAGGGATGTCCGACGGGGCAGTTTAACATCCCTCTAGGGGTCCCAGATTGGTATAATTGGCTCACTGACACCCCCCCACCCCATGCACGAATTTCATGCACCAGGCCTCTAGTATTTTATAAAATGAAATAACTTGTATACTGTAAAAGTCCCAGGAAAACTATGTGCCACACAGCAGATACCTAATAAATAATAATTCATGCGGCACTGAATTCTGGAGTCTTGCTCCTGAATATCTCCCCATATATCAATTTCTCACCCTCTTTTCCAGCTCTGCTGCCCCCAGGAAGATGTCAGAGGCTAGAGGGAGCACTTCTTGGAGGAGCAGTGAGCACTGAGGGATACAAAAGAGAGGCATATGGTTAGGGCGACCCTGACTGCCAGCACACATTTGGTTTCAGCTGAATGTCCAACTCATACACCATCATGGGTCATATGCACAAGGGGTAAGACCACAGCTCTCTGGGGCCACAGAGCAGGTGGGAGCTCACAGAACCAAGAACACCAGCCCTCTTCCTATCTACTGTACCCCAATCATGCCCAGCCCCACCCTTCAAACCTCCTCTCTTCAAATGGGCTCCTCACACCTCTGCCTGGGTGACATCTGTGGGAACAGAGAGAGCCACAGAGCATGACTGCCTGCAGCTAATTGATTTATGCAAACTGCTGACAGAAGGATGTGCACAGCCCCCACAGAAGATTAGGAGCAGGGCTGGCCAGGCAGAGAAGGCAGGGTGAGTCAGAGAGGCAGTGGGGGAGGGAGGGGTCCTGTTCTCTTGGCTGGTCTTCTGGGTTGCCCCACAGTGGCCTCCTAGTCAGGCCTCTGTGAGTGTACTGGAAGTAGGGGGCGGGAGGAAAATAATGAATGGAGAGCCGAAACCAGTTTGGCTCAGTGGATAGGGCGTCGGTCTGCGGACTGAGGGGTCCCGGGTCTGATTCAGGTCAAGGGCATGTACCTTGGTTGCGGGCACATCCCCAGTAGGGGGTGTGCAGGAGGCAGTTGGTCGATGTTTCTCTCTCATCGACGTTTCTAGCTCTCTATCCCTCTCCTTCCCTCTCTGTGGAAAATCAATAAAAAATATATTTTAAAAAAAAGGATGAATGGAGGGAGGGAAGGAGAATTAGGCAGACAGCAGGAGAAATGGACATACAACGAATTAAGGTTTCCAAGCATTCACTATGCACCAGGCCCAAGTTTTCTGTCGAGAAGTAGGAGAGAAAGAGGCAATGTGAGTTAAAGAGAGGTGGCCCAGAGGAGAAGGGGGACAGCCTAGGCACATGGGCACCCCCTCTGGTGGATTTAGGTACATGGCTCCTAAATACTGGGATAAGCCTGTCTCTGATTTAGGGGGTTAGTGAGGGGAGAAGAGCATGGAGCAATCTGGGTCCTAAATACTTAGACCTCATGGGGATGGCAAACCAAGATGAGTGGCATGGAGGCAGGAAGGAGCAATGCCTGCTGAGGGTGGAGGAAGCTGCAAGAACACACATCTCCCTCTCTAGACCAGATCATCGCTGACATTCCAGGACCTCTGTTTAGTTTACTTTAAATTTGTTTTCTTTGGGGGTTTTCCTTCTCTTCAAATCTGTCTGATAAAACATTGCACAGGGAGGTGCAGAGGGCCAAATTTGAAGATACCTGGACATTCTTTAGGTTGTTGCTGACTGGGCCCAGGATATTGTCAGAATCATGTCAGTTGCATTCCCATCCTGGGAGTGAGGAGATGTTCTTAGTTCCTGGCTTGTGTTTGTCCAGGAGGAAGGAGTGGGTGGGACCTGGGCCCTCCCAGGCTCCTTGTTTTTCTGTGAAACCCCCTTGTTGGATTGGAGTATAAATAAATAGATGTGCTGTGTGGCTCAGGAGGTCGTCAGTCTGCCTCTCCAGCAGGGGAGGTCAGCGGCCCTCCCAGCTCCCAGCTTAAAATCTATCTCTATGTCTTCTCTCTTTATTTCTAATATTTCTCAATCCCTGGCCGCCTCCCCTTAGAACCGGTTCGTTCATCTCTCTTTCCATGCGGGATGCGGAAAAGGGAGATCCCGCCACATCAGGCCCCCACAAGGAGGGCTTCCGGCTGATGATTTGTAGAGGGACAGTCTCCATTCTGAGGGGCAAGCCCGGGAAGGTTTTCTGACCTCAGCAATCTCATACTAGACTGACGTTTAATGTGGCTCCTGGGGGTGTGGTGGGGTGAGGGACAATCTTTGCCTTGAACCAGGCACACCAGACTCTGTGTATTGCTTAGACTTCCTGAGCCTCATCTTTCACTCCACACCTGTGCCATCCTGGAGCTGTGGCGATCTCTAATGCATCATGGTTTATAAACGAGTCTGACACGCTGCCAGGTTCATGAAAAACACGTATAATCAATCCAGTAAATCAGAAACACTGCAAAAGTAGCTTATAGGTTATGAACCTACTGCCAAGAAAAGTTACAAAGGAAATACTCAGGATCAACAGGCAGGAGATGTGCAATTAAAATAAAAGAACAAGAAAAAAAGAGGAAGAAAATGAGAGGACAGGATAGTGCCATGGTATACAGCAGGGTCGGCCATCTCTGGCAGACCCAGCTAGCCGGTTTGTGTGAATAAAGTTTTATTGGCACACAGCCATACTGCTTTGTCTCTATGTCAAGTAGGGCTGCTTTCCTCTCCAAAGCAGAGTTGGACAGTTATGGCAGAAACTGTGTGACCTGAAAATACTAAGGTATTTATCATCGTGGGTTTTTCAGAAGTCTGCCCACCTCTGAAACACAGCCTAGACTCGCCCCTCTTGTTGGCAGACGTTAATCCAGCACCTGTTGTTTGTTTCCTGGGTGACCTTGGTTGTTTATGAAAACTATTTCCCAGACTGAGAATTAAGTTTTAAAAAAAGGCAGCTCTCATGGAATATCTTCTTTGTTTTATCAACATTATTTTAGCAGATGCTGTTTCCAGGAGATGGAGACATTTAGGGTAGGCAGAGCTGGTTGACAAGCTGCACTCACTTGTCCTGATAAATAAATTCTGGAAAATCTCAAAAGAAACTGAGGTAAATGGACACTGAGTGAGCGGTACCCTCTCCCGTGTTCAACTCTGATTCTCATAAGAACGTGGTGCCGTTTAATAAGGAAGGATGCCTCAGCATCCTCAGCTGGCTAGACAAAGTGAGGTCACACAAAGTTACACAAAGCCAAAGAACGCAAGCCCAGCTCTGTCCACTGCAAAACTTAAGTCCTTGTTTTGTGAGGTTGAAGGAGGTGGTGGTGTGTTCCAACAGCCCCTCCCTTATCCATGGGGGATACATTCCAAGACCCCTAGTGGGTGCCTGACACTACCTAATCCTCTATATACAGTAAGTCTCCACTTGACCTGGTGGATAGGTTCTGCAACTTTCAGTGAAATGAGGCATAAGGAAACTGGTTTTACCATAATTTTTGTAATATTCATAAACAAGGGTTAAGTTCCTGCAGCATTTCATTAACATTATAATAAAATGACAATGCCCAATTGGGTTTGGCTCAGTGGATAGAGTGGGTAGAGCATAGGCCTGCAGACTGAAAGGTTCCAGGTTTGATTCCAGTCAAGAGCATGTGTGCCATGCTTGCAGGCACATCCCCAGTAGGGGTTATGCAGGAGGCAGCTGATCGATATTTCTAACTCTCTATCCCTCCCCCTTTGTCTCTGTAAAAAAATCAATAAAATATATATATTTTTATTTTTTTATATATAATATATTTTATTGATATTTCACAGAGAGGAAGGGAGAGAGATAGAGAGTTAGAAACATCGATGAGAGAGAAACATCGACCAGGTGCCTCTTGCACATCCCCTACCGGAGACGTGCCCGCAACCAATGTATATGCCCTTGACCGGAATCGAACCCGGGACCCTTCAGTCCGCAGACCGACGCTCTACCACTGAGCCAAACCGGCTTCGGCAATATATATATATATTTTTAAAAAATTAAGGAATCTATGTTGAGGAAAATGCTTGTTGTATTTTATTCCCTATAATAGATACAGTTTAATTGATAAATTAGGCATAGTAGGATATGAACAATAATAACTAATGATAAAATAGAACAGTAATAACAATATACTATAAAAAGAGTTAGGTGAATGTGATCTCTCTCTCTCTCTCTCTCTCTCTTTCTCTCTTTCTCATTGTACTGTATTCACCTTGAGATGATAGGTGATAATAAAATGTCTAAGTTGAGAACTTTCACCTTTTCACTTAAACAAAGCACTTTTATAGCTTCTCTTTGATATATATATATATGAATTGCCAGCTTCACTTGTCTTGCCCTTTGGGGCCATTATTAAGTAAAATAAGGGTTCTGTGAACGCAAACAATGGGATATAGTGACAACTGATGTGATAACCAAGAGGGTGGTTGCTATGTGACTAAGGAGCATGTGGGGAGTGTCTGCAGCATGGAGATGCTGGACAAAGGGATGAGTTACATCCTGTCCAGGGTAGATCAAGATGGGATGTCTGGAGATTTCATTACAATCCTCAGAATAACATGAATTCTTTATTTCTGTAAGTTTCCATTACATATTTTTGGACCATGGTTGACAATGGGCACCTGAAACCTTGGAAAGCAAAACTGAAACTAAGGGGAACTACGTACTTATAGAAGAATTTGTGGTGACACAGGAGCCTGCTTCCAAATGCTTACGTCTTTCTACGCAGGGCCCTAATTTACAGGTCTATCTCCTTTCTGATTGCATGCTGCTGGAAAATTAAACTTTCAAGGATGCATGGTAATTCTCATGTGAAATGCACAGAATACAAAAAAAACAACAACAAAAAACAAATCTGAAGTCCAAAAGGTTTATGTCTGTCCTAAAGGGAAACTGACATGAAGAAAATAATGTGCTATTTGTGCAGAGTATTGGTGAGTGATAAAGAATTTCCGTATGATTTTATTTCATCTTCACAAAGATCATATGAGATACTGATAGCTAACAATACTGTATTATACTTGTAATTTGCTAAGAGGTATGAACCCTGATTTTTGAAAAATGATACCTATTTAGAAGTGCTCCTGGTGGCTAAGTGGGCTCAAATTTAAAAAAAAAGAAAAGGCAGAGCCTAGCAGCCATTTCTGTACAGGGACTTCTCATGCAAACCACACTTCACCAAGAAGCCTTGCTGAACTGGCTGCCTCTACTAGGAACTGCGTGTCTGCCCTGTGTGCCTGCCATCTGAGCCAGCCCTCATAAAGGAGTTCCTGGGATCCTATGTTAACCAAGGGGGCTGGGGCTGTCCCCATCCAATCAAAGCTATGCGGCTCTGAACAATCAGAATGGCTCTATCCTGACCAATCAGGACAGTGCCATTTGGGCCAATCAAACTGTGAGGATTTGGAGTCCTCATTTACATGAGGACAGACCAATCAGGGACCAGGGACAGAGACTCCTGTCCCTATGAGCCAGCTCCCCACTGGCAGAGAGAGTGCACTTTCCTTTTCCATGGAAGAGTTGGGGCAATAGCAGACCAGCATGGAGAGGGCAGGGCAACATGGAGAGGGCAGGGCAGAGCTGCCTCGCTGAAGAGGGGCCTGGTCCCAGGGAGCCTCACAGCCAGTGCTATTTTAACAGCTGTGCTGTATCACAGTTGAGCTGTTTGCACTGAATAGTTTCCTTCCTCACCACACCCTAAATTGGGGGTTTCTGTTGGCTTTGAATTGGCAACAACCTTCCACAGAGGATAGATCTTAAAAATAAACCTTATGCCACGATCCCCCCACCCTCGACCCCTCACCAAATGGCAATTACATAGAAGCTACAAATATGTTAGCTTGATTCTGGTGATCATTTCACAAGGTATATGAATAGCCAAACATCAAGTTTTATCCTTAAGTATATACAAGTTTTATGTCAATTATATCTCAATAAAGCCATTAAAAATAATCTGTGGTGCAAATGTATAATAACATAAAAAAAAAGATTTAAAATGGAAAAGTAAAGCCCACAGAAAAGCAATAAAAACATTTCACAAAAGCATCCAAAAATACCACATGAGGATGATGAGACATGTTATGTCCTCCCATTTTACAGAGAGGGAAAACACAAACTTAGAAAAGTGCCTTAGCCAGAGTCACATGGCTAGCTGGCTATCATCAGAGCCCTGGCTCAAACCTGAGTTGTCTGAGACAAGTGTGATGAATCACGGGGTCTCCGCAGAACAAATTTACTGAGTGTGTGTCAAGCTGAGAAATGAAAAGCACTCTGATCCTTGTAGCAGCCAAAGTAAAAAAAAAAAACTTGCAAGATGCCCAGACTGGTGTGGCTCAGTGGATAGAGCGTTGGCCTGCGGACTGAAAGGTCCCAGGTTCGATTCCGGTCAAGGGCATGTACCTTGGTTGTGGGCACATCCCCAGTAGGGGGTGTGCAAGAGGCAGCTGGTCGATGATTCTCTCTCATTGGTGTTTCTAACTCTCTATCCCTCTCTCTTCCTCTCTGTAAAAAATCAATAAAATATATTTAAAAAAAACTTGCAAGAAAAAAATTTAAAAGCATTTTCTGTTCCAGGATGTCTGAAGGGTCCCAGTCTGACAGACTCTTTTTCTACTCCTTAGACCTGCAGCTTTGGAGACCATCCAGGCAGGGCGGGGGGGGGGGGTGTCTCATGGGTGGTCAGCCTCCTCCAGGCAAGATGAGGGCAAGGTGTGGTGTAAGTCAGTGGGTCCCGGCCCGGTACATCTGGGCATGGATCCAAGGAGAGGAAAGAGAGCTTGTTGTCTGTATTTAATTTTTTCCCCACCAGAGTGTCATGTTATAAGTGGGGGGTCTGGGGTCCTGAATCCAAGGTCCCTAACTAGTTGGTTAACCTTAGGCAAGTGACAATCTTCTCCACCCTCAAGTTCTTCATCTGCTAAAGCAGGATAACCAATGTGCCTCCTGTTGGGCTGCTGTCTGGACCAAGTAAGCAAATGAATGTGGCATACTGTCGGTGCCTGGTACAGGGTCACCACCATCACCACAACACAGGGCTCCATTGCTGTACATGCAAGAGAAAGACTCCTTTGGGGGCTGCTCTCAGTCTGACTCTACGAACCATTTGATCCAAGTTAAGCCACATAAGCCCTCTGAGCCTTATTTTTCTTCTCTGTCAAATGGAAATACTAATCCCTCTAAGATCTGTTTAGTGGGGTCAAGTAAGATCATAGATATGCAAGGGCTCTGTAAACAGTAGAGTGATGTTCGCAGATGAATCAAAGTCATCACCGTCATCACTATTGTCGGTCCTGGACGGTGGGGACATCAGTGTATTAAGTAGGATGTAATCTGCAGAACCATCCCTACTCACTTTTATAGCTGATAGAACAATGTCTTTTTCTCTTTGTGTGGGCGAGTCCTTTGTTACATGATCTGGTGCCTGTTCTCAACAACCATGTCCACACTGTATATCCAGAACAGGTATTATAATGAGAACTACCTTTTTTGTTTGTTTATTTTTTTGTTTTTATGTCTGATATAGACCTGGAAGACTCTTCTTCTGTAACATCTGAATGCTGCTGGGGAAAGGTGTTATCCTCAGTTTACAGACCAAAAACACAAAAAAACAAACAAACAAATCTACCCCAGGCCATAAGCAGAGACACCCCTTCACTCCCCTTCTATCCTGTCCTTCTCAAAAGCTAGAAGACAAAGTAGATGAGGTGCTGGTTCCACATGGTGGGCAGCACCCTTTCATACATTCTGCTAAACAAGACAGTAACTAACACATGCCTTGGCTGAGGGCTGCAGTCTCTTCTCTAGAAGTTTCTAAAGAAATGGCATTCTTACAAATTACTTTCATTTTTGGTTGCTCTTTCCTCACCCTAGGACACAGAGAGAGAGGGAGGGGGAGAGAGAAAGAGAGAGGGGGGGGGAGAGAGAGAGAGAGAGAGAGAGAGAGAGAGAGAGAGAGAGAGAGAGAGAGAGAGAGAGATTGGTTGCCTTCTGTAAGGGAGCTTACTGAGGCTCAAATTTGCAACCCAGGTATGTGCCCTGACCAGGAATCAAACCAGCAACCTTTTCCTTTTCCTGCTCAACTAACTGAGCCACAACAGCCAGGCTACACACTCTTTTAAATGTTTCCAAAGGTACACATGTTGCAGATATGGTTCCAGATATGTCTCCCTCTGTTCTGAGGCCACTTTCATAGCCTACTCTGACCTCAGCCTGCTTTTAGAGATGGCTTTGTTGATGAAAATACAGAGATGAAGCACACCAGCCTGGTTGGGACCAGGAGAGGCAATTCCAAACCAGGTCCCAGGGAATCATGTGAGGCCATTGTACATGCCACCCAGTGAGGTCCCTAGTCCCACTGAGGCCCCAGGGTTCTGCTTACATATTTATTCAGAGTTGAGTCCATCATTCTTGCTCTTCTGCCCTCACCATAATCCTCTGCCTTGGCAGGTCCTGAAGCATGTTCAAGGTGGGGAATTGCACACAGCCCAGTGACTACTGATCTGGTACGATCACAGAATGCTATCTGTGGTACAGCAGTTATTAAATAATTCTAAAAACAACCACGTTACACCAAATTCTTCCATCTTTCCAGAAGAAAAAGGGGGGAAATAAATATAGCTGGTGAGTTTGAGGGGGGTCAGATTTATAATTTGGGTTGATAAACCCTAAATTCTCTTGCCCACTTATACCAACAACTACCAGAGTTTAATGGGTACAAATGTGGTGTGTGTTTATGGGTAAATAGCCCTGTTATACCACAAAAACACTCAGTTCCTGGAACTTCAAAATAGCTCCTGGATCTGATGCATTAGGTTAACTGAGAGATAGAAACAGACTAAATGAAATGGAAATGTTTCCACATTGAAATGTTAACACAGTAATTACTAAGCCCAGAGCCTGATTTACCCTGACCTGGGGCTATCCCAGAAATATCGCTCCCTCAGCACTCCCATTCCAAAGGCCTCTGGGTTCCAGTAAAGCCAGGCCTACAATCACAGCAGTCCTGCTAGATAAAGAATCCACCAAAATGCCCTAGAATTATTAGCTCTTCATCCACTTAGCAAACCGCTCCCCCTCCTACACGGGGCTGACACTTTCTGGAAATTAAACGATAAATATTTTAAAAATGACCTTTAGCACAGTGCCAACTGTGTAAATGCCAGCATTACATCGTGTTGCTCGGCTGCCTGGAAAGCTATGATTATGGGGCAGCCCAGGAGGTGAAGGTCTCTCCCCAGGGAGCCCTGGCCAAAGAGGCTGTGGTCAGGAGTCAGGGGGAGCAGGGGGAGGATAGAATAGGCCGGGATAGGAAGCAGAGGCAGGACGTTCTACATCAACAGGGATAGCAGAATACATCATTGTACGCATAGTATGAACACAGATACCAAATTATGTGTTTGCAAAAAGCTGCATTCAAAAAATGGGTGTGGATGGTGAAGCTAGGGGTTCATGTCCTTCCTTCCTTCCTTCCTTCCTTCCTTCCTTCCTTCCTTCCTTCCTTCCTTCCTTCCTTCTTTCCTCACTATCTTTCTTTCTCCTCCCTCCTTTCACTCCATGAATACTAATGGAACCTCCACTAAGGGACAGGCACTGTGCGAGATACTGATGATAATGTAGTAAAAACAAAAAAACCTTTATCCTTCACTCAACTTCTTTGTATTTTTGAAAGCTGTCTTTTTTTTAATAAAAATGCATATATTTTCTTTTTCAGCATAAAAATAATTATATTATTTAAAATAGTTGTTTGTCAAAGAATTAATATGCATATACGCCTAACCCATGGACACAGACATAGTGTGGTGAAAGCCTTGTGGGAGGCACAGGGGCCAGGTGGAGGGGTTCAATGGGGCAAAAAGAGGGACATCTGTAATATGACCAATAATAAAGATGGATTAAAAATTAACATAAAATTAACATATGGTTGTGAAACTATAAGACAATCAGGAAAATAGACCTCCTGAACTGGATAGCTGATTCTATTAAGGACTTACCGGCAATAAGTTATATATGATCACAGTTTGGTCATATATATATATATATATATATATATATATGTATTAAGGTGATGAGATATTAATTTTCTAGTGTCATGCACTGAAGTACTTCCATATAAAATAATATGATGTCTAGAATTTTGACTCAAAGAAATCCAGTGTCTAGTTATTGACAATTGTTGGCTGGGTGGCGAGTACATGAAGGCTATTATACTAACTTCTTTTTTTGCATAAGTTTGAAATTTTCTAAGCTAAATACAAAACAAAATGAGACAAGTCTGCTGGGAAGTGCTGAGGCTGTGGAGTTGGGGGTGGGTTGGGAGAAAAGCAGAGTAGGGACCTAGAAAGAAGAGAGAGAAGACTACAGATTGGTCTTCCTCATTTAGATAAAAATTACTATCATCCTCAAAGTTTCTTCAAACACATAAAAAAAAATCCCTCCTTCAGTCAAGGTCTCCATACAGAACCCTACCTCTTCCCCGGTGGGCCCCACTATACTTTGTGCAGTTTGATGATAGTATTTATTCCACCCGATTATAGCTCATTTGTGCGTCTCACTCCTCTATTCACTCCAGGAGGGCAGAAATGACATCTTTCCATTCTGGAGTCCTAGTTCCTCACATTGGGCTGGACACACAGTGAACGCTTTGTTAAACTGATTTTTTTTTTAAAAAAAAATCCTGGTGCAATTCACACTTTTAAAATGTTTCCCCTGAAATTTTAATAAAATTTTGTAGGCTAAAAAGAAAAGAATATGTACATGAAATATAAAAGCAGATTTCACATCAGCATGCTGCTTCTGCCTACACAAAGAGCCTCGCCCCTCTCAGCTGGAGTAGGAATTAGTCTATGGCCAACTTTGTAGTTAACGGGATTACCAAGGAGCATGCAGGCCTGCGCCATACCACATACCTACCCTCAGCATCCAGAAAATAATAAGGCTTAAAGTTGGCATTCAACTACAGAAGCAAATCCCAATTACAATGACCAAGTTGAATGGCTCTGTTTGGGATCTGAGTGGTTAGATTCCTAGCCATCTGAAGGCCCACTGCTTCTGAGACTTTAAGGGCATCTTTTATGAATAAACAACCTTTAAATGAGACCTTCCCTTTATGTATGAGATAAAGTGAGGAAGGCGATTTATCTTAAAGTGAAGAATTTTATCTTAAATTTCTTAAATTTAACCCTCTACTGCCTACATTGCCGTATGTATTGTAGAAATTGCAAACCTATCATGTCTCAGACTAACTAAAAACTGTCCAACCATCCCCAAGTGATCTCTTTGTCCTGTAAGTCTTGCTGAAGAGTAGCAATCGCCCCTGTTGGATGGTAGCCCTCCCCAGTGCTGCCCTGCTTAGTATGCCCTAGGCTTTCTGATGTAGCAGACCAAACTACCACACACACCACAGCCTGGCCATTTTACAGAGCTGTTCATGTATGAGGCCCAGCAATTACTATGCAACCTGGGGCAAGATGGCACCAAAGGCATTGATCTCAGAGATCAGATGTCAGATCCAGATGATGTTCAAGGCAGCTAAGCTGGACTTTTGGAGTATTATGATACTATCTAATTAAGAGGGAATATGCTAATTGACTCATGCCATCACAAAATGGCAGCACCCACAGCCAATAAGGGGATATGCTAATTGACTGTCCCACCCTCAGAGTTGGCAGCACACTCAGCCAATAAGGAGGGGATATGCTAATTGACTGCCATGCCCTCAAAGATGGTGGTGCCCAGTCCCCACAGCACTGCTGGGACAGCAGGCATGTGGCAAGGCCAGGCCTGCCCCCAGGTGGGCCCAGCTCTGCCCAGCCGCTCCGCCCGCCTGCCTCCAGAATCCCCCAGTCCCCTCAGCCCCCTAGTCACCCAGGCCTGGCTCGAGGTGCATGCAAGCCTCAGATGGCAGCTGCCCAGGCACCCAGGGCCACCCAATGCTCAGGTTATCAAAGGTGGCTGAGTTGCCAGCAGAGGTATGATAGGGTGTTGCCTTCCCCTGATCGCCAGGTCACCTCCTGCCCCTGAGGGCTCCTGGACAGTGAGAGGGGCAGGCCAGGCCGAGGGACCACCCCCTTCCAGTGCATAAATTTTCATGAACCGGGCCTCTAGTTGGAAGATAAGATGTGAGAGGCATAATAACAGTGTGAGCACGGTGAGGAATTTGGGGAAGCTTGAGAAGCTGAACTCAATGATCATCTCCCAGACTAGTCTGGTATCTTTAGCTGAAAAGGGAGCCTATGTATTTATTGGAGTAAAATTTAACTTTCATCACATTTATGAGTTTAGAGTGACCATTTCCACCATGCCTCCAACCCAGGCCTCTGCTGGACTTGTTCACATCCACACCATGTCAGAGTGATATCTTTTAAGTAGGAACCAAGCCATGCCATCATCAGTTTCAATCCCTTTAATATATGCTCATCCAATGAGCTTCTTTCTCTGTGTTCCAGGACTTGTGTCCACCCTTCACCCCCTAGTCCTGAGGTGATAATAGCTCCCCACTGTGGCCAATTGCTGGGGACTTCACCATCAAGTCTGATGGGGCTCTGTCCTTGCCCACAGCTCTGCAAGGAGTCCATTCATTAAACCCTCTTTAGTCACCTCATTTGAATGTGCCATTCATTTCCTGCTGAGATGTTGACTAGCACAAATCAACTATTTTGAAAAAGAAGAATGAAGAAGGGGCAATTGCTTTTTCAGACATCAAGCTATATTACTTAAACAGTGTGTTCTAAAAAGGAAGATAAGCAATTTATCCACAGAAGAGGTTCAGAGGCCTTGCGTGTGTGGGATTTGATTTTTGTTGGAAATGGCAATTCAAGTAAATAGAAAGAACAGATTATTCAATAAATGATGCCAGGACAAATGGCTCGCCACATAGAAAAATAAAACCCATACCATACACACTGGACATAGGCTTCCTTCCAAGTCTAAAAACTAGGTCCTGAATGACTCAACACGTAGGACATATTCAGAGACCCAAAGAATCACAGAAGTTGGAGCCAAAACCTACGTATCTCAAGAAATCATTTGAACCAGATCTCTATACTGAGTTAAGAAAAAGGATCATTCCCATTTAATAGATGAAGAAAATGAGGCCCAAACTCACTCATTAAATGGCTTGTCTAGTTTCGCCTACTAAGTAACAAAGGGGACACAATCAGTAGGATCTGGTCTCACACATCATGAAATGAAGACAAGACATGTGACTGCTGAATTTTGTACCATTTTCCCCGGCATCTCAATTTCAGGTGCAGAGTCCTGAGAACAGTGAGTGAAGACAGTTGCTGCATGTCAGCAGAGGGGTAAATAATACCTGTTCATCAGGGAGCTAATCCTACAAAGTGTACCATCTAATAGGTACATACACATGTAAATAGGATGCTCTAATCGGGGGAAAAGCATGAACTGCAATCTATCCCTCGTGGTCCTGAAATATAATGGAGCAAAATTGAAGGTGTTACAATGCATAAAGCACTTTACAAGAAAGATGAATGCTTTTCCAGGTAAGGTGTTCATTTCCAGAACAAGTTCCCACACTTTCTGACAGCCAGTCCAGGGAACAATGGGCACTAAATAAAGAAATGCCTGGAGCAGCGCCTCATATCAAGAGAATCTGTGGGACATAATATAGTGCAGAGGCTAAGAGCATAGGTTTAGAAGCCAGGCAGACCTGGATTCAAGTCCTGCTCGGGATTCAAGTCTCGCTTTGCTAATTCAAGTGTCAGCAATGCCAGCACCCCTGGAAAGAACCTGCTGGAATGAGCACCCTGGCTCTCGGAATGCAGCCCTGACAGGTTTTCTTGGCTTTGCATGTGTTCTTTTTTCTTAAATCAAATTAATTGATATATATTAAAATCCTGTCATTTCACATAAAAATATGGATTTCTAGTTTCTTTAGGGCAGTGGTGGGCAAACCACCGCTTGTGAGCCACATGTGGCTCTTCAGCCCCTTGAGTGTGGCTCTTCCACAAAATACCAGGTGCGGGTACGCACATATAGTGCAATTGAAACTTCACGGTCTATGCGCAGAAGTTGGTTTTCAGCTCTCAAAATTGTTGTACTGTTGATATTTGGCTCTGTTGACTAATGAGTTTGCCGACCACTGCTTTAGGGCAATTAAAGGTGTGGTGACAAAATACTCACACTCTTGTTTGGCCACAGTGGGCTGGAGTTGAATGGCCCTCTTTAAAAGGGCCACCATGGATCCTCCATTGCCTGAGTCCCCATCCAGCCCACTCACTTCACCACCTGATCCCTTCAGGCCTTTGAGTTTGGGACTCATCCTGATGTGAAGCTTTCTTCCCCCAACCAGGAAGGTAGAAAATTTGAATTTGGGAAATGTGAGACTTTATCAGAAGGCAGCTTATGATGTCATGAATATGAATTTTGCAATTTGACCTGGAGTTTGACTTATAACTTTGATACTTCACAGCTGTGTGGCCTTGGTACAGTTTGTCTCTGAAAACTCAGTTGTCTCTGAAATTCACATTTCTTTATCTGAAAAATGGGGATCACATACTTATCTCCCAGGGTTGGTATGAGGATTAGATGAGAGGATGGGTACACGGTGTCAAGGACAATGCCTGTCACAGAACCCAATCTCAGTAAGTCTTAAGTATCATAATCAGCACTTTGGAAAAAACAGAGTTGGGAAACCAAGGTAATGATTAATCTGTGAAATATCTTGTTTCACTACACTAAACTAGACATATAATAAATGGCATTTATAAAAAGGCTATTTTGTCCATATTATTTTTACCTAACTTGTTCTATATATTGCATAGACCAGTCTTTGCTAGCCAGGAGCCCTTCATGGTCTTCCTCCCTCAGTATTTCAATGAGATGTCTGTAACTTAGTTTGCTTAGTTGAAAATAATACATTATCAAAGGAATTTTTTCTGGGTCTTGTCCTTCACCTTCATGATTTTGATGTTTTCACCTGGAGCCATTGGCTCTCACCTTCCTTCCAAATTCCACTCTGTTCTCTGAGATGAAAGGTCACTTTTCTGATTGAGACTGAAAAATGCTTTGGGGACCCACATTTAACCTAAGTGATATTGCTGAGGAGTGTGTTTTCCAAATACCATCCAGGCAACAGAAGGCTATGTAATTGTTAACTCTAGCTATGGGAACTCTACTCCCTAAACACACACATTCCATGCCTACATGTGCCAGGCTGTGCACTTGCTGGGCACTGGAGATAAAAAGGTGAATGGGACAGCCATGGTCCCTGTGCCCATGAACCACCTGCACTGTCCTTTTACTGGCTGCCTTCTATCTGGCCCATGGGCCTACCATGGGGACAAGGCTTTGGAGGTGTGGGAAAAGGGTCCCTCTCCA
The DNA here is from genome assembly GCA_963924515.1 of Vespertilio murinus. Classification (NCBI taxonomy): domain Eukaryota; kingdom Metazoa; phylum Chordata; class Mammalia; order Chiroptera; family Vespertilionidae; genus Vespertilio; species Vespertilio murinus. Next base: position 125,976,064 of record OZ004709.1, on the reverse strand, counting down.
TCTGTCTCCACCTCCCCATTCATCAACTTACCCCTATTTTCTTAGTTATTCTTTCTTCTTTAGTCTTTCTCTTTTCTTTCTTTCTTCCTTTCTTTTTTTCTTTCTTTATTTTTTGTAGTTATCTCCATTAAGAGTGACATCTAACTAAAGTCCTCACAGGTGTCCAAAAGGTATAGTAAGATTATAAATTAGGCAAGTTTACTGGGCAATGAATTAATTACTATATGACAATTTTAATAACGATGGCAAGGAAAATAATGAGCACTTATTAAACATCTACTACTTAGCAGGCACTACACTATCTCTCTTAATCCAGGAACAACTCCTCCAAGGTATGACAATCCCAATTATATAGAGAAGGGAAAGAAGGTTCAGCTCACACACAGACCCAAAGTCACAAGTTGCAAATGCCAGTGAGGGTTTAACTAACCCCAGGCCAGTTTGACTTTCAAGCCAATGATCCCATCTACTAGACTAGTTGTCCTCTATGTGCCTTAAAAATCCACTCTCTGCAATTTAACTCCTTGTAAATCTCCTCTCTCAAGTGGACTTTATAGGGATACTCAAAATTACTCAGCTGGAGACATTTTCCATACAATAGATGCATTGCTTTTTCTTTAACATTTAGTTGCTTTTAAAAGGAAACAAAAACCTTTGGGGGACATGTTTCAAAATCTTCCTAATGAGGTATTTAGCTGATAATCCACAATGGTTTTGATTGCAGGATAAATATGGGGTTGCCACTCAGGCTTTTGGGAAAATATATGTAATTGCAAAGATTTAGCAAAGGGTAAATAAAAAATTGTTTTTAAACTCCTGGCACTGACCATTGCAGCAGCATCAATAGGCTTTGGGCTGAGATATTAAGCACTATTTCACCCCTAAAATGCCCACTAGACTTTAGGTAAGTGCCCATTTGTTGTGCCAACTTTATACTCCTTTCAGCATTGGGGCAAGGTACATAGTCTTTGAGGAAGTAAAAAGCCAGCCCCCTGGTCTTGCCTCTTTCTCAGGCCAATCACTGCCCCTTTTGAGTTAGTTCACCAGCCTCAGCGCTCCCAGCAGCAATAATATTTTGAATGATTCCAGGTTCTTTTTATTGGGAGGGTTTTGAAAACATGTAATTTTAAAGCAAACAAGACTCTGGATTTAAATCCTGACAGATGGGAGGAAAGTCCTGGAGGTGATGGATAAGCTTATGGCGTTGATAATGAGGATGGTTTCACAGGTATATACTCATCTCCAAACATATCAAGTTGTGTACATGAAATATCTACAGCTTTCTGCATGTCATATCTCAATGAAGTAGTTAGAATGTCATCGTTGTTTATTTACTGGATGTGTAATAATGGACCAAATGTGCTTCAAGATGTGTTCTCTGTTCCAAAGAAAATTTTTCTCAAAAGGAATGGTTGGGAGTTGTGACTATTTTACTTCTTCCCTATGGCCAGGCCAAAATTCACCCCCAACTTCTCCCCTCATAAAATATACTCTGAGCAGTTAAAATCCCTTCAGAGACAAAAGTCAAATACCCATGTGAGGCTGACCTGTGCTGCCTTCTAACATGGCTTCTCTAAATTCCATCATCTATTCCAGAAACATTTTGCTAAGCCTTGTGCCAGGAGATGAGAACACAGTGGTGGACACCACGGCCATGGCTGCTGACCTTTGCTGGTAACACTCCAATCGGTAGACAGCATTAAGAACCAGTTATGGGTCTGGTCAGAGTGGTTCAGTGGTGGAGCATCAACCTATGAACCAGGAGACACAGTTCAATTCCCCATTAGGTACATGTCTGGGTTTTAGGCTCAATCCCAAGTAGGGGACATGCAGGAGGCAGCTGATCAATGATTTTCTCTCATCATTGATATTGCTCTCTCTCTTCCTTTCCTCTCTGAAATCAATATTTTTTTTAAAAAAAGACCAATTATGGGGTTAGTGATCTACCACAATATTGACAAGTGCAGAGATAAGTAGGAAGAGCTAAGAAAGCATAAGAACAAGGGCAGCTCCACCAGGTCTCTAAAGGGTTTGGAAAGGTCTGTGGAGAAAGTGAGATTGGAGAGCACGGTGTATGTGAGGAATATGAGGACATCCAGTGTGTTAGGATAAGGCTGGTGCAGTAGCAGAGATTGGTTTATACAAGGTTTGAAAATGAGTTCAGGACTTTGAGACCAATAGGAAGCCACTGATGGGATCTAAGAAGGCAGTCCATTCTTTAGGTCACCATAGTAGTGAGTGACTGACAATGGTGTGCAGGAATTGCCTTGCATAGCTTGAGAGAGCCACTATGTGCATCTCTTCCAACTCCACATTCAGTTACATCCTGTTGTGGCATGGAATCAGCTGTGGTGGGAGTGTTTACACTACAGAAACTGGCAAACACTATAGATCAGCCCCCCTCTCTCTCTCTGCAACACACCTCAAAGAACCAACTGTTAAATGTTTTCCACTGCCTGGGGAAGACAAGTATGGTGGTGAGAACACCAATTTGGAACAGTAAATTGGGCAAAAGAAGAGGGTTACTGAGACCAGGATGGTGGCAGTAAGGATGAAGAAATGGAAGGGAATATGTGCTTGTCATTTGTGTTTGATAACAGGGAGAGATTGACTCAAATGCGGCACAAACATTTCCTAAGCCCCTCCCAAGTCCAGCCTGAGGATACAGCAGGGAGAGGGTGTTCCGCATGAGCTTAACGAGAACAAAGCCATGTTACAAGTATTCTAGGTCATGGTAGAATATGCAACTTTCATCCAGGCAACAATAAATAGCAAGAACAGAGGCAACAGTTACACCACCTGTCACTGCTCCCTGGGAGAGGCGCTATGCATTACCTAACCTCTACTATTATTCATTGGAGTAGACATTATCATCCCTGTTTGACAGATGAGAAAGTTGAGGCTTTAAAAACATCTATTAGTGTTTGGAGTGCAGAGGAGGAAGGTACCATTTCCAGAAGAAGGTGGCATTGAGCTCTCTCTGTTTTGAAGGACCAGGAGAACGGGGATATGGGGAGACTGTGGATAGAGGGAACTGTGAGAGCAAGGTAAGGAGACAGGGAGAACAGGACTCCCAGGGCGCAAACAGGTTGCAGCATACAGGATCTGTCACAACTACTCAACTCTACTGACTGCGCAGCATGAAAACAGCCCCAGAACCTATGTAAACAAATGAGCGTAGCTGTTCTCCAACAGCACTTTATTTACGGACATTGGAATTTGAATTTCATATAATTTTCTCGTGTCACCACTATGCTTCTTCTTTTGGCTTTTTCCCCCCAACCATTAAAAGTGTAAAAACTATCCTTGGTTAGCATCTAGACCATATAAAAACAGGTGGCGGGCCAGATTTGGTCCTTGAGCTAACATGTACAGATCCTGGTCTAGATCTTCGCTGTCCAAGAGAAATATAATGGGAGCCACATCAGTAATTGAAAATCTTCTCAGAGTCACATTACAAAAGGCAGAAAGAAACATGTGAGATTCGTAAGAGATTTTATTTATGGCAGTGTATTTAAGTCTTTATTATTTCAATATATAATAAATATAAAACCATTACTGGGAAACATTTTTGCATATATTTTTAAATTGGAACTAAGAGTTTGAAACCTGATGTGCATTTTTCACTTTACAAAACATCTCAAGTTGGACGGGCCACACTTTAGGTGCTTAAGAGCCACGGACGCCTAGTGGCCATCATGTTAGACAGTACAGCGAAGATCTAAATTACTAACTTGTTTAGTCCTTAAAACTACCTGCACAGCAGGCACCCAGGTACCCGTTTTACAGACCATGTTCTTTCGGATGGACCTCCACCACTGCTCCTCAGAGCCATTGACCATGGCAGTTCCATCCTATGGGGGGAGGTGGGAAGTGTACCTAGGAGCAGTTGCTTATGCAGCTTCCACTATACAGTTTATAGGGGCTGGAAAAATGAGAGACCGAGACAGTGCAAGAAACCACCAGCAGCCCATGCACACACCCCGGAAACATAAGTCCACTGTTCCCTCAATGTTCTCCTGGTGTGATCATGGCTCTGCTTCCAGGGTAACATAAGGGATTTCCGAGGGTAATGTACAGGCAATTTTCACCTCTGGTCCTACTATTACATGTTATTCCCACTTCCATTATTCCACTGTATTGGGCCTGGCAGTCAACTTCTTTGGCCACTCCTCTGCCATTGACTGTAAGCTCCTTGAGGGACAGGAGATGTGTTCTATTTCTCCTGATTTCTCTAGGCCCAGCAAGAGTAGCCAACAGCTGAAATATATCTAAACACAGGAGAAATCACATTTAGTAAACTAGAAATTCATCAAGCGTAGGCCTTCCTTCTCTTGGCTGCTGGCATTGGCTTCCCTCTGGCACCCAGGGCCCGGGATTCCCTCACAGCCCCAGCTTCATTTGGGAGGTCATCTGGAAAGATATCCAGTCTAATTAGCACATTATACTTTTACTAGTATAGATGGTTGATGATTGAATGAATGATACAAGAGGCTAGAGAAAAAATCCTATCATTCATTCCACAGCTCTGCAGAGGCATTGGCCAGCCATACATCAGTCAACAAATAGTTATCTGTTCACAACTCTCATCTAAGACATCAGTATTTTCTCCTTTGGATCAAAAAATAATAAGAATAAGATATGTACATTTATAGAGCTCGGGCGAGTAGAAACAACACTTTGGACAGCCTGATTCTAAGACAAAGTGGTTGGACCACCCCAGATAAGCCTTTCCTTGGGCCTTGGGTTTTCATTTTCTTATCTGAAAAATGCGAGAATCAAAGACTAACTAGCTTGGCAAAATTGGGGAGGTAAAATGAGCAAATCACTGTGTGAACATCTACAAAGAAATCTCTGCTCAATAAATGTTGCTTTTCTTTCCTTGCTTCTGACCTTAATATATGCATGCATGCCTGGTAGACGCCTGATTCTCTCATTGGAGGGTTCCTATACCGGCAGCTACTTCCCATGAGTCAGCCAGAAAGAGGACATTTGCACAGTATGGTGCAAGATTATTTTCATTCCTTCTCTCTCCTGCCTCCCTCCCTCATTCGCTCCAGGAGTGTATAAGAAAATGGTTCCTTTAAACAGCTATTTCTCCTGCCAGGAGTTAATACATATCACACCTTCCCTGACGCACATCTGTTATTGATTAGGTTCAATGGAAAAATTGCTATCATTATTTAAATAAGTACTTATGAAAAAAATATATACATATAATTATTTGCTTATAATTTTCTTGGCTATATGAATTAAGGTTTTGGAAATAACCTACTTAAGCTAATCCAATGTGTCAAGGGCCTGCTGAAATCACCTAAAAATTGAGCAATTTCATCAGCATTTTGATCCAAATTATTGGAAGGAAAGAACAAGGAGACAGAACAAATGTGACATTCAAATGGCCTGCTTTGACGGAAAAAAGAAAAGGAAAAAAGACAGAACCCAACAACTTTTTCCTTGAAGCCTGCAGAAAGCGACAATTTGGACTGTCATTGATCTTTCTTTTCTTTTGGGGGGTGGGGTCTTTCATTTCTCAGGATCAAGAGTTTCAAACCTCCTTTGTGTCAGATTAATAGCAATAATAATAGAGAGAGTCTCTGGCTGTAACTGGATCTGACCAAAGCAGGTGGAGGCTGCTGAGAGCCAGCAAGGTGCTAAGAGAGAAGAAGTCCTGCCATTGAGAGCTTGCTGTGTTCTGTGCAGAGAGGGAGGAGCATGCCTCCCCCTAACCCCCCAACCCCCATCCCACCCCACCTCAAAACCAGGGGCTCCTCCAGGGCAGGACTACTGAGCAGGTCTCAGGTCTGTCCCTGCAGCACAAGCCTCATCATAGCAGCCAAGTGAAGCCACTCACTGCTTATGGAACCACTGTTCCTCCAATGGGCCAAGCCTGCAGGAACGATCTTACAAATGTCATGAAATGAACCAACAAGTGAAACCATCTAGGAAGAGGCTCTGGGCCTCTTCCACTGTGACCTTGGGCAGATCACTTGACCTCTCTGAGCTTCAGTCTCCACCTCCCTCCATGGGAGACAGTGAGAATTAAACACAAAGCAATGTGAACTAACAAGCACAGTGCCAGCCCTCAGCCAGCTCTCAATGAATGGCCGCCTGCAATATTGCTCGCAGCAGTATTGCCCTCCTCACGGAGCAGGGCAGCAGGGTGTGGCTGAAAGGGCAAGGGTGTTTATAGAGTATGTCAGACCTGCTCTCCAACCGCCATCCTGGTGTGGTTAAAAGCGAGGCCATTGGAGTCCAGCCCGCCTGGCTGTGTTTTAATCCTAGTTCCGCCATTTATTAGTTCAGGCAGGATACTTAACCTTTCAATGCTTTTCATTCCTCATGTGACAAATGTAGATCATAATAGCACCTACCCTAAAGGGTTATTGTGAGTATTAAATCAGTTGATCTATGGGAAGGGCTTAGCATCATGTCTGGCACGTAAATATTAACTGCTATCATCATTGTGGTCATTGTATCGGGCAAGGTAATTAGTCCCATTTCCCACCTGCAAAATGGGAACGATAACATCTGTGTCACAGAGATGGGAAGAGTCGGTAAATGCAGGGGTGACAGGTACCCAGTACACCGTAAATGCCAAGTTCGTCTGAGTCTTTGTCCTTTCTTTTCTGATTCCAGGAACAAGCTCCTTGATGGGCTACAGCATTTGGAATGCATACAAGACCGCTCTTGCCTGCTTTTATTTCTTTGCAGAATCTCTTCCCCACCCTCTTTTCTATTAACAGTCCCCAGGCAACAAAAGAACAGGCCACGTCCTAGCCCGGAATGAAATCTTTTTTTTTTTTTTTTTTTTGGACTGGGCATTGTCCCTGTGGCTGGCAGGGCCAGTAGGCACTCCAACGACACCATTAAATTACCGACCATCTCAGAGGTTTCCCAGGGAGGCTTAAGAACCTGGGCAAAGGTTTACAGCACTTAACCCACCGAAGCCTCTTCAATTGCAGTCTGTCACCCCCTGCGCTAAATAGCGGATGAAATCAGCATGTATAATTTCCCTTCCTCGAGGTTTAGTGAGGAGCATCGCATCTCGGCATGATTAACACTGCTCTCCCCTCTTTTTCCTCATGCATGTTCCCTTCCCAAGGACCAGTGGTGGGTTTCAAAGAAGCAGACAAGGACAGGGGCGAGTGCTTCAATGGAAAAGGTGTTCGGCTTTAAGTGAAATACTCAAAGGATTGGTAGTGGGTAAAGAGATCTTCCTTTCCTCACACACTATCAGATTTAGCAGTTTACCAACAGGCCTCCTTGTGCAAGAATGAGAAAGAAAATGATGGGGAAACAGCCAACCTTTTAAACCCAGGCTCTCAGCCATCCACCCATCCATCCATCCATCCATCCATCCAGCAAGCTCCCCCACCCCCCCTACAGCTTAAGTTGGACTCATCTGTAGGCTTCAGCCCATTAACTTCTGGAACCTCTTTGAGACTAAATCAAATTCCTCCCAAGATCTTACAGTTCTGAGTACATCTCCTTAAAAGCACTGACCAGAGCTGCAAATACCTCTATCTAAGTAATTATTAAATTAACAGGTGTTAGAACCAAGTTCAAGCCAGCCAGGGTGACATTCGAATCCCCCCTGTGTCCTGGAGTTCACATAGAACCCATATGAATGAGGATGGGCCTGAGAGGGAAGCCCAGCAAATGACAGAGGCCCTGTGATTGGCTGAGCCAGGCTCTCCATCCCACTGTGGTCCTTCCATGAAGAGAAGGGCCTATCACACCATTATCAAGATGGCACAGGCCTGTATCAGCCCTCTTTCCCAATGGCTTTGAACTTCACATGCCTCTGTGCCCCACATCAGACTCTTGTGGAGATGAGGGCTAAAAGCCTCTGCATCCCTAAATGTTACAGCAGCAGAGCTCCTGAGGGGCACCTCCACTCATTAGCGATTGCCTCCATGATCCAAGGTATGAGCACCCCTGAAGTTCAGAAAAATTAAAAATGGAAAATTTAATTAAAGCCTCTCTGCCTAATTGCCTTCCTGTTGGCGGATGGGGTCCTTTAAAGGAAAGGGAACAGAAATTTTTACCCTCCATGTCAGCCTGAGAGCCTTCTGCCAGCAGGAGCACTGGCTGGTGCTCCCTCTGCCTCAGTGGATCATTTGAATAAAATGTAGAAGAATATGTTTGTGACCTGCTGACAAAGGATGTCTCAAACCCCCAAATGCACAAATTCAAAGGTGAAAAAGTGATGCATGTGATACTCCCATAATTGAAGTGTTTGACTCACAAAATGAATACATGAATATATTTTGGGAGAAGATACTTGTCTGAAAGTGACAAGGGATTAATATTTGGAATATACTAGGAACGCCTTCCAAGGACCAAGACAATGTCAGGAACCCTAAATGACAAATGGACAAAGGATATGGAGAAGTAATTCAGTAAAATGAACCTCAAAAGGCCAACAAACTATGTAGACACTCAAACCTATTTATAGTCAAACTAGAGACCCAGTGCATGAAATTTGTGCACTGGTGAGGGGGGGCGGGTCCCTTAGCCCAGCCTCCACCCTCTTGTAGTCTGGAAGCCCTCAGGAGATGTCCGAATGATGGATGCCCTAAGTCAGCAGTCAGACATCTTTAGGGCTGCTGTGGAGGTGGGAGAGACTCCGCCACCACCACTGTGCTCACCAGCTCTAAGTCCAGCTCAGGGCTTCTGGCTGAGATGCACTTCCCTTGTGAGAGCACTCTAATCACCAGGGAGTGCATTGAGCACCAGCCCCCTGGTGGTCAGTGTGTGTCATAGCAACTGGTTGTTCTACCATTTGGTCAATTTGCATATTAGCTTTTTATTATATAGGATACATTAAAACCATCAAACAAAATAAACAAATAAACACACACATACACAGTAAGCTATGTCTGCATGTATCAAATTGGCAGAAGTGAACATATCTGCCTTAAGTGTCAGAGGTAATGAGAAGATGGAGGAAGTAGAAAGCCTGGTATTAGGGAAGAGCAATCTGGAACTAAGTCAGATGCACAGGTGCTCTCTATGCCAGGTATAGAGCCTGGCACAACTGAACAACCCTCACAAGGGTCTGTTCAGGGCATGTCAAAGGATGTTCACTGAGAGTTGTTTATATGGGAAGGGAGTTGGAATCTCTCTTGGTGTCTCTCTGGGGGAACAAATGCATAAAATGTAGAGAATGCACACAAGGACTATTTTGCAGCAGTTAGAAATGATGGGCTAGACTGTCTACACAGCAACATACACTGAGTGGCCAGATTATTATGATCTCTGAACGTATAATAATCTGGCCACTCAGTGTATACCCTATATAAAAAGGCTAATATGCAAATTGTCCCCTCAATCAGGAGTTCAACCAGCAGGCAGGCTAGCCAACTGCCCATGTCCCCTTCCCCTGGCCAGGCTGGCCAGACCCCACCTATGCATAAATTCATGAAATATATATATATATATATATATATATATATATATATATATATATATACTGAGTGGCCAGATTATTATGTGTTCAGCGATCATAATAATCTGGGCACTTGGTGTATATGTGACCACCTGCGTGATGGCCATGGGGATGTCAGAGCTCAAAGTGCCCTGAGCAACAAGTGACAGTGTTGGAAGCCCTCTGGTCTCAATTCTAGGGCTCTGACATGTAGAAGTGACACTTTTGCCAGCTTGGCATGAGTCTTACCACCAAGACAAGACTATACGATGTCCTTAAACACAGGGCTTCTGGTTCTGGTAAGACTTCTTCACAGTCCCCCTCATCCCCACCCGCCCTCTATGAGCTTTCTTGCCTCCTGTCTAGAAGGAGAAAACCTGCATGAAGGGTCTTCCCTTCCCCACAGCCCAGACCGCTGCTCCGTGTCTCCCAGCAGTTCCCTTCCCTGAGGTGTGCTTTCGGACAAGCTAAGGAGCTGTGGTCCCCAAACCTGTTAGGTTGCTTGATAAAAGACACAAAGGAAACAGGAGCTGTGACAGGATGGTGGCTATTCCTAGTGAAGGCAGGAGCCCCTGGGGGTGCATACAGCATGGAGGAATCACCCAGGTCCCTAGCCCCTTCTGATTTGGAAGAGAGACTTCAGTTTACCTGCTGAGCTCAGAGCTGCACTTGGGCCCGGATGACTGGGGCAAATGGTTCCAAGCAGCACTTGGAAAGGGTGCAGGGGAGAGAGGTGGCTGTGAATGACAGCTGCCCTGACAGAGGACGAGCCCCTTCAGTCAGAGTTCTGTAGGCCCCGGATTTGGAAATGGCAGTGACTCCTCTGAGAGCCAGACCAACAGGGCTCCTGAGCCGCCTCTGCCGCTCCTGCCCAAATGGATGTCCTAGACTTTCACAGGGTCACAAAGAGTTTGGCATAGACAGTCTGGCGTTGGCATCATTATCCCAGCTTCTAAAATATGTTTGAGTGGGGATTTTACTTGTATTTTTTTTCCAATCTCAGTTTTGAAAGGTCAATCCAATACTTAATAGATAGACATCCCAGAGTTTGTAATAAAGTTAGAACCTGTATGATGGGATTTGGATGGCAGAACCATTTTCTTTTGCAGTAAAATGTAATGCAAGAATTTGCAAGAAAAGGAAGTTAAATTGATGAATTGAGGGAAGTGGATTGCTTTGCTATATCAGGACCTCAAAAGGCCTTTGTCCTTTGTAGAAGTGAGCCTCTCCTTTTCCGGGGTTCCTATAGGAAATCAGTGAAGGTGTTGGTGAGGCAGGGGGGTGGGGGGTAGCGGGGGAAGGGATCAATCCCTCCACTGCTTATTATTTATGTGTGAAATCAGAAACAGAGCCTATAATGTAAGCAGAGAGGACTGTCACAGGAGTCATTTGTCTTCTTCGAATCTCAGGTTCCTCTGTGATAAAATGGGAACAGAATGCTTGCTTGGCAGATACACACGCTCATGAAAATATGGGGCTTGGTTTGCAGGAGGTTCTCAATAAATGTCAGGTTCCACATCAGTCCCTTCCTTCTGACAAGTTAAGTGACTGCATTATCCACGAGGGATACGGGTGGTGAGCATTGGCATCGTGGAAACAAGCTACCTTGGGCAGGGAATCACAGCCTGGGAATCAACCATGAGGCCAATGAAGTGTTTTCATGGAGGCACTCTTAAAGCACGGAGGCGATGTCACCGATTGCGACAGTACAGGAAATTTTTGCTCTTTTATTCATTAGGGAAGTTTTTTTTTAAAAAAAAATATATATATAGTATTGATTTTTTTTTACAGAGAGGAAGAAAGAGGGATAGAAAGTTAGAAACATTGATAAGAGAGAATAATCGATCAGCTGCCTCTTGCACACCCCCTATGGGGGATGTGCCCGCAGCCACTGTATATGCCCTTGACCGGAATCAAACCTGGGACCTTTCAGTCCGCAGGCCGATGCTCTATCCATTGAGCCAAACTGGTTTTGGCTCATTAGGGAAGTTTTAAAAAATTATTTTAAAATACATTTAAACAAAAGACATTAAATATACATGAAGGAAGGAAGATGTTTTTGTCTTTTTGTTCACTGCTAGCTATATTTGTGGTGCTTAGAACAGTACCTGATACGATGCTCAATAAACATCTGTAGGATGGATGGATGGATGGATGGTGACAAATGGAGGTGTGAATGAATGGAGGAGTCAGTGGGATATCAGGGAACATTCCAGAGAGGAGGTGAAGAAGAAATTGGCAGTTGAGTAACAAAGGAGGAGGTATGGAGCACATAGGAGATGACCAAATTTCTGTACTTTCTCCAGCAATAAAATAAAAACCATTTAGTTCATCTGAAATGTAAAGTTTGGCGAAGTGGATGATTCCTAAAATAGCTGTTTTATATAAAGGCCAACACACCATGGAATTCAAAGTAATCTCAAAGGAACCCATAAATTAAAGGCAAAGATCTTCATTTCAAGACTGGAGGGTCTGATCACTAGAGATGAGTTTCCATTCCACAAATTCCCAGGTAGAGGAAAGCTAGTGTTCCAGGATATTGAGGATGGGGGGGGGGGGCTGTCCCAGGCTGGAGCATGGAGGCTGGTGGGGGAGAGGGAACACACAAAGGAGCCAAGGATGGTGGATCTGGAGTAATCAGCATCCCACCACTAAACTTGAAGGGTGAGTGAGAGATGGCAATTTGCATGAAGTCAATCAAGCCAGGGCCAAAGGTCATCTCATGCCTTACCAAGATAAAATCCAGGGAGAGGATGGGCACTCCTTGAGGGCTGAGATCTTCAAAGGTTAATCATTCCAACTTGCGACACTCTGACACCTCTTAGTCACCCCCGACACATGTGGTTATTAATGCATAACTAAATGACTCCCGCAGGATGCCCCCCCCACCTTGTGCTCTTTTGCATGGGGTTTGGGTGGATGTGGGGAGGATATCTGGGTCTTTATGTGACAGTGTCACTTGTCACATAAATCTGGATACATTTACATACACCCACACACCAATGGAGAAAATTACTCTAAGGTGATGAACATTTTACATCCTGACCCCTGATATTTAAAATTATAATTTTTAAATGGCTGCATTTATAAGTGAAAACAATTATACTTGTCCCTCTGCATTCATCAGGGATTGGGTCTAGGACTCCACCCCACTCCCATGGATACCAAAATCTGAAGATACTCAAGTCCCCTCTATACAATGGCATTGCATTAGCATATAACATACACACATCTCTGGGTTGCCTCCTTATATGATGTAAATGCTACAAATAGCTGTCTTACTATACTGTTTAGGGAACAATGACAAAAAAAAGTCTATATATATTCAGTTTGATGCAATCATCATAGGCCTAACTATATAGACCACATGAGCAATAATAAATAACACTTTTTAAAAAAAGATATTTTTTGACCTGGGGTTGGTTAAACCTGCAAACACAGAACCCACAGATATAGAGAGCCCACAGTCCTGAAAACCCCCTGCCTTATTGCCAGACATTCATTTATTTCCAACCTCACTATAGTTGACAGTGTAATACTACATTTTGGTATGAAATCTTTTTTGTTGTTGTTGTCTTATCTTAGATCAAAATGGCATCATTGGGTCAAGAAAACAAACTTTGTCTACAGGTTTTCCAAAAGGATCGAATTGGTTAGTTCTAGAAGAGTTAGGCTAGTTTTATCACCAGCTCACCAAGAGAAATTAATACTAAAATCTTCTTTTGGTAATTTAATAAAAAAGTAATGACATGTTAATTTCTAAAATAACTGTTGTATATTGAAAGACATTATATATATAAAGTCCTAAGTGACCCAATGACGAATTGACCAGTCACTATGATGTGCACTGATCACCCGGGGGCAGACGCTAATACAGGAGCTGCCCCTCTTGGTCAGTGTGCTCCCACAGCAGGAGTGCCGCTCAGCTGATTGACAGGTGCCAGACGCAGGGCTCAGGTCTGGCAGGACTCACGCCAGACGCAGGGCTCTCCAGCCTCTGCACCAGCATTGCCAAGCAGCAGCGGTGGCAGGTGCAGCAGGATGGGATTAGCAAAAGCAGCACTCTCAGCCCGGGCTCAGGCTCCTCCCTGTCACCTGACACTTCATGCACTACTACTATAGATGTTGGACTTCCGGTTTTCGGCCGGATCCCTCAGGCCTTGCATTAAGTCTAGTTTCAAGTTGACTTGATTGTTTGCATAAACACAACAAGAATGGTTGCTGACCACCTTTGTCGGAATTTCATGATCGAGTCTCTTTATGCCCTGTAGAGCAGAGAAGCCAAGCCATCCAGCTGCCTTCAGTCTGCCTGAAATATGACCTACAGGGATCGGGCCAAAACTTGCAGTCTGACATCCCCCGAGGGGTCCCTGATTGTAAGAGGGCACAGGCCAGGCTGAGGGACCCCACCAGTGCATGAACCTGTACACCGGGCCACCAGTGCTACAATAAAGTTTTAACAAACTCTAAGCATGCATTACAAAGAAGGGACGTGCAGCTTAAGGTCTGGGGTGATTAGTGAACACAAGCACACTTCATAGAAATTCTGCTCTGGCTGCGCCTACGAGCACGCCTGCAACTCACTCCCCTTTCAAAGATGCTAAAGCCACTTTACCCATTTTCTCTGGGTTTTAGTCCCTGTGGGAATTCCATGAGAAAGGCTGGAAAGAAATGAGAGAGAGATTTCAAATATTCCCTTTGTCCATTCCATAATAAGGATTATTCTAAATCTTTTGTCCAGCACATATAAGATGCCATGGCAGTTAATGAATAAGTTAATTGGTTAAATCATTCTAGTGGGGCCTCCCAATTCATTCCCAGTAAGCCGGTAATGAGTAAGTAAAAGATTGGAATGCCTACAAGAAAGGGCTGAGACTCCAGATGGCTCAAAGGAGCCTCACCGATATTTTACTTTTTTTTTTTTTTTTTTTTTTACAAAAGTGGTAGGTTCTCATTAAAGAAAACTTGGGAAAAAAATACAAAGTAAAACAAAAACAATTATCGTATAACTTCATCATCCATAGCCAATATTGTGATATATTTTCAAGAAACTATACATGAGTTTTATAAAACTGAGATTAGACTGCACATAGATTTTTATCTTGCTTCTGCTATTCAACATGATAAACTTGTCTCCTAAAAATATCTTTCCAAAACATACTTAAGGCTAAAGATTTTTACCTCGCATGGATGCATCACAAATATTAAATCGTTCTCTTCCTTAAATACTTCTGATGTTTTTAAATATTTTTTTGTATTATCCATTATTTTCCTTAGTGTACTGTGTGGTATGGACTGGGTCAACAAAACAGTCTTAGAACCCTATCCTCAGGAAGGAAAATCGTGTACAATTAGCATACACATATTTGTTGAAAGCCGTGGAGGTGTAAATAGAGCAGTGCTTTTTAAGCTGAGGCGGGAAGGCTGGTAGGGGGTGGCAGAGAGATAACGGGAGGGAGGGAGTCCTGGTGGAGGAGGGGAACATGAACTGAAAAGAGGAAAGGCTGGAGGGAGGATGGCCTGTATCCTGGGAGCACTGTGGGAGGATCGAGGATCAGCAAGGGCCCTGCTGGTGGCTCTATACTAGCTAAGCACATTGAAAAGCCATTCACACTGTGAGAAACACGGGATGTGCTTTTACATTCTCAAAGAGAAGGTATGTTAACACGGAGAACATCCTGGGACTGGATTCCTTAGACCCGACAAGCCTCTAATTAGCAGTCAGTTTGCATTCCAGTTTTACAGTTGGCCAGTCTGCCTGTCCTGCCTCTGCAGGCCACCCATACAGGCAGCAGGACAGCGGTTGGACAGGAGACAAGCCCTGTCACCCTAGAGACTCACAGAATCTGTCCTCCCTCCTTTGGTGGGTTTCACCCATGAGGATGGGATTGAGGAGGAAAGATATGGGACACATTTAACAACGACAAGGCACACTTGAAACAAAATAATGAAATGAGCCTAAACCGGTTTGGCTCAGTGGATAGAGCATTGGCCTGCAGACTGAAGGGTCCCAGATTCTATTCCGGTCAAGGTCTTGTACCTTGGTTTGGATCATATCCCCAGTGGAAGGTATGCAAGAGGAAGCTGATCGATGATTCTCTCTCATTGATATTTCTAACTCTCTATCCTACTCTCTTCCTCTCTGTAAAAAATCAATAAAATATATATTTTTTAAAAATAATAATGAGATGAAATTCTGGCTCTAAGGTGTTCTCAGCCAAGATTTATTTCAGTCCTCAGAGGACTGTTGGGCAACTTTGGCAGGTCAAAGGCAGGTTCAGTCTTGATCACATAGTTTTGCTGAAGCCCTTTCCCTGACCTGGGTCTATCTTACTGACTCCTATTTATCTTACAGCCTCTGGTCTAAGGGTTGCCTCCTGGAAGCCCTCTCAGGCAAGGCTGAAAAACCCTATCAATACATTCCTCTATTTTGGCACTTGCCACAGTGCATACAATAATCTCTTGACCTGTTTGTTCCATTGTCTGGAGTGTGACCTCTAGAAGGCCTGGTATAGCATGTCTGCCCAATGATCCTATATAATAAAGAGGTAATATGCAAATTGACTGTCACACCCTCTTGGCTGCCTATGACCAGGCTGCAGGAAGATTGTTGAGGGATGACCAAATGACTGAGCAAGCAGGCTGCGTGGGGCGACCAGGCCAGCAGGAGTGTTAGTGAGGGGTGACCAAATGATTGAACAAACAGGCTGTGTGGGGCAACCAGGCTGACAGGGGGGTTAGTAAGGGACAACCAAACAACTGAACAAGCAGGATGCATGGGGTAACCAGGCTGGCAGGGAACAGTTAGGGGCAATCACGCTGGCAGGGAAGAGGGGAGTTAGGGGCGACCAGGCAGGTAGGCAGATGAGCGATTAGGAGCCAGCAGTCCAGGAGAGGGATGTCCAACATCTCCCAAGGGGTCTCAGATTGGAGAGAGTACAGGCTGGGTTGAGTGGGACACCCCCCCCTCCCACACACACACACACAATGCATGAAATTCGTGCACTGCTTCTCTAGTTTTTTGATAAATCAAAAAATGAACTGTGGTCCCCAAATCTCATGGTTGATGCTCATTAGAAGTTGGCCAAAGTGCACATCCCTCCCTCAGGATAACAAGGATCCCCTGATAACTTCTTGCCCTGCCTTGGCTGGGGCCATGTGTCCCTTCTGGGTGGCTCACATTCAGCCCTGCATCCTGCCCATCCACATCAGTTTTCAGAAGAGGATCTATGCAAATTCTCTGTGCAGACCCTAGAGCTAGGTGGTAGGCTGACTAATGGACTCCAGAGACATCAGGTCCTAATTCCTACAACCTATTAATGTTACCCTATTTGGAAAATGAATATTTGTAGATGTGATTAAGAATCCTAAAATGGGAAGATAATCCTGAAAAATCTAGGTGGGCACTAAATGCCCTCACAGATGTCCTTGTAAGAGAGAGGTAAAAAGAGACTTGACATTCACATGAGAAGGGGATATGAAGAGGAAGGCTAAGATCGGAGCAATGTGGCCACAATCCAAGGACTGTCTGCAGCCATCAGAAGCTGAAAGAGACAAGGAGTACATTCTCCCCTGGAGCCTCTGGAGGGAGCACAGCATGACTGAAACCTTGGTTTCAGCTCAATGGTACTGATTTTAGACTTCTGGCCTCCAGAACTATGACAGAATAATTTTCTGTTGTTTTAAGCCACCAAGTTGTCCTCTGTTCTGAAAATAATAGCACTGGCCAGGAGCTGATGATGCCAGATCGTGGGCTAAGTCTTCACTTGAGAAGGAGGTACTGGACAGCATTTCCAAGGGGTGATTCAGAAGGGTTAAATGTGCCCCTAAAAGAGAGGTGCTTTCAGCTTCCTAGAAAGTGGGGTGACAGAATGACATTTACTGAAAAGGAACTATGTCCCAGAAAGAAGCACAAGTAAAAATAAACCAGCCACAAAATATACAGTCGTCCCCCATTATCTGTGGTTTACTTACCTAAGGTCAAAATATTAAATGGAAAATCAGAGATATGAGCAATTCATAACATTTAAATTGCATGCCATTCTGAGAAGAGTGATGCCATCTCGTGCCCTCCTCTCTGTCCATGCTGTATATGCCAGCCACCTACTAGTCACATAGTAACCACCTGGATTGCCAGATCTAACACTATGGTACCTAGGTGCTCGTGTTCAAGTAACCCTTATTTACTTAATGATGGCCCCAAAGATAAGCATAGTGATGCTGACAATTTGAATATTTGACAGACACATGAGAAGGTGATGTGAAGAGGAAGACAAAGATTGGAGCCATGTGGCCAATCTTCTCCAAAGAGATGCTATAAAGTGCTCTAAGTGAAAAGGATGCACAAGTAGGGGGGAAAAACACATAGTACATGCAAGGTTTGGCACTATCTTTGGTTTCCAGCATGCACTGGGGGTCTTAAAACATATCCCCTGAAGAGAAGGGGGTCTATTGTAGAATTCCCTCTGCTAGGGTTACCTTTCCCCACTTTTTTTTTTTAACCCACCAAGGATATTTTCCCAGCAAGTGTATCTTTCCCATAACTCAAAGGGCAGACTCAAACACTAACCACAGCTGAACATCTGTTCATTTTGTCATCTGTACTCACTCTGCCTTCCTTGAGAATTGGATTTTTCTAGACCTGCTGGTCTAAAAAGAAAGCAAAAAGTAAATTAAAATAGAAAGCTGCTAGTATCGCCTACAAATTTGGGGGCTAAAAGGACAACTGTTTCTCCCTAAGTACTAATACTTGTCTCTCTTATGGGAATTCTCACCCATGTTCAGGATGGGTGAAGAAAATGGATAAAATGCCTAAATCTTTCCGGCACCTTGTGGGGTCAATTACAGGCTGGAGGCAGAGCCCTGGCCTAGAAGGCCCTGTCTGGTTCTTCTCTGGTCTCCATCCGAGGCCTCACAGTCTGGATGTGGGATCAAGCCCTTGCACAAGGGGAGGAATAGTAGATGAATGAGAACAAGTAAGACTGTTCTAGAAAAGACAGAGTCCATAGCTGCCCAACTAAGTGTCTGGTGTGGGAGAAAGAACACAGTTCCTCCCTCTGGATTTCCAGTGCAGAATCTCACATTGGGGCCCACCAATTCCTCACTTCACCTTAAGTTCAGATTCAGTTTCCACTGCCAAAGGAGGCAGATGTGATTTGTTAAATGGTGGGTGTAAGCTCCAGACTGCCTGGGTTTGAATCCTAGTGCCACCACCGACAGCTGGGAGACCTTGGGAAAGGAACTCAACTTTCTCATCTGTAAAATGGGGATAATAAAAGGAAGATGGAGAAAGTATGGTTCAGCCAGGCTATAATTTATTTCTTCTTTATCCCTCTTTCTGCTTTCATTCTGGGGATATAGTAGTAAACCAAAGCCCCTCTCCTCATTGAGGCTAGAAGGGGTGCCTGATAATAAATGAGAAATTAAGTTGTGAGGAAATTCACGTTTTGATGAGAAAGTCAAGGGGAAGGATTCTATTAAGTGTATTAGAGAAAAATGAGCCAGCAGTATATACAAATTTTCTTTTATGGCAAATGGGTAGGAGGGGTTCAAAGAACTGAGTAGCCATCAGGATATCCAGAACAGTACAAGGAAGGTGAGAATGGCACACAAAAAGATAAGGAGCTATGTCAGAGGCCAGGTCATCTCTGACTTGTCTAAATTTCATTTTAATAGTGATAAAAAGAAACCTATTTTAAAGGCTTTTATGCAGTGGAGTGAGATTGCCATATATGTGTTTTCAAATGATCACTGACTGCAGTGTGGAGACTGTAGTAGCATAGAGTGGAAATGGGATTACTGCAGTGGTTCAGGAAGAGATGACAGTGGGCTGGACCAGTGGGCAAGAGATGACAGTAACACCAATCAAGATGGAGAGAGAGGGACGGGTTCAAAAGGAGTACTGGTAATATCTGATACTGAATAAAGCACTGAGCATTCACTGTCATATGATCTCCTTCTGATAAACGGAAGACCAGAGAGGTTAAGCAACTTCCCCAAGACCACACAGGAAGTGGTGAAGGCAGAATCTGAACTGAGGTCATCGGGTTCCAGAGCGCACACAACAAATTACTCTTATTCCAATGGGCCTGGGCAGTAGATGGGCTGAGGGTGCTGAGGAAAAGGCAAATAGTGGTAGCTCCCAGAGTGTAGGCTTGAGCAGCTGGGTTGACCAGTGGTGCTGTTTACAGATGGGCATGATTGAGGAAGAGACTGGCTGGTGGGGGTGCAGGGTAAGAGGACTAGAACTGGAGGATCTCTGGGGTCTGAAAACTCTATTTTACTTTTTTTTATTTTAATCCTCACTTGAGGATATTTTTTCCATTGATTTTTAGAGAGATTGGAAGGAAGAGAAGGATGAAGAGAGGGAGGGAGATAGAGAGAGAGAGAGAGAGAGAGAGAGAGAGAGAGAGAGAGAGAGAGAGAGAGATCTGTGTGAGAAAAACATATCAATTGGTTGTCTCCTGCATGTGCCCTGGTTGGGGCTGGGGATCAAACCTGCAACCCAGGTATGTGCCCTTGACCAGGAATTGAACTTGTGACCCTTCAGTCTGTGGGGCTATGCTCTGACCACTGAGGAACCCAACCAGGGTGAGAACACTGTTTTGGACATGTGGAGGTCCAGTCACCTTCATTGGCTTCTCACCACCTCTTTCCCTGAAAAGTGGTAGAGAGAGCTATGTGAATGGGGCTGGTGGGGCAAAGGGAACCAGGACAAGTTTCCTCTATCTGCATGAGCCCCTCTCCCCAACACATACAACTGTGAGCCTCCCAAGGTCCTTTTCTAAAAGGAGGTAGAATGGCAGCTAGGACAGTAGAAAAGGTAGTAAATGTGTAATAAGGAAAGCAAGTCAAAATGATCTAATGGAGTTTGTTTTAAGTTTTCTCATAAGGTATTAGGAGTTCTTGGGGGCAGCATGCAGGGTCATTTTCCTCATCAAGACAGTGTGGGGGGAAAGTGGGTGAGTGACAGCACAGGGCTGTTTTGTGTTTCTGAATCCTGGAGGTGGGAATGCAAAGCTATTTCTGGGACTGGAGGTGGGAGAGGGGCAGCGTCAGGGGAGGATCCCATACTCGGAGGCCCACGTGCTGAATCAGGTCTTGGCAACAAGACAGATACATAAATTTCAGTGTTGGCCTGGCTCTGGAGGATGCTAACAAAATGCTAACAAAACAAAGGATCTTGGTTATGGAGGATTGGAAAAAGCTGGCTGGCTATGGCTTCCTTACTACAGCACTCTCAGCATCTTGAAGCTAGGAATGTGCATGTGATTCTCCAAGAAATGGGATCATTTCCCCAATGTATTTGATCACAGGATACTTTGATAGCTGAGCATTTCCCGGCACAAGTGTTTCAGGGAAGAGTCTTGGGGAAATATTTATCTAATCCTCTTCATTCTTAAGAGAAAGGCAATAGACAGTACTCAGAATTGAATGTTGACAGTTGCTGTGTGTGACCAGAAGTTCTTTGGGGAGTGCTGAGCATTACAGGCTGTGTAGCAAGGCTTGGGGCCAAATGCACGCTGTGTGAGCATGAGCTTGAACGAGTTCCTGAACCACCCTGAACCTTGGTGTTTCAACTGTCTATTGAGGATAAGAATAACACAGAACAGTGTTAGTTAAAGGAGGTAACTTAAGCCAGTGATTCCCAAAGTGTGGTACGCGTACCCCCCAGGGGTACGGGAAGAGTTTGGTGGGGGTACGTGTTGCACCGGAGTTTGGTGGGGATATGCACTGCACTGTGCTTAGCTGCGCCTAATTCTACGTTCTCATGAGTCAAGTCAAGACAGTCTTGTGAGACGTGAGATGGTCCGGTGTGCAAATAAATGTTATTTATAATATAACTTTTATTTATATTTTATTATGAATAATTTTATTTTTTGTTTGTTATTATTTTGTGTATGTACAAAAATATATTTTGATTGTTATTAAAATACATCCATTTTTTCTTTGATGAGGGGTACTCAGCATTATGAAAATTATAGAAGGGGTACACATATATCAAAAGTTTGGGAAACACTGAAAAGGCCCATCTGTAGGGGACCTGCACACAGTAGGCCTCTATAGTTGCTCTGAGTTCTCTGACAGGCTACTTGCAGCTCTGAGTCTTCAGCACGTGAACTGTGCCTGTGAGAGGACCCTGCTAACTTCCGCACTACGCCACCTCCATCTGCCATTGGCAACAGCCCTCCTCAGGTGGTGCACTTCCCTGCCATTAACAGGCTTCTCCAGTGGCCAGGGCAGCTAAGTCCAAGCTGGACTTCCAAACAAGCCCCCCCCCCCTTGGGCAGGCAGTAATTATAGGTGACCATGCAATCATGCTCCCCAACAACAACAAAAAATCCACGTGCAAAGCTTTCTAAAAGCTTCAGGTTTCTAGAATTCCCTGGGGCTCCCTGTCTACTGCAGACATGGCCTCTGCAGTGGCTTAAATATGCAAGACCCGGCCCTGTCTTTCAAGAGTCCCCACCATCTGCTCACCATTCAATCACTCATTCGGCACATCTCTACTGATCCCCTCTCTGCGTGGAGCGTGGGGCCAGGCATCAGGGACAAAGGACCTGCTGGTCTAGTGGGGAAGGTGGACTGGTGGTCGGTAAGCCTTGGCATAACCGTGAACAAGGTTGTATGACAAAGGGAAGGATGAGGCTTTGGTTCCTTCCAAACTTCAAGATCTGCTCACATTTAGGCAGCCTTTGACATGTGCCAGATAATGGGGTAGAAGGGTTTTTGTATAAATTATCTCAACTCAGACAGAATTATGATAGCCTTTTATAAAGAAGAAAATGGAAAATCAGAGAAGTGTTGGGAGTTTCCCAAGGCCACACATCTCATCAAGGGAGGGCTCAGATTCAAACTCAAGTCATCAGCCTGGGTGCCATTCAGCAGGCAACTCCTGAGCTGACTCAGCTGAGTAAACAGTGGCTATGTGGGGAGGTGGGGTGGGAGAGGGAAAGGGAGGGGATCTGGGGGGTTCTGTGAAGATCAGAGATGGCCGCGGTGAGCATCTTTTCTTAACCTGGGGACTTCACACAGAGGCTCCTGCTTCTTCTGCCTCACATTTCTCTCCTCTGCCTTGTGCAGACTTTGCTTTCAGTGGAGGAAAAGCCTCCTACTTATGCACACGCCACTCTCAATCCATAATTTAGTCAAAATGAGCAAACATGGAGTTTCCTAAGAAGCTTTGACCAGTGCCTACATTCTTCTGCTCCCTGAAATCGGCACAATTAAGTCCACTACCAGCTTCTGGGGAGGACTTCCTGAAGGAAGCTCCCCTCTAGGCAGAATCCAAGGGGTTCCTAGGGCCAGGGCTCCTGGAACCCAGTGCCTGAGCTCGCAGTGGAGCTGGGGGTGGGGAGCACGGGGAGGCTGCTATCAGGAGGTTTCTTCCCCAGAAGAGCCTGGGAGCCTCATCTCCACAGGCTCAGGCTGGCTTCAGGCCTGAGAAACAAAACCACCCCTTTCTTGTGGGAGAATCCTTAGAGGAATATTTATGAGACATTAAAACCACTGCCATCAACTCTTTAAAAAATTCCTGTACAAGTAATTATGGGCCCAGGATGAGATTCCTGGATATGGTCTAATTACTTCCCTGCAGCTCCCATTCCCCGGGGACCGAGGGCAGGCACCCTCTCCCTCACCTCCTGGGTCTTTCTCGGCCCCCACAGTCTCTTCCCTTCATGAGTGAGCTGCTTCTCAGCTGCTACCCCTGCTCTCTACTCTCCCCTCTGCCTTGCTCTGAGTCAGGAAGGATGACCCTGGGATGAACCCTGGGACCTTTGCAGGCCAGTACCAGAGCCAAGATGGCTTGTCCAATGGAAGGCACTGGTGGGAGGTAGAAGGGCCAGAGGAGGAGAGGCCCGGGGTTTCTCTCCTGATCCCTTCCTAAGTTGGCGCTGTACCCTTTACAACTACCTCTCCTGCCTGTGGCTTCTTCAACAGGGTCCCCGCTCTCCTCACTCTGCATGGGCCCCAGATTTACCACTGCCTCTCCTTGCCCCTTCAGACCTGGTTGCTTTGGCTCCACCCACATGATTGGCCTCCGCATCTCTGGTTTATTCCTTCAACACTGCCTCTCTCACTTATGCTAAATAGATCCTGCCTTAAAGTCTCTTTATTTGAACCATCTGGGATGCATTCTACTTTGTGACAGGAATCTGACAATAAGCAAATCAGGAAGAGAACTGCAATATTTTGGGCACATGCCAGGAACTAGGTAAGGAATGAACTTGCTCAATCACCACCTCTTTGGCATGTTTTGGCATTCAGTGCCACGTGTGGGTGCTGCAGATACAGGGGTGCTGGCCGAGGGAAGTGTCCCCAGCCAGGCAATGCACCTATTTCTCTCTCCTCTCTTCCAAGCTCACTGTGTGTGTGTGTGTGTGTGTGTGTGTGTGTGTGTGTGTGTGTGTATCCATATATATACTGTATATACTAGAGGCCCAATGCATGAAGATTTGTGTAGGAATAGGCCTTCCATTCCCTGGCTGCCAGCACCACCTTTGCTCTGGCCCAGAACCACCTTCCACTTCTTGCCTTGCTGCATCAATTTGCATATTCCCTCCTTATTGGCTGTGGGTGCCACCTTCTTTGTCATGGAGTTATGGTAAATTTGCATATACCATCTTTATTAGATAGTATACACCTTATATATGATCCTATCTTTTTACCATAGTCTAAAACAGCAAATACCACATTACACGCATTTCATAAAGTATTAGGAATAGTAACTGATAATTTTCAATTCATCATTCATTCACCAAACCTGCCTTGAGAACTTCTGTGAGTCAAGTCCTATATGAGAAACTGTGGTGTAGAAATGAATAGCTGCTTAAGGCATCATTCCTGCCCTTGAGCTCTGTCAGACTAGCAAACCCATATCCCTACTGATTGAGGAAACCATCAGAAGTAGAATAAAGGTAACTTAACCCTTGTCCTTCCCTCCCTTCTGGTTTTATCTAGTAGGACTCATGCGCACGTGCACACACACACACACACAGGTAGCATTCACCCACCCACGCATCTCAGTCGGATGCCTGGAAGTTCTCTCCTGGTGCCACAGCAACACTAATCGTGGTGCTCTAGACCCAAGCAGTAGTGACAACTAAGATGTGCCCCTAGCAGAGGGCCCAGGACACACAATCCCTTCGCTTTCCTCCGTGGGACCTAGTCAGTGTTTCTCTAGTGAAAAGAGAAGGAGCATAATAGTAGTAAAATGGGGCTGTGCAGGCAGGCCTCATGGATTCATTTAATATTGGCCATGGAGCCTGCTCTGTGCCCAGCCTTGCACTTGCTCCTGGGCTTCAGAGCTTCCCCATTCCATGTTCTTTCATCCCATCAGGGGACCCACTCCCGGTCTTGCTCTTCACCCTCGCCCCTTCACACTGCAAGATCATGAGCTCCTGTCTGTCTCAGGAGGCCTGGATTTCAGTCTCAGCCCATCCCTGACTCGCCTGCTGTATAAACACCCACAAACCACTCCCTCGTTCAGATCCTCAGATTTCCCACCTGCACCAAGAGAAGGCTGAATGGATGGTCAGAAAGAACCCTATTCTGAAGAAAATCACTGCACATCCCAAAGCCTGTTATCACTGAGCGATGACAAGGGATAGTAGTAGCCTAGGATAGTAGTAGCCTTAGGGTGCAGCCCAAAGTGGCACTGGAGTGAATGGAAGCAAGTCCCATGAGAGTGAATTAACTCAATTTAACCCAGTGGCCTTCACCAAGGTGGCACATTATCATCATCACTGGTGGAGGTTTTAGGAGCCCTGATGCCCAGGATGCTCCCAAAACCAGTTAAATCAGAATATCCGGGCTGCTACGTGGGCATCAGCATTTTTTCAAAGCTCCCTCTGTGATTCAAATGCTCAGCCTAGGTTGAAAACCACCGGTGAACATTCACTGCCCACATCCGAGGTAACACCCACCAGATGCCAATAATGTCCACCTGGAACATATATTTTAGTCTCAGAAAGTAAGTGGTTTTTAATCACAGAAACCTACAAGGAGTCAGGTCATTAAACATCCTATATTCTCTAGTGCTTAATCTATGAAGCTATAATCGCCTATTAAAAAGAGCATATATGGATTAATTTTTATAATCAAAAAATGTAATTAATAACCCAGTTAGAACAAGATTTTGAAGCGCTAATAATCCCTAAGCACGAATTATGTACTCTCATTAAAATCTTGTACAAACTCCACTTACTCAACAAATAATCTCTTATCTAATAATCCCTTTATAAATATAGGAAAAAAAATGCACTCTTTTTCCTTTTCTTTGAGATTATCGCCTTAGATCTCTTCAAAGGTCCTGGTTCCTGGTTCTTAGCTTGTTCTCAACACTTTTCCTAACATCCCCTTCTTCATGCGTAATCTTGTCCCTCCTCCCTCCAGGTTCCCCACACCCCCAACCAGCCAAGCAACAGTACCTTTTGGGACTTTGAGTACCTAATGTGTCTCTGTTAGACAGACAGCTACGGGACACTCCCACTCAAAGAGAGCATATTATGCCCTTTCATCCTTAGCTTGTTTCAAAGTCACTTGCTCAAATTCATTTTGTGTAGAAAATGAAAAGAAGTCCGCTTTGCAAGCAGAGAGCTCTGGCCTAAGATGTTGATCCTAGTTGTGCAGAACCAGACCCACAAATGTGCAGTGGCCTGACAGCTGACTCGAAAGTGCTGTGGGGGAAAGTGGTCTCCTTTCCAGAGATGTGGCTGAGTCAACTCGTCATCCATACTTAAGAAATAAACCTTGACCTCTATTTTACACTCCACAGAGAAACTGGACCCAGATGGACTCTGGATCTAACTGGAAAGACAAAACAATAAAACTTTTACAGGAAAACACAGGGGAGCCTCCTTATGACCTGGGAGTGGGCAAAGTTTTCTTAAACAAAACATAAACTGTGCTAACCACAGAGGGGGAAAAATGATAAACGAAACTTCATCAAAATGAGAAACTTCTCTTCATCAAAGAGAAGTCCCATGAAGAGAGCAAAAATATAAGCCACAGGATGAGAGGAAATAGTGACAATATCTAATAAATATATATAAAGAATTCCTACAACTAAAAAAGAAAAAAAATCCATCTCATTCATGAAAAAAACATCTTAAGTAAGCACTTCACAAAGGAAGGTATCCAGATGTTCCAATAAACATATGAAGAGGTGCTTTACACCATTAGATACTAGGGAAATGCAAACAGAAGCACAGTGAGGCACAACTCTACAACCACAATGGGAAAGGTAGTGAGTAGGGAACATGGAGAGCAATCAGGACTCGCATGGACTTCAGTGGGATTTAAGTTGGTGTAATCACTTTAGAAAACTGGCATTGTCTACTCAATCAGAACATACATATAGACATGAATCCAGAAACTCCAGTCCTAGGACCAAGTTCTTGCCAAAAGACATGGAAAGAACATTCTTTGAAGCAACATTTGTAATAGCCCCAAACTGTAAAGCAACCAAATGTCCACCAGCCTTAAAGTGAATAAATAAATTACCTGTACTCACGCTAGGCAATACTTACAGAGCGATAATGAATGAATTACAACCACATGTAATAACATGGATTGTGCTGAGTAAAAGACGCTTACACAAAAGGGCATTTGCTGTGTGACTCCACTTACATTAAATTAGAAAACAGGCAAAACTAATCTATAGTTTTACAATCAGGAGTGCAGTTATCCTGGTAGGAACTGAAGAGAAAACAGAGTGAGAGGGAGTAGGAGGGGACCTCAGAAGGTGGTAATGTTCTATTTCATGATGAACGGACTGGTTATGTGGTGTATTCACTGTGAAAAAAATCACCAGATTATATATTTATGAGTTTTGGGCTTTTCTTTATATTATACTAGAGGCTCTGTGCACGAAATTCGTGCACTGGGGGGTGGGTGTCTTTTAGCCTGGCCTGTGCCCTTTCACGGTGCAGGACCCCTTGCTTATTACTGCTTGCCTGCTCGCTGCCCCTTACAGCTTGGCTCCTTTCTCCTCCTTTGCTCTGCCATGGGGGCAGGAGAGGCTCCCGCCAGCGCTGCTGCACTTGCCAGTTGTGAGCCCAGCTTCTGGCTGAGCAGTGCTCTCCCTGTGTGAGCGCACTGACCACCAGGGGCCAGCTCTGGCACTGAGCGTATTCCCCCTGGTGGTCAGTGCACATCATAGCGACTGGTCGTTCTGGTGGTTCTGCTATAATGATTGCTTACGCTTTTATTATATACCCTGTTTCCCCGAAAATAAGACAGTGTCTTATATTAATTTTTGCTCCCAAAGATGCGCGAGGTCTTATTTTCAGGGGATGTCTTATTTTTCCACGAAGCAGAATACGGTACACATTTATTGTTAAGTGAAAATAAAGGAAATTTATTACCTGTATACGGTATGGTAGTATAGTAGTTGTCAACACAAACCAGACAAATTGTGAATCCTACAGTATCAAGAATTTACTCATTTATTCAATGACAATCATGTCATCATCTTCTGGAACATCATCATAACAATCCAATTCCTGAATTTCCTGGTGCATTTCTTGTGACTCCATTTCTTTTACAATCAGTGGACCAAATCTCTCATGTTTAGCAATAGCACTGTCTAAATGAGTACTTGTCAAGGTAGCCTGCTCAAAGTGCATTTGCAATGCAATTGTCAGTGATTTTCTCCCATGAAATCTTCACCCAAATCACAACTTCTTGCAGTTTAGGTTTCACAAAGTTTCCATGCTGATTTCTCTCCATTCACACAGCAGTGATATCAGGACTCCGCATAAGGTCACTGGTTGCTAGATGCCAGTCAGGGAGGCCCTAGCGACCAGTTTACAGTAAATTAATTTCATTCTGAGACAGAGCCTGGGGGCCTTATTTTCAGGGGATGCCTTATATTTCACTAAGAAGGAAACCTGTAAGTAGGTCTTATTTTCAGAGGATGTCTTATTTTCAGGGAAACGCGGTAGATGTTGATTAAAAATCACACACACACACACACACACACACACACACACACACACATTTGGCTGCTCCACCTTTTAACTGTGTGACCTTGGGCCAGGCACTTAATCTCTCTGGTATTGTTTCCTCTTCTGTAAGTTCCCACCTACCTTGTAGGGCTGTTGCCAGGATAAATAAAATGACTGAAAAAGTATAAACACATACACAGCACCTGGTGCATTCACTCCATAAATAAGTTTCCCTCTCTCCCTTCTGCCCCCCTGTAACAGCTTCTTATGACCTGGGGCCCAAAGAAACCATCTCCTTCCCTTTTGCACATTTAAGAATAAACAAACAATGGGGAAGGTATAGCTCAGGGCTAGAACATTTGACTGCAAAAATAAACAAACAAAAAGACAAACAAAACAAAAGCTATTTTGATCTTTAAACTCAGCACAGGGCTTTTCACAGAGAGTCAGTGGATGAAAACACCACCACCCAGGTTAGAACCGGGGGAGCCTCTCAGCCACAGGCTGCCAGCTGGACAGAGGTGCCCTCCCTCCCCCCATGGAGGTTAACCCAGAGGCGGTTCAGCGGGGACTGCTCTGAGATCACAGAAAGAAGGCCGCAGGGTGCTACCCGCCAACATGGCAGCCACACTTTCTGTTCTTTTAACCACAAATGGGCTGAGTGTTCCAGCAGCAAAATTCTTCACAGAGAGTAAAGGGAAAAAAAACAAAACCCACTGTTTCCTTCAAGCAAGTGCCAAGTCACAATGTGAGAAAGTGCAAGTTGCAGAAACACATGAGATTCTCAGAAAATAAACTTGTGATTATAAGGAACTGGAAACCCAACCACTGCTGCTCCTCCATCCCCATCCCCTCCAGATCCCACTCACTCATTTTGAGGTGGGAGTGGCAGCAAGTCCTCTCATAGCATTTGGGCAGGGGTTTGTTCTTTCATTCCTCCATCTCTCTCTCTCCAGCAAACACTTAGGGAGCATGGCTGGGGGGTGGGCAGCCCTGTGTTGGCTCCACACAGGGCATCTAAAAGAGAACAGTCCTGGCTCGTGCCCTCATGAGGCTTACAATCTATGGAAGATGCCAGGAGGTAAATGGGCAATGACAATGCAGAGAAATACAGGGACTCAGGGACCAGAGAGGAGAGGACACCTTCCTAGAGAAGAGACACTTGGGCTAAAGCTTAGAGGATGAAGAGTGCCATGTGAAAAGTTCCCAACAGTGTGAGCAAAGCTGAGAAGCAAGAAACTGCCCCTGGTGTGGAGCTGAGTGGAGATAAGGGGTGTCAAGTCAGAGGCTGGAGAGGGTGGCAGCCGAGATCTAGGTGGGCCTCCTTTGGGCTCGATCCCATAGGACAACGGCTCTCAGTTGCGGCTACACACCACAGTCACTGAGCTTCCTTTAAACCACACTGATGTCCAGGCCTCATGTCTAGAGATGGTGGCTTAATGGGTCTACGCATGGGGCCACCACTCGGAGTTTCTTAGAAACACCTCCATACTATTCTAGCGCGGCAGCCAGTGTTGAGGAGCATTGCTGTAGTTCAGGGGTCTGCAAACCACAGGCCTAGGGCTCAGCCTATCTCTTTAGGGCTTGAGAAGTAACCTAAACATTTGGGACTGAGTTCATGGCAGGAAACACTAACTCCAATGAAGCAAACCCTGATTTAAACTCCAATTGAGCAAAATCTTATCTACCCCAAAATAACATGAAATTCCATTCTTCTCATCAGTAGTCCTGTATTACCAAAAATAAATAAATAAATAAGTAAGTAAATAAATAAATAAATAAAAATTAGCTACTATTATATTATGCATTTCACTCATAAAAACATTGTGAAAATTTGTTTTCTCTCTTATATGAGTACTCACGTAATATTCTCAATGTTGCTTCTGGAACTTGGAAACCTAAAATATTTACTATTTGGGTTTTTACTGACAATGTTTGCTGACCTCTGGTAATTAATGCGGAGATGAGGGATGGTGCTGAGCAGGATAATAACATGGTGGGTTTGTTAAAAAAAAAGAAGAAGAAGAAGAAAAGAAAAGAAATCTGGCGGCTGTGTGAGGACAGACTGGAGAGACGGAGGCCATGGTTTAGTCTGGGCCCAGGAGAAGGTGACCTGACCCAGAGCAGGGTAATGGAGGTGGGGTGGGGAGCCCTGGATCTTGGGAGTTAGAGGAGGTACCAGGTACCGTGCACAGGGCTCGGTGGCTGATGTACATGTGGAGTGAGGACAGGAGGGAGGCCCAGAAGATGAACTTGGAACCACCAAAGATCATACAGAGCTACCAGCACTACCACTTCCCCAAATGTTCTGAAGATTGTCCCAAACCATTTAGGGGAGACAATTAGAGCCCCTTTGCCTTCTACCCTTCTTTCCAAAGATACCATTGGCTCTTTGTAGCCCTTGGAGACAGTTCCCTTCCAGGTACATCTGTGCAGAGTTCAAAAAGCACAAAGAACCAAAGTGTGCTGTGATATCCTTGGGCTCCTTGAACTCCACATACCACCGAGGATGGCAGGCAGGGTGGGTGTTACTGTCCCCATTTTACAGACCGGAAGCTGGGACCCAGAGGGAAGCTACCCTTGGCCAACATGCAGCCTTGCTCTCCCCTCCATGTGCTGATTGGAACCAAGGCCATGTGTCTGGCCTCTAACTGTTCTCAGAATGTCCTCCTTGCCTCTATCACATATGTCCCTGAACCTCCTTGTGAGCCCTGTAGGCGAGCAGCTGTGATCTCACTCCCTGAGATCCTCCGTCCCTGTGCTGATCTGCCTTGGGTTCAAATCCTGGCCCTGCCATGTCCTCACTCACCAGTGGCTCTGAGTCTCAGTTCCTTCTCCTGGTAGTGGGGGTTGAGATTTCACACACTTTGTGAGGAGCTTACACAAGACAATACAACGTGCTTGGTCCAGTGCCTAGCACATGCTAAGTGCTCAGTAATGCATAGTATTATCTTAGAGTGGTTCCCTTTTTGCAGTCTTAGCTCCTATCTGCTTGAGTCTGGCGGAGTGTGCATACCCAGAGAGGCAGTGTAATGAGAAGTGTAAACTCAGAAGCCAACATGCTGGAGCCCTAAGCCCAGCTCTGCTACTTACTAGCTGTGTGGTCTTGGGTGAGTCACTCATAAGCATAGTTGTTCCCTGATGTACTGGGGAGAATTCAGTGAGTTAAATGCATAGGGCATTTGGAGCAGAGCCTGGCAATAGTAAGTGTTCTGTAAGGTGAGCTATGTATTGCCTGACAGTTATTTTTATTTTCCATGATAATTTTAGCATGAGGCCAGGTACTGGGATCGAACAGATCTTGTACCACGCCTGGCTGGTATAACTCAGGGTTGAGGATTGACATATGAACCAGGAGGTCACGGTTCGATTCCCAGTCAGGGCACATGCCCAGGTTGTGAGCTTGATCCCAAGTGTGGGGCATGCAGGAGCAGCCAATCAGTGATTCTCTCTCATCATTGATGTTTCTATCTCTCTCTTTCTCTTACTTCCTCTCCAAAATCAATTAAAATAAAATAAAAAAATAGTGAGCCTCAACAGTTTATTCACCCAGCATTTTCCAGGTCCTGCCTCACTCAGTACCTGGCCTGTGCTAGCTTTGGGGGTGCCAAGGTGAGTAGGCTCTCTCCACATACCTAAGGTCTTCACATCTTTGGGAACTAATGAACAGTGGTTTACACAGCCCCATACAAGTGATCTTCGTCTCTGTATGGATTTACATTGTGACATAATAAATATGCTTCACATAAAGCCACATGCTCTTATCAATTCAGGCTCTCAAAAAAATTCTAAAACCAAACGATTTTTCTTTTCTCTTTTTGTAAGTAACTCACTAGGTGACAAAATAAGATATGAAGTGATGTGAAGCTATTTATTTTCTCTATTTTTCTCACACAGTGTGAACTGTTTGCTGCAGAAAAAAGTAATTGGTTTGATTATGGAGCCCTGCCCTAGATCCCACTAGGGCAGTAGTCGGCAAACTCATTAGTCAACAGAGCCAAATATCAACAGTACAAGGATTGAAATTTCTTTTGAGAGCCAAATGTTTTTACTTAAACTTCTTCTAATGCCACTTCTTCAAAATAGACTCGCCCAAGCTGTGGTGTTTTGTGGAAGAGCCACACTCAAGGGGCCAAAGAGCTGCATGTGGCTCGCGAGCTGCAGTTTGCAGACCAAGGCACTAGTATATTATAGAATATACAGTATATGAACCCTGGTTCCTTTCTGAAATCTAAAAACCCACCCTGCCCTGGCTGGTGTGACTCAGTTGACTGGGTGCCGTCCATGTACCAAAAGGTTGCTGGTTTGATCCTGGTCAGGGCACATGCCAGGGTTGTGGGCTCAATCCCTGGTAGGACATGTGCAGGAGGCAGCCAATCGATATTTCACTTTCACACTTATGTTTCTCTCTTCTCCCTTCCTCACTCACTAAAAATCAACAAACCATTTAAAAATAATAATAATAAAAATGTTCCAAGACACATCTGACCCCAAGAGCTTTGGATAACAGACTGTGGACATGCATTTATTATTTCCATGGGACCGCTGTGATCATTCCCATCATGCCCTTCAACCAAAAGATACTGAAGACTGTTGTTTACCCATAACCAGGTGCCTTTCTCATTAAAAAAAAAAAATCAACAGGGGGTGTTGCCAAGAAAAAAAAATAATAAAGGCTTTCCTCTTTTTCTACAGTTGATATTTCTACAGACATTTACCTTATAACCAGCACAGACTCCATCAGACTGTTCTCAGTCAGAAAAATCCAAGTCTGAGGTCAAGGACAGCCGAGGTCTAAGTGGCTTAGCTCCAGAACACTGCAGGATGGGTGTCTCAGAGGAGCCTTAATCCTCTGTCTCACAGCCAAAGACAACATTTTCCTTATGATGTTTGCTCCCTGGGAAGTCCTGGGCGGATGGGACGCAGAAGGCTTGTGCTGACGCCGGGCAGGAGGGAGGCACACCCTGGACTTGGAAGCAGGAGGAGCATGGCAAAGGGGACAATTACTTCATAGACTAATTGGGAGAGAGCCACTTTGTAAACTGCTAACAGCCTTGGGGCACTGGAGTGACTAGCGTAAATGAGCAGGCTGGTGGCTGAGCTGCTTGCTAGTGGAAGCTCCCCTTGGAGAAGGAGGGCTGCAGGAAGGAAACACACCCATACGATGTTTCCATACAGGGGTGGGCAAAAGTAGGTTTACGGCTGTTTGTATGAATAATAATACAATGTATACTAATAAAAGAGGAAAAATGCTAATTGACCGTACCTTCGCCACACCCTCAACCAATTGGAGCGAGTATGCAAATCAACCCAACAAAGATGGTAGTTAATTTGCATATGCTGAGGGAGGGAGGAGTGAAGACTGAAAACAGCATAGCAGGAAGAGGGAGGGAAAGAGGAAAGCAAGGCGGTAGTGTGCAGAAGGGTTAGCAGTGGAGAAGTGCAGGGCGGCAGCAGAAGGGAAAGCATGGGGCAGCGGCAGCAGGAAGAAAAGTGCAGGGGTGTGGTGGTGGTGGGAGGGAAAGCGCGGAGGGTGGGGGGGCAGCAGAGATGGGAGGAAAAGTGTGGGGTGGGGGTGGGGGCTTAAGGTGGCAGGGAAAGCAAAGGGTGGGGGGGGCGGGAGAGGTGGTAGTATAAGAGGGAAGCCCACCGGAAGCCCTGTTCTTGCAGGGATCTTCCTACAATGGGCCTCTAGTAATTAATAAATAATAATACAAGAATAAACTGTGTGGTTTTGTGTACTCACATCTGTAAACCCACCTTTTAAAAAATATTTTTTTTTATTGATTTCAGAGAGGAAGAGAAAGGGAGAGAGAGAGAGAAGCATCAATGATGAGAGAGAATCATTGATCAGCTGCCTCTGGCACATCCCACTCTGGGGAACGAGCCTGCAGCTCAGGCATGTGCCCTGATCAGGAGTGAAACCATGACCTCCTGGTTTTTAGGTCAACACTCAACCACTGAGCCATGCAGGCCACGCTGTAAACCCACTTTTGCCCGCCCCTTTGTGTGCTCCCAGATCACAAGGAAAGCGTGAAGAAAGCAGGAAGTACATAATCTGTGCACAGGGCTGCAAATCCCCATAGTGGTCTGCCTGGGCACTGTTCCTCCTGGCCCCTGGGGCACAGAGGGGTAAAGGGACCAAGCTGGCAACTGGGGAACATGAGTCCTGATTGCTGCTACCTACTGGCTGCACAACTTGGGCGGAGTCACAGAGCCCTCATCTTACTGCCTTCCAGGTTCCTGAAGCAGGATGCAGAGAGCTTTACCTGCCTTCCTCATCAGTCAGGGTTTTTTGGTCGTGTGTGTGTGTGTGTGTGTGTGTGTGTGTGTGTGTGTGTGTTGTTATTGTTGTTGTTAATCCTCACTCAAGGATATTTTTCCCCCATTGATTTTTAGAGAGAATGCAATGGAGGGAGCGAGACAAAGAGAGAAACATAGATGTGGAGAGTCATATCGATTGGTTACCTCCCACAGTGCCGGGACAGGACTGGGTCCAGAAATTAAGCATGCAAACAAGGTATATGACCTTGACCAGGTGTCGAAACACTGACAAAAACTGGCTAAAGTATCAACTGGATTTTGATTCTTGACCAGTTTAAATAATTTATCTACCCTTTCTTTCTCCCTCTTCTTTCTGCTCCCCCAAAATGCAATATGGAATCCCCAGCATTTTAATACAGAGAAAGGACAGGGATACACATACCTTGAAAGTGAAGAGACAACTAAAAAATCAGTGAGAAATACCCATTGGTCCCATAGTTCTTTCCCCAGAATTGTTCAGTGTGGGACCCTAATTTCATATCTACTCCACTTCTTACCACCCCCTCCCCCAGTCCCATCTTTCCTCTCCCACATCCTCCTGCTTCCTGGCCTCTTTTCCTTGTACCCATTTCGTTCTCATGGTTCCTCCTCCTGCCCCACCCCCTTCCACTCTGAAACCCAGCTACAGACAACTGAGTGACGACTCTGCCAGCTGAGTGCCTTCCTTCTCCCAAAGGACCTATAGAATAGAAAGGACACCCTTTCAGATGAGATGAGGCAATTGGCCCAAAGTGAGTGAAATGACTGGTGGGGGTGGCAGCACTGGCACTCAAACTTAGGTCCCTGGGATGTTCAAAGCATCTCTGTGCTTCTGGTTCCATCAGGCCCCCATGGCTATCAGAATGTCACGGCATGGACTCCCATTTATAGGTTCTTTGCATGGCAGGGCCAACCCAGTCCTCTGGGCAGCTTCTCTTTCTTAAGAAATGAAATAAAATAGAGATGGAAAAAAAAGGGCAGCTGAAGACATCAGGGGGTGGGGGGAGGGGAAGCGCAGGGAGAAGCAGAGGTGGGAACTCCAAGCTGTGGATAGGAACAAGGGGGGATCTGAGTCTATCTGCTCCAAGAGAAAGGAATGTTCTAGAAGGTGGCAGACATGGGAGTCTGACTTTACTCTGGGGCAGTGGGGAGCACCAGGGCGAGTGAGAGCAGATGTCCCTGGCTCTGGCAGTCACCACCTGGGGAGCGAACAGGGAAGGGGGTCCAGAAGAGAGGGGGCGAGGCCACAGGAGGGCGGGAGCCCAGACAAAACAGTGAGAGGCCTCTGAACGCTTAGACTTTGCAGAGGTCTCCGGCTTGTTTTTTGAAAATGATCGTTGCAACCCTGGATCTCCCCATCCTAGAGTGAGATGAGCACCTCACGCACAGAAACAGCAGCATTCACTAAACACGAATTCTCCCGAAAGTCGCCTTACGCTTTCTGACATGTTCAGTACCAGCCATGTCTGCTGCAGCAGGAGTGAGCTCCCAGATACAAATGGAGCCAACAAGCCTTTCCAGGGTGACAGGCTCTGCCCGGGCACCCCGTGAACCCTCCTGGTCATGTGAGCAGGGCTGCCAGACCTGCCCCAACATCCCAGCAGCTACCAAAGGCCAGTGGGAAAGGGCCAGGTTGGAGTGGATGTTCCAGCTTCCAGTCCTTCTTCCGCCGCCTCCTGGCTGTACCACTGGGAGCAAATCACTCTTTCAACGGGTTTCGGCATCTGTAGCAGGGCTATTACGCCACCTTCCCTTAGGACGTTCGTGAGAATTTAGTGGAATCATCACTGTTTCATGAGCTATAAAACACCGCAGACATACTAGTACATGTTTTGTTGTGTTTGCCAACTAACATGTGATAATCAACTATCATGTCCCCAAAAGATAAGCTGAAGTGCTCACCCCTGGTCCCCGGGTCTGTGACCTTATTTGGAAATAGTCTTTGCGGATGTAATGAGTTATAAATCAAGGCGAGGTTATACTGGGTTAGAGTGAGCCCTTAATCCAGCATGACTGGCATCACTGTGAGGAGAAGAGACACGCGGAGATAAAAGAACGCCATGTGAAAACACTTGACCGTGTGAGGACAGGGCGGAGACTGGAGCTATTAGCTCATGCCAAGGAGCACCGAGGGTTGTTGGCAGCCACGGTAAATTAGGGAAAATGAGCCAATCCTGCCAAAACCTTGATTTTGGACGTCTAGCCCCCAGAGAGAATAAATTTCCGTTGTTTTAAACCACCCAGTCTGTGGTACTTTGTCACGGCAGCTCCAGGAAACTAAGACAGCAACCACGCCATCATGTAGAAGAACAAAGTGTAGCAACAGAGGGAAAGAAGCCATCCTTCCTTCCCTAGGGCCGTGGTCGGCAAACTGCGGCTCGAGAGCCACATGCGGCTCTTTGGGCCCTTGAATGTGGCTCTTCCACAAAATACCACGGTCTGGGTGAGTCTATTTTGACGAAGTGGCATTAGAAGAAGGTTAAGTTTAAGAAATTTGGCTCTCAAAAGAAATTTCAATTGTTGTACTGTTGATATTTGACTCTGTTGACTAATGAGTTTGCCGGCCACTGCCCTAGGGCTTGCATGTTGCCTCCTCTCTGCCCAGTGGCCCTTGGCCTCCCAATCCTGTGCTCCATCAGTCCTGGCTTATTGTCAGGAAGACAATCTCTGATCATGAGCCTAAATAGCACCTTCCGAAGGGATCCAACAGGGAGCACCCACTATATCCCCGGACCAGGGCTCGAGGGCAGAGGGGTGAGCCACACAGATTCCGGCCCTGACTGCACGGAGTGTACAGTCTGGAGTGCGGGGACACTCAACAAGGAGTTGGAGCAGGAGACAGGCAGGGGGACGCGGCATGCCCGGTGCTCTGAGGGGATGTAGCAAAAAATAAAATAAAACACGGCCCGTGATGTCTATCAGCAGCTCTGTGTGGACCAACTCCCACCACAAGCTCTGAAGGGCCACAGCATCTGATCACTCTGCAGCTCATGGACTGTCCGAGATGCTCAGGAACTGTCTGCTACCCCGAAATCAGGTCTTATCCTTCTAGGTTCTACTCAGAATTATCCCGTTCTTCTCTAGACACTGACAGCCTAACCCTCTTGCATAAACACCTTATACCAGCGTTGGGAAATCCAATGGAGAACCCTGGCTCTTCTGGCAGCAAAGCAGTACCTGCCTTCTGACATCGCTGAGCATTGATCAGAGGCCTGTTCCGGGCTGGGTACCGGGAGACCTGGATTACTAAGATGTGCTTCCTCCTGCTCTCAAAGCAGCTGAAGAGGGAGGTAGAGGTCCTTGGCCTCAGCTTGCTCATCTGTGAAATGAACGCATATACCTTATCCCAGTGTGAGGGTTAAGGGTGTAACAAGTGTGGAACACTCAGCAGGTGTGTGATAAGCAGTGGATCCTCACGGATTTACTTTCCTGTCTTTGTTCAGACCTTGGCCTGCCTCTGTCCCCTCCTTTCATCTGGACTTCTCCAGGGCCAATACATTTCCAGGACTTCCATGAAATCCTGGTCTTCCGGGAAGCTTTTCTTAACCGGCCTAACCACTGAGAATTCTGACCTCTCTAACCAGAGTCTCAGGAATCTCCCCAGTGGTATGGTCCGATTAGCACCCTTCCTTTGTGCCAGTTCCTTGCCTCTCCTACTTCTTTGTGGCATGCTTTCTCTCTTGTTCTTGTTCAAGGAGAATCTGTAGTGTGGTTTGCCAATTGCACATCCCAGGAAAAGGGAGGAAAGAACCCCATTGATGATTGGGCCACTCAGGAGCCAGCCCTGTCCAAAACTTGAGACAAGGGGGCTTTCCTCAATAGCAGCCTTGTGATCCCCAGACCCGAATGGCCTCATCCCTTCTGCCTTCCTGGCTCCCAAAGAAGCCCAGCTGTTCCCACTCCTGCAGGGGCCCCGCTGCCCAGGGGGCAGCAAGTGGCTGCCAAATTGCAACCCTAATTGGGAGGCAGGCCAGCCAGGCAGGGGATGCAACAGCCCATGTGGGCAAGTGGAGCATCTGCCTTCTCTGCTTTTATGCCTTCCCGGCCCATTCAGACGCAGAGCTCCCTCTGACCTTCAGGCACGGCAGCTTCTGGGCTCTCCCCATACCTCTCCCCGCTCCCGTTCACACTCTATGACCATCTAATCCCTCAGAGCCAGAGGAGAGACAGCAGCTTGAGTAACTGTGAGTCACCAAAGCCCAGAAAGACAACTCAAAGGAAAACCATTCTTCCTGTCTGCCAGGGACAATGACTGCGGGAGACTGGGCCATCCTCTTCGCCTGGGGGGACTGGGCCCTTCACCCTTCTCTGCAGGAGCTGTTTCTAAGTGCTGCATTGGGTGCTTCAGTGCCCAATCAGGGCATATAAGTTTCAGCAGGGACTTGATATTCTGACCTACATGCACAGAGGAGGAAGGTACCGACTTTGGCTTGAGGAGTTAGGGAAGGATCCTCCAAGGTCCTCCAAGGTCTTGGATGCAGGGAAAGCGGGAACTAAGAAGGCCTAAGCTATCCAGCTGGCCTTGGCTGGGGGCATGAGATTCATGGTTGTCTATCATGTACCAGGCAGTGTACTCGTTAATTTTTATGCACTCTTTTATGTCATCCTCAACATAGCCCTAGGGCATAGGTATTCTCCTTATAAGCATCACCATAGTGCAAAGGAAGGAACGGAGGTAGGGAGTGGGATAACCCGGGCAAGCTGGAAAGCAGTCCGGGGCAGAGTCAGGATTGGGATCCAGGTCTAGTGACCCCAAAGCCTGCCCTCTGCCATGTGCTTCGTGGCTACTAGGTGCCGGCACAGATGTTCCAATCCTTCTTCTTCTCCAGATGCGGTTTCTGGAGTTAAATGCTGTTCTCAAATATTTGGCATCTGGATGGTTCCGTTCCAGGCCAGAGGCAGCTGTCATGTATGACTGACAAGGAAGGAAGGACATCCCAGGAAGCAGACACAGCCTGAGATTGGGGAGGGGGGGAGTGCAGACAGCTGGGCTGCTTTGGGAGCCAGGGAGGTAGAAGTGATGAGGCCATTCCATTCTGGGGAGGACTTCGACAGAGGGTGGTCTACTTGTCTCAGAATTTTTAGGGAGGGACGGCACCTGAATGGTCCAGTACTTGGGGAGGGGAGGGCGGATAGGTGGTTTGTTTTACTCCCTTCCTCTGGGGCTTGCAAGCAATCAACAAATCAATCTACAGAGGCTGTCAAAGGGAGGCTGCCTGGTGGAGACTTAGGAAGCAAACAGCCTAGCATTTAAAAATGCCAACTCTGTGCCACGCGCAAGGCCCATTTATATGTGGTTTCTCATTAAATGTTCATGACAACCTTGCACAGAAGGTATTATTGTTATCATTTCTGCTGAAGAAAAATCACAGCTCCAAGAGACTATTTTTTAAAATTAATGAATTTACACATGCGTGTTTATTTACATTTACCCTGATGCACGCAAGAAAAATTATAGAGTCCCACGCAGACACGATGTATAAAATCTAAAATACGGCCCAAGGTCTCAGCAAGTTCTGTTTTCTCTTTCCCAGGCTTTGTAGCATCCCACTACATGTGTCCTTTAACATAGGCCCTTCCCCCTGCCCCATGGGGTCAGAATAGAATTAAAGATGCAAAGGTTTGATTTTTTCAGAAGCAGCAGACAATGGGGTGGTGGGGAGGGGGGGTCTCACCTGGGTTGTGAATTCAGTTAGGTGCTTTTGAAAGTCAGCAATGGGCACCCCGTCTACCTCCCTGTGTTAAGGGGAGAGCGAGGAGACAGGGATGTAGACACAACTTTGCAAGCCACGAGCTGTTGTACAGATGTGAAGGCTTACTTCCATTCCTACCCAGGTAAGGACATTCCATAGCATGGACCCAATCGGAGGTAATCTTAACCGGAACATGCGGAGGGCCAATGACAGAATTATCCAGCTGTATTCAACACATTCAACAGACATATCTGAGTAGCTGGCCCTGTGGTGGGAGACAACAGACAGGCACTGAAAAACACCGAGGGCCCCTGTGTGTTAAGCTATAGGACAGCCGGGCCCACAGTGGAGCTGGGACAGTGCACCTGGGGCAGATGGATAAAGAGCTGCCAGTGAGGGGAGGCTAGGACTGAGTCTTGGGGAATAGGTCACATTTGGCAAAGGGGACAAAGAGAAGGCATTCCAAGCAGAGGGAACAGCATGATGAAGTCACTGAGGTCTGAACAGGGAAGTGTGCAGAGGAAGTGTGGACATCCAGTGAGGAGGAGTGAGCCACACGGCAAGCCAGGCCCTGCCCCACACCTCACTACCCCAAAACATTTTCTTGCATACTGTGATTTGCTAGCAATTTCCTGAAGTCTCACCAATGCCTTGGGCACCTCAGCTCCAACCGTTTCAGTGAGAAGAAATCTATGGCTGCCGTATTCTTCCCTAGGCAGTGTTTCCCAAACTTTTGACATATGTGTCCCCCTTCTATAATTTTCGTAATGCTGAGTACCCCTCGTCAAAAAAAGGATGTATTTTAGTAACAATCAAAATATTTATTTATTTATTTATTTATTTATTTATGTATTTATTTATTTATTTTGGTACATACACAAAATGATAATAAATGAAAAATAAAATTGTTCCTAATAAAATATAAATAAAAGTTATATTATAAATAACATTTATTTGCACACCGGACCATCTCACGCCTCACAAGACTGTCTTGACTTGACTCATGAGAACGTAGAATTAGGCGCAGCTAAGCACGGTGCAGTGCATATCCCCACCAAACTCCGGTGCAACGCGTACCCCCACCAAACTCTTCCCGTACCCCTGGGGGTACGCGTACCACACTTTGGGAAACACTGTCCCTAGGGAAGGAGCATTGGCTGAAATGAGCAGTGGGTTCCCATATTTACATGCTTACTTTCTTCTCCCTGGAAACGAGTCACGAACAAGGGTTCATGTATTAGGCAGACAGAGCAAAACTGTGATCTTGGCCCCTAAGGAGGAGGGACTGGTGGGTGGGAGGGCGATGTTGTCTGCTTCGTCAGGACAACCAAAGGCTTAGAGTCCCTGAATCTGGGAGGAGAACTCCAAGCAGGAAGAGATCAGGAAGGGGATCAAGTTCAACATGTACCCGAAGCGAGGCTTCCTTGTACAACAGCCTGGCCAAAGAGTGGGCACCCAGTCTTTGGCTGCATAACTTTTGTTCATTAACATGGTAACCCAATGGATCTGACTTCTGGTGGAAGCACACACATTAAGAAAAAGAAGGAGACAGAGGAGAACATGTGGATTTTTGGAAACAGAGTCAAATTTGGTTCCTCTACTGACATAGATTAAGTGGTTTTGGTCTCAGGCACAACATTCAAACTCTCTGAGCTGCTTCCTCTGTTGAGAGTGGGTTGCAAACCCTCCTGGCTGGGGCTGCTGTGAGGATTGAGTGGGCTGGTGTGTATAAAGTGCCCAGCAGAGCTGCCTGACGCACAGCCAGCACTCGATAAATGGTAATTATTATTATCTCATTAGCCCAAACTCCCACCCAAGGCAAAAATCCTTCTTTAAACAACCCTGACAAATGATAGAGAGCTATCAGGTTTCTACTTGAATAAATATTTGTTGATTGATTTGATAATCAGTGTGTTCTAAACACCCAGGGAGACACACACACACACACACACACACACACACACACACACACACACACGTACAGTCAATACATGTGTGTATCTCAGAGATGCTTTAGCAATAAGACCACCGCCTTCTCCACTAGGTGGTACTTAATGGTTAAACCCTTCCCAGCGTGGAGCCAGGCTCTAGTCACTACAGCTTCTCCAGGCCATGCTTTGCTTTCTTAATCGATTTTTTTTAAAAAAACCACACAGACTCCTTTGAAGAACTTCCAGAAAACGGCACACACATGGAGCCAATTGCCTAAGACCTCAGGGGCGTGTTAGACCTCGTGAAGAGCTTGTACTCCAGGCTGAGCACTGCTCCTCTAGAACCTCACCAAACAAGGATCTTCAAGTGCAGACACTGCTCCCCTGTTCCACCAAGCACCCCCTCCCCTTCCCCTCCCAGCACTTTGCCTGTACCTTCAGAAACATAGTATTGGGCCCAAGCTCTTCAAGCTGCAGGCCATGGTTCAAATTCCTGTTTCCCCATGTCATTCGTCATTAAGCCTCAGTTTCCTCATCTACAAAATGGGGATGATGACACAGACATCATTGGACTGTTTGGAGGGTTGAGGGGGACAATCCATGTTATGCTTAGCAATGTGCCTGGCACAGGGTAAACACACAATAGAGGTTGGCCATTGTCATTTCTCCTACTATGTTTCTTCCTTTGGCTTCCCTTTCCACAGACACTACAGTTTGCTATTGTTCCACCTAAAGGGAAGCGCCACAAAA
The DNA here is from genome assembly GCA_963924515.1 of Vespertilio murinus. Classification (NCBI taxonomy): domain Eukaryota; kingdom Metazoa; phylum Chordata; class Mammalia; order Chiroptera; family Vespertilionidae; genus Vespertilio; species Vespertilio murinus. Next base: position 125,933,004 of record OZ004709.1, on the reverse strand, counting down.
TACAGTCAGCCCCAGGACTCAAGACAGTCCTGGGCGTTGTGCCCTGGGTGTCAGGCAGGGGGCACTCTGCCCAAGTCAGACTTGGGATAGCAGCTAACATGCTCCAGACTCCACCCTAGAGGGGCTCTGATGGGCATTTGATTAATAAAAATAAGAAGAGTTGAAGTGACTGATTTTTTTTAAAATGCATTGGTTCAGTAGATTAAAAACCAGTGAACAAAGGATCTTGCAGAAGGGCAAGAAAAAAGCCAATAAACAAAGGATTTTGGAGAAGGGCAAGAATAAATAATATCCATGAGATTAAAAAAAATTTTTTTAGAGTCCCTCCTTTCCCCTTTCCTTTCCTGCCTCTTCCTTTCAAACAAACAAAAACAAAACAAAACAAAACAAAACAAACATGTATTGAGTGGTTACCTGTGCTGGCCTCATGCTAGGCATTGGGAATACAAGACAACTAAGCCCTGGTTTCTGCCCTCAAGGAGCTCACAGTCTAGAAGGGAGCAGGTTGTAAAGAGAACACAATGGGCCAAGTCACCCAATAGGTAAGTGCAAATACTGAGGCTGCTGCGGCCAAAGTCTCAGTTTCCAAATGGAACGAAAAGAATTATGTTTCCCAGAGAAGTCGACATTCAGATCCAGACCTGCTAACCATTTGTACTGGATAGGTTTGCTGGTTGTAAAAGTAATATTTATTACAGGAGATTTAGAAGGCACAACAGTGCCCACAAAAACAACAACACATCAACCGTTTCTCACCGCGAGCAGCAACCACGGACACATTCTGGGGCATATCTGCATAGCTTGCAATCTGTGCATTTACCATACGTAAGCTCATGTGATCTATACAATTCAATAGGCTTCCCCTCTTACTTCACATTGAAACAGAAGCATTTCCCCATCAAGCTCAGTCTATAGAGTGATTTGGGGACAGAGCCCCAGTGCCCAGTAGCCAGTGCTGGCACAGAAGAAAGATGGCAAGCTGGCTTCGGTGAGAAGGAATGCCCGCAGAGCACTCCACACCCCCACAGCTGTGGGGGGCTGCAGACCAGAGTGCGGCCCTCGGCAGAGTCCAGGCCTAGAGGCTCCTCGGCGCGCAGGTGGTGGTCGACGCCATAGATGGATGAGATTGCGCAGGGAGGGTGTGCAGGGAGAGCGGAGAGATGGCTAGGGTTCGGCCCCTGCCCTCTAGAAGCTCACAGTCTAGTTGTGTTCTTGTGCAAGTCATTTACCCCCAGCTAGATTGTAAGCTCCTTGAGGGCAGTTGCCACTTCCGCACAGCAGTCCCTCGCCAACCAGGGGCGTGAGGTTTCTGAAAACCCTTGGGGCAGGAGAAGGCAGGCTCGAGGAATTTAAGACCTTATTGGGGGGAAAAAATAGGGTTAGGGGAATGAAGTCATGCGTGAACTTATGAAATCATCATATTTCCACATTGACATAAAGAGAAACGACAAGGACAGCATATTCCAAACATCACATATCAGTGACACAAATGATCAACGTTCTCTTCAACGAACAGCATAGGCTTTACAACTTATTTCATTTACCCTCCATCCCCTTTGTAAAGCTCTCCCCTTCACAGCTATAACAATATACTTATAAGTCCATTTTTACCTGCTGGGGGAAAAGATTACACTTGCTGAGAGTCATTTTCTTCTATATGTTTCCCCAAGCAATGCTAAATGCATTTGTTTTTGTTTTTATGACGTTAAACTACTGATTTCTATCTCTGGGTCCCACCTGCAAGCACACACCCATATCCTAACAGGCATGTGTGGGCTTTGGACATCTGATGGACCCTCCTCTCAATCTCCCTACAACCCCATCCTCCCCTTCCCCCCAGTCCCTGCTTCACTTCCAACAGCTCTGCCATAGTCTGCCTCCCACCTCACCTATTTGCCTCTTCCCAATTCTGGGTAGATTTCATTATCCTCTCAAGAATGACCTCAGATTCTCCCTGGCTTCTGAAGCAATATGCAAATGGAAAGCTGCCAATATTAGAATTTGGTGTCTTTTTTCTTGACCCTAGCACGTCCTGCCCTCACTAGCTTATAGTAGGTGCTCAAAGATTTCTTGCTGAATTGAGCATGTTTCCAGCCCAGAATAAAAAATGCGGATTTTTTTCCCTCTCTCCACTCTACGCTCCAGATGAATATTAAACCTTGCACACAGCATAAATATTGAAATATTTGTAGGCACATTTAATTTTCCCTTCTGACAGCTCATGATGACAAGAAGGAACTAATAGATGCAATCTATCTGCATTCATGAAGGCAATTCTGAGTTCCACATGACATGCTGTCAATAGACTCAAAAGATATGGCCTTTTGGTTGGAGGAAGTCTCCATCTTTTCCAGCTCAGAGACCACTGGGGTAAAGCAAAAGGCCAGTAAGCTACACCCCCTTCCCCATGCACATCATGATACAAGGCTGCCATCACCTTGACCCAATGGGAAGACCAGCACTGTTTTGGATCAGATACCAACAAAGCAATTTTCAATGAATGAGTAATCAGTCAGTTACATTTACACAGCACTTTACAGCTTACAAAATGCTTTCAGGTACATTTTGTTAATCCCATTTGTTCTTTACCGCTCCTCTGTGAGGCTGACCAGAGAAGAAGGTAATATCTCCATTTTGCAGATGAAGAAACTGAGGCTTTCCCTAAAGAAAGAGGTCCAAAGGGGGACAACTAAGTCATTAGATTTGAGTCTCTCTTCCCGTTGCTGCTACCAGCTGGATTACACATGAAAAGTAAAATGGAATTGCAATGCAGTTGGTTCTGGTTCCCCCACCTTGTCATTGCTAGTGTCCCCACCTCCCCATTCGCCTCACCCCCCACTCTCATCCCCCATCCACTGACCAGTCCTGGCTGTGAACTCACCAGCCTGGCCCACAAACACATCAGAGTCCAGAACCTACGGGGACAGGTAACAAACACAACAGATGTGGGAGCACACATACAGGAAACTGCATTCAGCACTTCCTGTGCACTATCACCTTTTATCCTCCAACAGCTCTGCCCAGGAGGCCCTGCCACTCCCATCCCACAGGGGAGGCTATGAGAGGTCACTCCACTTGCCCAACTCACATGCTTGAAGGGGAAGGACCTGGTTTGAAGGGAGCCTGCCCTGCTTAACCTTCCAGCCCGCTGTTTCCCGCAGGCACCTGTTTGGTAAGGAGCCGGACTAGCACCTAAGCCCAGTCATCTGGTGGCTGATGCGTGGGCAATCTTTCTAATGTTCTCCTCTGCTCCCAAGAAAGCAAGGCAAAGGTCGGTGGTCATAGATCCCTGCAGCCCTTAGGTCGTGTCATCCTCTACAAAAAGCTCACAGTGGTCACTCCCTTAGAGATGCAGAAGCCAGGCTCAGAGGGTGCGTCAGCCAGACCCAGGTCACATGCCCAGAGAGCTGCAGAGCTGGAATCTGGACCCAGGTTCGGTTCCTAGATGGCAGGGCTATCCCAAGGAAGCTTCCTACCAGCTGCAAAGGCCAGTGTGCTCCCTCTAGCTCCCAGCTCAACACAAACAAGGACCTCACCTCAGAGGGGATGACCATTCCAATGGCAGAGCTCTGCAAAGGGCCCCCATGTGGATGCAATCGCCTGACACTATGATCAAGCCCCCAAAAGCCCCAAATTTTTAGTGAGAGGGGGAAAAAAACTGTATTTTCAACGAGTTCACTGGGATGTTTTGGTTTCAGGGAAATGGCATCTGAGTCCACGCACCCATTTATTTCCCAGGGGCTTTTTAAGCAGTGGGTGGAGGGGAAAGGCCAGTGGGCACCAGCCAGGAGACTGCCAGGTTCCAGGTGGACACGCAGGTCCAGGGAAATGAGGAGCAAAGCTGCGGAGGCAGGAAGGAACCTAGTGCTGCCAGGGGTGGGGGAGGGGCATGGGAGTGACTGCTTCATGGGAACAGGGGTTCCTTTCGGGGTGATGGGCAGGCCTTGGCGCTAGATGGACGTGATAGTTGGCACAACACTCTGGAAGTACTAAATGCCACTGGGCTGTACACTTTAGAAATGTTCATGGTGAATTTCACGTGCTGTGAATTTTACCTCAATTTTACAAAAGGTGGGATGGGGAAGAAAGTTGCATGCACTGAGCAGATGGGTGAGGCGTCAGTAAGTGTTTGAGCTGAAGCTAGTGCCCTGTGGAGGTGGAGGCTTTTCGCTCAGCGAGTGCGGGGCACCGGAGCTGGTGTGCGTGCCCTGCTCACTTAGGAAGGGTGTGCATGTGAGCGTCTCTGTGCCGTGGGCAGAGGGGACAGCTTGTAGAAGTACATTTTTATGGCTTGATCCTTTGGTTTTGTAACATGGTACACCTTCCAGATTCACCAGATCTAACAAGAGTTGTAAGAACAACAATGACAATGCTAGCAATTATTCTAATACGGCTATCATTAAACAATGGCAGGTACTATTACTGAGAGACTGCTAAGAGCCAGGCACCCCCATCCCTGTCTCAGATGCATCGTCTCACTTAGTGCTCACAACAGCCCATGAGAAGGGAGCTCTCTCCATGTCTCAGGTGAAGAAACTGATGCTTTCAAGGTTAAGTACATGCCCAAGGTCACACATTAGTAATGGCAGAGCCGGGATTTTAATCAAGTCCTTAGATAATTGATGGGAGGGAGTCAGTGTTTTCAATTATAGAAAAAGTCTTAAAGTTTTAAAGTATAGACAAGTATTTCTAAAGACTCATAATTACACACAATCTAACGTATTCACTTCTAACTGTTCCTGTGTCTGTTATACAGTTGACATACAGATAGAGAAGCAAATTGTTTTCCCCCCTTACACTGTACCGTAAACATTTCCCCACATTTCCCCACATTTCTCCAAGTCCCCATATATACAGAACATCTCAAAACAACGTATACACACACTTTGAACAATTATAACAGGCGGTGTTTATGAAAATACATTTCATTTTCAAAATTGAGCTATCAGCGGTTAAAGTGTATTCATTTTTGGGGGGGCGCCCTGTATAATCTTGAACAGCTGTATATAAACTGTCCCAGGGGTGACGCAGTGAACTTTCTCTTAATGTGGGGCAGGTGAGAGGTCTTCAGTGTGCATAGAAACAACATTGCAGTGAACATTTCTGTCTCGTGGCTTTCTCCACATTCCTGGTTTGTTCCTGAGGATGTGGGGGTTCCAGACGTGCTCTGGACCCCAGGGCCTCCTCCGGAACCTGGCTGAACAAGTGCACCCTCTGTGGAGGTTTCCGTGTGTTTGCACCCCAGGCTCCACCAGAGAGTTAACCTGGGACTCTGCAGGGCTGGGGGGGGGGGCTGCCTCCCCTGCCCTGCTCTTAAAGACGGCCCGGCGACGCTGCCCGAGCACTCCGGCCTGACCACACAGATTTACGCTCTTGAGTGAAGAGCAGGTTCGCCTCCTCACCACACCAACTCCTGGCTGGCAGAATCCGAGGCCTACGGAAATGCACCTGGCTTCCAAGCTTCCTACTTCACCTTTAGAGTTCCGCCACACCTCCAAGCTACTGTACTGTTAGAACCCTCATTAAAAAAAAAGAAAATCAACTTACTTCTGTTCTGGAATCAGTTTATTCAAAAAGGCAGAACATATCTCACTATGGTAAGTTAACAAACACCATATCTTCGTGGATAGAAGAAGAAACTTACAATGTCAACACTGAAAAGAAAACATGGTACTGTGGGTAATACCATTGTCTCCTCATCCAGATTTAGGCCTTTGTTAAGTGGGAGATTAGCATGTGTCACCATGGTTTTAAATACCACCCAGCGCCGCAGTGACAAAGATTGAGGAGGAATGAACAGCATTTTCGCACTTTCGCCACATGAATCAATGTTATTTAAGGCCCTGCTTAGGTACCAGCCTTCCCCCTCCCCCCTCCACCCCGCACCACACACACACACACACACACACACACACACACACACACCCCGCCCTGTAGCAAACTCTGATCTTGCCCAACCTTCTCCATTTACCATTTACGCACACAAATAAAAGAAGCTGAGAGCTAGGTGACAGGCCTTTGTCACATCCAAACCTGGCAAAGCAGAACCAAGAAACCAGAAACCGGGGTTCCTGGCCCCCAGTCTTATCTTAAAAAAAAAAAAATCTTTGGCAATGGAGTATATATAGAGAAAAATATACTTTTACTTGGATCATTGCTTTTAAGATTTCAAAACAGATGATGAAAGAAGAGATGAAAGACATAAGCATTTCTTTAACAAATCCCATCAATGAGTAATTATTGACCAGTGACTTCAGTGCCAGACCCAGTGCCATGAGATGGGTCTATAGCCGAGAACAAGAGACCAGCCCCATGCCCCAACCTGGGCAATGTTGGCACTAGAAGGGGCATCTGTGGAGTGATCACTCATTAGCCCACAAACATGTATGAGCATGTACTATGTGTCAGATTTATAAAATGACTTTTATGGGAGCACTGATGGTTTCCTCTTAGACAGTTACTGTGATAATGCACTTACTGCTAAGATTCAAACATCATAAGAATGGCCGGGTTTAAAAATCTCTCTCAAATACAAAAATGTTTTACAAAACGTATGCTGAACTCTTTAAGAAAGGATACAATTTTAACAGCATTACACAGTTTAGATACTACAAACTAATAATAGCTAACATAAACACAATCATATAATTATTAACAATTAGCTAATATTCAGTGGAGATACACTTGGCACTGCGCTCAACGCTTTTGCAGACATTGACTCCTTTAATCTTCACATGAATCCTGGAAAGAATTACTATTATCTGTAATAAATACACAGGCTTGGAACCTGACACATATGGAAGTTAAATAACTTTCCCAAGATCATACAGCGAAGGAGCAGTGAAAGTGAGATACAAATCCAGAGACTGCATTAAAAGTTCAGACCTTTACATACTTGGAAGGCACACTCACTAGAGGAAAAATAAATGTTTGTTGAAATTGTCTTCACTTCAATTATTTTACCTAATAATAGACAAACATGTGAATTGACCGTACCTCTGCTATACCCACAGCCAATCAGGAGTGAGTATGCAAATTAACCAGACAAATATGGCAGGTTGATTCGCATATGCAGGTGCAGAGCCTTGGGATGCCTGCTAAGGGGGAGGGAGGCAGAAGAGGGAGCTACAGGAGTGGTGCTCAGCCGGGAGCAAAGACTTGCAGGCTCCTGGATGGCCAGGATAGAAGCCAGAGGAAGGAAGGCCTATTCTTGAGCGAATATCGTGCAGCAGGCCTCTAGTACTATATAATAAAAGGCTAATATACAAATACACCAAATGGCAGAACAACCAAACAACCAGGGGATGCACATGGTGTCAGCCACAGTGGGACGGTGGAGCAGGTGAGAAGGGCATCAGATCAAGGTGGGGTGCTGTCGCTGTCATCAGGGCGAGCCTCTGGTTGTTAATGAAAATTCTTTGTTTCTGTTCACTGGGGTCCCGCCCAGCACTCACACCTGCTGCTTACACCCACTGCCAGCTCCTGGTTCTGGTCCCAATTGCTCAGTGCCTTCAGCAGTTCAAGCGGCTGAGGGTTTCTCTACCTCCCCCTGCTTCTGAGGAGCAATAGGAGCAGCAGCCACTGCTCACACCAGCTGATGGCACCAGCCCCACTCACACCTGTTACTGGTGCCAGCCCTAATGGCTCCACACCATTACCCTCAGCATGTGGGAGCAATAGTGGTGGGAGTGGGGCTGCTGGCAGACAGGGAACTGGAAGCCGTGGCTGGAGGGACTAGGCTGAGGTGCAGAAGATGGGCCGAGACCCCCCACGGTGCCCATCACAGCCTCATGGCCCACAGTTCATTTCAGGGTGCACAAATTAATGCACTGGGCCCCTAGTACTCAGAAAACGAGAAATTTGAAAGCTCCTCCCAAGTTAAACATCCATTTTAACCATTTATTAGTTAAGAAATGGGTGATGTTGGTGTTTCCTAAACTCTGGAATACTCCAGAATTGCCTGGTGGGCTGTTTATACCAGGGCCCTGAGCTCCCCACTCACTAGAACTTGGGGAGTCTAAGGGTTTGCGTTTCTAACAAGTTCATAGGTGCTGCTGATGCGGCTGAAGTAGAGCACACTCCTTTGGGGATCAAGTGCTTTAGAATGATCTAGACTTGGGTCAGAATCCTGATTTTTTCCATTTGCTCTATGTGTGACCTTTGGCAAGTCACTGACATTGAGCTTCTCATCTATAAAGGACATCATCACTATTAGATAAGGTCATGTAAGGATTACATTCCATGAATGTATGTGTATTACCTGCCAACTACCTGGTATGTAGTAGGTATTCAATACATGAATATTCATTTATTAATATCTATTCATCCTAAATTAATAGTATTAACCTCTATTAATATCATTCATAAATGATTCTCAAAGAGAACACACTCTCAGCTTTTCACTGAAAGCCCTACTGGAAAGAGAAAGAAACAAAACTGCTAAATATCATGGGGGATGTTTCATGCCAAATAACCATGTTTGTCACTCCTATGCACAAAGATGTTAGGCAGTGGCAGCCAATAAGAAAGGGAGATGCTCATGGTGGGAGACCCATCGAAGCCAAATGCCAGCGGGTGGAGAAGGCTGCTCTGGGCAGCACCCAGCCTGGGTAGTGGCAGCATCGCATCACGCAGGCCTCCTGGGTGGCTCATAGGCACAACCTGAAGTGCTTGAAGGCACCTGAGCTTTCTTTGGAGCTCACTTTGGAGTGGTCCTTTTTACCTCTCTCTGCTTGGCTGCTGAAGTGGTGTCTGTGGGGGATACTTTGTGCATGCGTACGTGTGTGGTGTTTGTTATTGTTGCTTTTAAAATAAGCCTCAAAGATAAATCCTGTTAAGAGCTCCTCTTCCAGGAAAAGCAGGATATGTTAAGGGCTGGAAATTGGCCTTGGGGTGCAATAGAGCGGTGAGGCACATTTTCTGGCTGTTTGGAGGGCTTGAAACATTTAAGGTGGATCCTGGTGTGGTTGAGTAGGACTGGAGTCATCTGATGAGGGTGGATCCTAAGGCCTTTGGTAAGTTCCTTGGCTGAAGAAGAGTGAGGCACAGTAGTAGTGTGACCTAGTGAAGAGGGATCAAAGAGGGAGGATGACAAGCCCCAGCTCGGCTAGCGATTTTCATCTACGGGGCTTGGTCCACAAGATGTCACTCTTGGAGCTTCAGGTTCCACAACGGAAGGTAGAAGAATGTCTTCCCAGGAACCACCCCTGTCTTCTTCATTGCCATCCTTCTGATTCAGGTCCCAGCTCGAATGCTGTGTCTCTGACCACACCACCTATAGCAGACACTACACATCTCCTAAACCCTCCTACAACTTCCCTGGACAGCCTCCACACAACGAGACTGCACACCTCAAGTCATGCACTTGCATTTCTCTGTGGGGACTCTCTGGCAGTGGGAACTCATGTGTGGTGCAGGGTGGAAACATCTGGAAGCAATCCACAACCAATGAGGAGATATCAACTCCTTTTCTTTCCCTAAATATGGTCCTGTCCTAACACACATCTATGGGCCTGCAGAGGAGTTTAATAAAAAAGGGTTTTGGAAATCACAGAACTTTGTGGCTTTGGGCAAATTATTTGCTTTTTCTGATCCTTCTTGAGACCATCTCAAAACCAGGAATAGTATTGCCTACCTAATGAGTTTCTAACAAAGGCTGTGAGCTTAGGGATGTAAAATGCCCAGAACATGGCACACGTTTAACAAGTGGGAGTTCCTTTCATTCCCTGTTTCTTTCTCTTATTATCTCTCTCAACCTCCATAACAAGTCCCACATTCTATAGAGAAAGGGGATTCTTTCAGCCTGCCTCTGTGCCTCTGTCCCCTACCCCCTTGCTAACTATCTCTGTCCCTTTACACACACACACACACACACACACACACACACACACACACGGTCACTGCATTACATGGCCAACAGTTGTATTCTGTATTCTCTTCTACTTCTTGCCTTCATGTAGTAAACACTCTGAGGCAGGTCCTGACCTCCCACATAGGCCACTTGGCCATTTCACAGGGAGGCAGAATGAGGCTCAGAAAGAACAGGTGAGTGCTCGAAGCCTCTGTGCTAGTAGGTCACAGAGCCTGCCTGCCTCTTACACCCTCCACCCTCTCCAGGCCACACTCCCTTCATTGGGCACTCAGCGAATTCCAGAGACTTACTTCATGGCTATTATTAATGCTCTAAGGGCCTGCTGAGGTTTGTAGTAACACATATGCCTATGCTAATGGCCCTCCCCTTCCTGTTGTTTAATGAAAATTATGCCCTGGGCGCTGTCCTAGGCAAATCCATTGATGTAGGTATTGTTAGTCCATTTTATAATTAAGGAAACTGAGACTTTAGACAGATTAAGCAATTTGCTCTCCACCACAGATTGAGTATGTAATGGAACCAAATCTAGATGTATCTGGTCCACAGCCTAAGCTGTCCTCAGAAGATAACCATCCCTCCTAGGTCTGTCTTGTGTAGCTTTTTTCACCCTTTTCCTCTTCCCCCCCCCCCCCCGTCTCTATTGCTGCTTTCCCAGTCCCTCCCATAGCAGCCTCCCCCCCCCCCCCCCCCGCTCAGTTTTGTGTTTCACAAAGGCAGGAAATAAAAGAGTCCACTATGTTGCAAGCTCCCTGAGGTTGTCTTCATCGCATCTCCAGCCATGGATTCAAGCTCAGGGAAGAGCTGTTCAGCTGCAGTGGTCAAAGCCTCCTCAGGTGCTGATTGGCAGCTGTTTTAACTTCCAACTCCGGAAGGCCACTCCTCTGGCGGTCCCAATACAGCTCCCCCCACAGGTCAAGACAAGCATTGCAGCATTTCCAACCACTGAGCAGCTTCAGGAACCTGCTCACATTCCAGGGGGACTTCCATTACAGTGGGAGCCGATAACTGCAGACGTGCTGGGAGCCCAGAGGAGCCAGCACTCTGGCTCCACCATGACACCAGAGTCCCACCGGCTCAGCCTTCCTGCCAGCGATGAGGCCCTGTGACCAGGCTGGGTTATGAGGATGAACAGCTGGAAGGGCATGGCCCCCATGATAGCTCTGGAGCTCTCCTGAGCACCCCAAGAGGACACCTCCTTCCTAATTCCATTAGCAATGCAGCCAGTCAGTGAAGTCCAAGAGCATTCCAAAGTAGCATCTACACTCACGGAAATCTGCCCAACAGGATACCCTATAGGGTGGGAGGGGTCAGGACCAGGAGTGGCAAAGATGTCTGTCTCCTTCAAGATGGCCAAGCTGGTGACAGGCCCTCTGCTGTCTGATTCCCCAGGATGTCCATAGTGCCATCCAGGATAAACAGGCCTGGGCTACGGGAGTGATTCCATAATCTTGGAAAACCTTACTTAACACCCAGTGAGGCAGCTGAGAGCGGACAAGCCCTGGCTCCACTGCAAACTGTCCACATGCCCTTAGAACTCGGGGATACCTGCCCTAGCCCATGAGCATGGTCTCTGTACACAACCAGGCACCACAGCAGCACTAAGGAGGCAGCTCAAGCTACACTCAGAAGAGATGGGAGAGAGGTGAGGATCCCTATGTAGCAAAGGTGAGGGTGGAGTGCTGGAGGCATCAGTGGTGGACACCTTAGTGAAGTATCAGTTATATTGTGTATTGCTGCTGCTGCTGCTGCAGTAATTCAGAGCTATCTGATTTGTCTACAGCAAATAAAAGCCCATCTCTAGATGTCCACAGGATACCTTCATTCTCAAAGGGATTTAACCACCCCCCCCCCAAAAAAAAATGGAAATGAGAAGCAAAAAAAAAAAAAAAAGAAATCAGAGTAAAAAACACACATTCTGAGCCCCTGGTGTTCCAAATTTGTTGTTTCAGGTAGGGTTCCCAAGCCTCCTGACGCCTGTCCCTGGTTCCGGGGCCTGCTACCACAGGCACATGCTCCAGGCTGTGTACAACTCCTCCGGCAACTCTTTGCTTCCTGTAACTTCCATGGTTTCAGCTGCCTTGGATTCTACACTTTCTGGCAAGAAGCTAGAATATTCTGCCTCTCCCCACCACACTGAGACTCTCCTCCCTGACAGAGTGATTCCGGCTCTTCCTGCTGATTGGTCAGCGGACATCAGAGGGAAGGCGCAAATGTTCCAGGGGGCCTTCGAGACCAGCCCCTAACAGCTGCCTCAGCTGGCGAGGCTCTTTTCACTGTAAAGGCTGCTTATTAAGAATGTTGTTAGTGCAACATGCCAACCAAATCTAATGCGTAAATTTTGTTTGGATCCTAGTTGAGAAGGAAAACACACACACACACACACACACACACACACACACACACCCATGAAGACATTTCTTTTGGACAGTTAGGGCAATCCAAATATGGTCTAGACATTAGAAAACAATTGTGAATTAGTATTACTTTTCTTAGGTATCAATATCCTAGCATGGTTATGTAGAAGAATGTACTTATTTTTAGAAGAGGCATGTATAAAAAAATAATTGGAGAAAAAAATGTCTACACATATGCATACACACAGAGATAAAGCATATAAGGCAAATATTTTGAGGGGGAAAAAGTCAGTTTCAAGTGGTTCTATAAAGACCTTACCGTACATTGAGAACTAAATAAAGGAGAGATATAGAAACACAAAATCTCCATATTTCAAAATACAACTTGATTTTGCCCTCCATTGGGGAAAAAAAACTAATTGGCCCTGTTCTGTGCCCCAACCCCACACATGCACAACACACACACACACACACACACACACACACACACACACACACTGGAAGGCACTGCTTTTGAGTTCAAAGCCTTAAGAGAAGGCCCAGACTAGCTGGCCTAGACCAGGAAGGACCTGGGATTGTGCACTGGAAGACTGGGTCTCAGCCCTGCTGCCCAGGGGCTGGTGGTCTCAAGGAGCCACAGAACCTCTCTGAGTCTCGCTTCCAATAACCCTGCCCACAATCCCACAGCATTAGCCCAAGGACCCAGAGGAGGTAAGGCTGTAAAGACACCATCTGAACGTTCCTTATTACTACCTATGCTCACAAGTAAGGGAGAGAATCGAAGGCATGAAGGGGTAGCCACTCTCTGTGTAAAGGTTCCTGTGTCAATCTTCTGGAATTGGGCCTCCTAGAATATACGTTTCCTAGCTGCTTTTGCTACTGGAAACAGATGTAACTCTTTTAGCCCTACATGTTATAGCCAAAGCAATAAAAACACAACTGGCTTTTTGATTTTTTTTTTAATACAGACATTCCCAAAGCAATCTTATATAAACGGTTGTGAAACACGCGGCTGAGACAAAGGCACTGAGTAGAGAGATGGAACCCAACCAAAGAGTCCTGCTTGGGTCATGGACAAAGAATGTGAAAACCTTGGCCTGCTGCCTCCTGAGCCCCTTGCATCTAAGACTTGGGCAGAAAACCTCATTCATTCAGAATCCATTAATTCTGACGCTTTAGACTTGGCCTCAGATGACTGTGCCACTGTTCTATCTGGGGAATGCAGCCTGGCTTAGAGGGGAAGGACACATGTTGCACAGGCAAGCTTGTGAGCTGGGTGGCCAGGAGACATGGTTCATGCTGACCCCACCATGTTGTAACTGTGGATGAGGCGCCTTCCTTCCTCAGCCTCCACCATCATCTCTGTCAAAGGAAAGTGTTGGATGAGGGGCTGTTCCTCTCTCGTCTGATTCTAAGATGCTCTGACCAGTCACCTCCTCTGGAAGGTCCTCCCAACCCCTTGAAGGATGTTTGCTGAATGGGACGGGTATCTGTGAAATGAATTCATACTTAACTAAGGGGACATACTCTTTCAGGGCAACTTGGAAGCACTCATGTCCAAGCCCCAAGGAGGTACAATGCATGTCAGTTGTCACTAAGCCTGATTCATACATATTTTCACCCAATTGAAGCTGGTTTGGTGATCTAAGTATTTACACACACAAAAGCAATAAATAATACGATCATTATAGAAAGCAATTTGGGGCATCCACACATGCTAGACTCTATGCTAAAATATTTAGATACCATAGCAATGGTAGGATGTAAGTTCATTACCGCCACTTTCATACAAAAAATTTCAGCTCTGAGAGGTTAAGTAACCTTCCCAAGGTAACACAATGATTGTTTAGAGTAGGAATCCAACTCCATCCATTGTGGTAACCTCTGAAGCTAACCAGTCATCTTGTAAACAAACAATGGTTCATGAGCATGCTATTTGTCTTTACTTATAGTGGACATTAACTTGAAAACTATAATTGACATATAATACTTTACATGTATTCTTGTATAGTATTGTATTTTCACATAAATACATAATTGTGAAAATATTACTAGAATCAAGACAGTGAACATATCCCCAAAGTTTCCCCATATCCTTCTCCCCTCACACCCCACTTATCTGCTTTCTATCACACTATAAAAATTTTCATTTTCTAGAATTCTATATCAATGGAATCAACTAGCACTTTTTTTTTTGCTTTTTCCACTCAGTATAATTATTTTGAGTTTATCAAGAATTCATCCTTTTTATTGCTGAGTAGTATTCCATTGTATGGATATACCACTTTCTTTGGAGGTTATTTGGTCATTTGCAGTTTTTGGCTTTTACCAAAGAAGCTGCCATGAAAATTCCTATGCATGTCTTTGCATATAAATATGCTTTCATTTCTCTTGGGTAGTACTACCTAGGAGTAAACTGGCTGGGTTGTACACTCGGTGTGTCTTTAACTTTTCCAGAAACTGCCAACATTTTCTCCAAAGTAGAAGCACCATTTTATATTTCTGTTGCTCCGCATCCTCACCAACACTATATGATTAATCTCTTTACTTTTAAGTACTCAAATGGGTGTTAAGTCATATCTCATAGTCATTTTAATTTTCATGTCCCTAATGACTAATGACTACAGGAAGCCTTTCATATGCTTATTTAAAAAAAAAACTCTTTAGCTATGACTAAAATAACAATGCTAGTTACCATTCATTAAACCTTACTAGGTGACAGATACAATGCTATGAGTTTTATATACATACTAGAGGCCCAGTGCATGAAATTTGTGCATGGTGCGGAAAGAGGGGGAATACCCTCAGCACAGTCTGCAACCTCTCCAATTTAGGACCCTTCGGGGGATGTCCAACTGCTGGTTAAGTCCCAATCTTAAGGATCGGGCCTAAACAAGCAGTCAGACATCCCTCTCACAATCCAGGACCACTGGCTCGTAACTGCTCACCTGCCTGCCTGCCTGACCACCCCTAACTATCCCCCTCCCCGCTGGCCTGGTCATTCCCAACTGCTCCCCCTGCTGGTGTAGTTGCCCCAAACTGCCCCTATCCACCATCCTGGTTGCCCCAACCTGTCCCCCCACCACTGCCAGCCTAGTCATCCCTAACTGACCACACCCCCTGCCAGCCTGGTCACCTCTTCCTACCCCCTTTGCCAGCCTTGTCGCTCCTCACTGACCCCCTCCACTGATGGCCTGGTTGCCCCACACAGCCTGCTGCTCAGACATTTGGTCACCCTACACTAAACCCCTGTCGGCCTGGTCAGCTCACACAGCCTGTTCTGGTGTCTGTTCAGTTGTTTCAGATACAATGATTGCTTAGCCTTTTATATATATAGATGATCTCACCCTTATACTACCCCAGCCGTGGGAAAACTACAGCCCACGGGCCAGATCCGGCCCTTTTGGCTGTTCTATCCAGCCCTCAGAGCCAAAAGAGCGGAGGGTTCTCTTGCTCTCCCCTCCGCTCCTTCACCAGCAGCCCAAGATGAGAGTGCCAGCATGGTCAGGCTACTTTTGTTCCAGCCCTCCGGTCCAGTTTAAGAACCCATTGTGACCCTTGAGTCAAAAAGTTTGCCCACCCCTGTGCTAACCTAATGAGAATGGTATTAAGATGCAGTTTTCAAGTAGGAAAACTGAGTCTCAATGCCCCACATCACAGGTAGTCAAAGGCGGGCCAGGTTCCATTTCAGGCCTCTGCTCTATACTCTACAGGGTGTGCCTGACCTTAACCCTGCTCCTGGGCAAGGCTCACATCCTACATCTCAGGCACAGTCAGGACTTGGGGGGCAGGGGTATGGGGAGGGGACGGGGCCACAGGAAATGACAGACAATGCACACAAATGTCACCTCAATGCTTTCTCACCGCTTACGCAGTCGTTCCTTATTTGCTAGGAACATGGGACAGTTTAGCCAAGATACGCTGTGGCTGAGGCCCTGATCAATATATCAATACTGTATAACATTAAAGGCAAAACAGATATCTGGAAAGTAGTTAACTGAGAGCCTCGAATCTAAAGACAGGCATAAGGATGTCAATGTTCCATACATTTATGTTGTGCTGAAGCCATCATTTAAAAGAGCTTTATTTTTGCTCTTTAGAAGTAGGTGTAATTCAAGTTGTTGACTCTTGTGCAAGCGTAGGAAAGGTGTCTATAGGTTTCGTTAGCCCAGAGACGAAGTTGTAGCACCAAGAGCAAAGCCATGCAGTGCATGGGAAAGCTCAGCAGCCTTGTGCAGGCCAGCCAGCCTCTCTGGATTTTGGTTTCCTGCTCTGAGCTGCCAGTGGCTCAGGTGAGGCTGCTCCCTCATTGACCTTCCAGCGCCGGATGCTGCTGTCTGTACTCAAAGAAGCATGACACCCGAGAGTGGTAGTGTACATGGCAATACGACCAGGAGAGCCCTCCCCAAACAGAAGACATTTTGATTGTGCATTTTGACTTTAAAACCCTGACTTTGAATTGTGGTGCTTGATTTCCATGTCTACAGAGAGATGCAGCCTTTTCCAAGAACAGTTTTCATGTCTCCTGCCAACCTGGATGATGCTATTGCCTCCCCAGCTGATCATCACCATGTGACATCATTTTTATAAGTCCAAGCTCCCCAGTGGCCTTCCTTTACCCTGAGGTCACCTCATCCAACCCACTCCCCCCAGGATTCTCTTCCCCAGAGCCTCCACACTTGATCCAGGGAGCCCTTTCCCATTTCCTCACTTGGAGGTCTCCTCAACGCTTACGGCCTATTAAGAAGAAAGTATTGAGAGGGGGAGGAGGCAGGGTGGAATAGGTGAAGGGTTTAAGCGAAGAAGAAGAAGAAGAAGAAGAAGAAGAAGAAGAAGAAGAAGAAGAAGAAGCAGCAGCAGCAGCTCATAGATAGGAGACAGTATGGTCATTACCAGAGGAAAATAGGGTGGGGGAAGGCAGGAGAGATTAAAGAGGGGATAAATGGTGATGGAAAGAGACATGACCTGGGGTGATAAACACACAATATGATATAGAGATGACATACTGTAGAATTGTGCGCCTTAAAACTATATAATTTATTAACTAATGTAAACCAAATAAGTTCAATGGAAGGAAGGAGGGAGGGGAGGAGGGAAGGAGGGAAGGAGAAAAGGAAGGAAGGAAGGAAGGAAGGAAGGAAGGAAGGAAGGAAGAAAGAAAGGAAGGAAGGAAGGAAGGTCTTTCCTCTCTAAGGTCTTACCCTGTTGGTCCCCAGGCAGATACTATTACCCCTCAAACTCCACTCTTGCCAGCTATGGCACCCTCTTCCTGAGAGCCCCCTTTCCCTCTTTACTAGTACATCTCATACAGTGTTCCCATTAGCAGTGGGTTATCTGTTTCCTCCCACTCTACCATTACTGCCCACTAGAAGGGAAACATAGATGTGAGAAATAGTTATACATAAGGCTATAATAATATAAACATAATAAAATACCAAAAAATTTTAACGTGCTATTCTAGCCACATTTGAAGGACTCGATAGTGACATGTGACTAATAACTACCACGTAGAAGGGCAAAGATATAGGGCATCACTGCAGAAACTCTACTGCAAAGGACAGGTCTAGAATATCTCTCTTCAAAAGTCTTCTCAATGGTGGTAAACTTGCTTCTTTAAGGTGTGACTGACTTATGTAAATGCACAAAAGACACTGGGACTGCAGCAGGGGAACATAGAGAACATCAGCAATTCTGATACTACTGATTGCAAGATGCCGCTTCTATCTGATGAGTCACAGCCAACCAAGCCAACCATGTGATTATAACCCAACTCTGAAGGCCAATGTGGTTACAAGCTAGCTGTGAAGGTCAATGTGGTTATCAGCTAGCTCTGAAGGTCAACACTGCCTCTTAGGAACCTTTCCAATCTATTTTCCCTTATGCTATTACATCACCCAATGCGACATCTTCAGCTTGTGTCCAACCAGAATAA
Organism: Vespertilio murinus; assembly: GCA_963924515.1. Lineage (NCBI taxonomy): Eukaryota > Metazoa > Chordata > Mammalia > Chiroptera > Vespertilionidae > Vespertilio > Vespertilio murinus. Next base: position 125,914,847 of record OZ004709.1, on the reverse strand, counting down.
CTTGATTTTCCATTTTCCTATATATCTGAATATGCTGTCCCCTCCACCTGGAACGTCCTCAACTGTCCCCCTGCCTAACTCTGATCGCCTTTCAAAACAGTTCAAGCTTCACCTCCTCTGGGACACCTTCCCTGGTTGCCTCCATGCAGAGGTGGCTGAACCTCCTGTTTGTCCCCTGACCTCCCTCTTCAGTCACCTCTTCTCATGGCTGCATCTTCCAATACACTCTCACCTCCTTGAAGTCAGGGGTTGTCAAATAGGAATGAAAAGATTTTGTCAGTGAATGACTACCCACATTCCCAAAGAGAAGCCCAACCTTGTGTCTAGCAATGGCAGCATTGCTGGAATCGATGGGTGGCCTCTCAAGGAAGCAGGTGCATTGGATTGTTAATGTTCTGGGCCATATTGATAATAGGCTCAGCTTATAAACATTTGAAGCACCGCAGGAAAGAACCTCATGGTGGGCCACTGAGCCATTCCCCTGCCTTCAGGACAAACACATCTAAAGCAGCTGAGGAGATATAAATGTCCCTGGGTGGTGGTGGGGAGCAGGGGATCACTTCATAAATTACATCATTATCTGATCATTATGCTGTACACCTGAAACTAGCATAAAATAGTACTGACTGTCTATAGTAATTGGGAAAAAACCTACCTGACTTTTAAAATCATCTAAACCACCCCCTGGCAAGCCAAAGCAATGCTGAATTAAGAATCCGGGGCCCCTCCCTCCACCTGCTGAGTCAGTGGCCTTTGTCTGCTCAGTGAGTCACCCCACAGCTTATAAACCACCTAAGCATTAGGAACAAGGCAGCCAAGCTGCTCCCGCCCACAGGTTTGAGCTCTGCTCCCTTCCTCCATGTGTCCAACAGCTCCCACAGTGGCCACAGCACGGGGGTGAGGTGGGGTCTCTTCTGACTCATTAAAGCCCACCAGGTCCATCCCTAGCTCTTTCCTGGGGGTGGATGACATGGAAGAATCTGATTGGCAGTCAAGAAACTTGCCTTCTAGACTTGGCATGTGGTATGAACTTTACAGTGGGTTAAATGGGCCAGGTAACAGCCGAGGCCAATGCCACTAAACATTTCCCAGCCCCATTTCCTCAGTTTGAGGTGAAGGTACCAGGCACCTCCTGGTCAGGAGTGGGTGAAGAGATGAGGGTCTGCCACATCATAAGAGTTCAAAGCAGGTTAGCCACCATCCCTCTCTCCACCTTCGGCCCTGATGTCCCATAAACGAACTGGCTTTGTGGGTTCAGGTAAGACCCTTCCTCTTCTGAGTCCTTGGCTTCTCCAGCTACATACGTGAGCCAAATTATCCCTCAGTTCCCTTCCAAACCCAGGGTGTGGGGTTTGGGATGTGAGATTTCCTGTGTGATATTTGTGTGTGTGTGTGTGTGTGTGTGTGTGTGTGTGTGAGAGAGAGAGAGAGAGAGAGAGAGAGAGAGAGAGAGAGAGAAAGAGAGTATACCTATGAGATAGAAAATGAATACAAAACCATTTTTTAGTTCCCTTAATGGAATAAGACAGATTTAAATATTTTTATTCCAAGCCACTGTGTTCTCTTTGTTCCATATATTATTTTCAAAGCTTGTCTTTGTCTTTTAGCTGTTTCAACAATTGCAAATCCTTCCACAATACAAGGTAGAGGTTTTCTCCCTCCTGATGACTTAGCACACACACACACAAAGTAAAATCCTTAGTCTTTGTATATAAATTCTTTGATGTTTCCGATAAAATAGGTTGGAAAGGGCTGGAAGAGAAAACCACTCCATTTATCTGAGTGACTAATGCCTCAGAAGCAGAGGGCAGCCTTGCAGCCTCTGGAGAAGGTCAGCAATCAGTCCGCACAGCCCTGCCCTCCACTCTGACCGCCTCTCCGTGGCACAGTCAGGGACCACAGCCTTCTCATTCACTGGTCCACGGAGTCAGTTCCCAAAGAGTTTTTAAAGGGACACTACTATTAGGAGATGTTCCGCAAACATTAAAAAGAAAAATCTCATGATGGAAGTTTGGGAACTCTTATATGCTATTTCTCTCTCCTGGAGATTTCAAAGTCATAGTAAAGGCCCTGAGAATTCCTGCAGTGTTGGAATTTAACCTATGCAAGTTGGCATTTCTTGAACTTATTTGTACACACACCAGTTGTTGTTGTTGTTTTGTTGTTGTGTATGTGTGTGTGTGGCACGCGCGCTCGCAGTTCTTCTCCTTCATGGAAAATAAAAGCTATTACACACCTCTCTACACACCCACATATCCTCATAATCTGGGAAAAAATCTGTGAAAACCCCATTCCAGGAATCCTTATGGCAGAGGTAACAGCATGTGTTCCAGGGTCAATCCCAATTCCACAAGCATTGCAGCCTAGGGAAGTACTTAGCCTTCCAGAGCTCAGCTTGGCCTCAAGTGAAAACTGGGCTGCTAACATCTACTGCTTTCCTGTGTGTTGCATAAGGTGAGACGGGGCATAGACAAAGGCATCAGGCAGGTGGTAGATATTTTTAAAATGTGACTCTCCCTCCTCTCTCCTTGCAAAACCCAAGTGGAGGCATCGGAAAACACGCTGGTCATTTGTTAAATGCTCATGAAATTTTAAATCAAATTATTTCACATAAGCAGCCATCTTGGAATGCCATTCCATTACCTAGTCTGCAAGTTTTCACACACAGAGGCATCCAGGGGGGTGGGGGTGGGGAAATGGCAGGCTGCTTTAATGCAGCTAGATGTGAAGGAGACCTAGGATTTCACACAGCTATCCGGAATTTAATATCAAGGAATTTGCCTGTGTCAAATATTACTTTATATAACGGAAAGTGATATTACTGATGCAGTCATAAAGTGCATTCCTATCAAAATGCAGCTGTTATTAACATTACTAACAACTGCTTTATCCCAGTGTGTTTTATGGAAACCGTAACGGCGGGCACATTAGAAATAAGTGTCCCCGGCTAGTTTTCAGAAGCCTGTCTCATGCAGAGCTTTCCACTATGGTTTCCCCTGAGGTAGAATGAGGAGTTTAAAATGCTTGAAAGAGAGCCATCCTGAGGTCACCCATAATTAAATAGAAGCGAAAGGGACAGGATACAGAAAATGTGTAATCTTCCCTGGCTCTGAAATAAAAACAGATTATCAGCCAGAAAGTACCTTTGTGGGGAGATTTGATCTCAATCTACAGTCGGGTTCCTTTCAAGCCTGGATGTCTATTTCGAAATACCCATTTACAAAGTCTATGATGGACTTAATTAGGAGAGGCAGATTACAAGAGTCCAGTTCATTCCCTCCCATTGTCCGGGCTGGTTTAGAGCTGCCAATCATCTCCCCCTTCAAAGAGGCCCAAGGTGCAGCTAGCACTCTCCAGAGGGTGGCTGGACTGTGAGGGAGGGGCACTGGCCCCACAGGTGGTGCTGACAGAAGGGGGGCCCTTCTGAGTGCACTGAAAGGGACCGCTTGCTAAAAGCAGTGACAGCTTTTACACAACCCCAATACACAGGGCTTGAACCAAGAAGCTCCCTCATCCCTGCTTCTCATGTCTCTGCCTCAGGTTCCTCTTCCCACCTCCATTCACCTCCAAGCTGTTTGGGGATGCTTTGACATGATGCTCCATAAATTAATAGGGGGCCTTAAATCCTCCCCCTCCTCCCACCTCAGACACATATATACACATACACAGGGTAAAGGACAGCAGAGGACAGAGCCCATCTCAGTAAAAGCAGATCTGGAGTCAGAAAGATCTGAATTTGAATGCTGACTCCCTCACTTCTTGCTGTGTGGTCTTAGGCAAGTCACCTGACCCGGTGGTCAGCAAACTCATTAGTCAACAGAGCCAAACATCAACAGTACAACGATTGAAATTTCTTTTGAGAGCCAAATTTTTTAAACTCAAACTTCTTCTAACACCACGTCTTCAAAATAGCCTCTCCCAGGCCATGGTATTTTGTGGAAGAGCCACACTCAAGGGGTCAAAGAGCTGCATGGGGCTCCAGAGCCGCAGTTTGCCAACCACTGACCTAACCTCTCAGATCTTCCTTTTCCTGTCTGTAAATTGAAGACAAGAACACCTGCTGCCTAAATTTAATAGGAGTCCCAGGCTCATAACAGGGTGCCCGACCATGGCATCCCCCCCATAGGACAGCAGAATTCCCACACACAAGGTTTGTTGGCCTCCACTGTTTCCCATAGAACTCCCTCCGCACAGAGAGAAAAACTTGCTGGAGCGGCCAGCTGAGAGAGAAAAATGTTAAATAATTCAGAAGCACTAACATCAAGTCCGACGCAGGTATAAAAATAGTTACAAAACACAGCACTCCTCTTGTTGTCATTACAGCAACCTTAGTTCCCTGGCAGGAATGGGAGCTAGGGTCTGGCCTGAGGCTGGGGCGGGACCTGGGGCAGGGGAGCCTCATCAGGCTTCTATCTGGGCCGTTCTAATTACTCATCTTTGTGCAAAGGCAAGACAGGCATCTGCTTGTCACCTCTATATTTCATTTTCTGAAAATATGATTTCAGAGAGAAAAGGAGAGGGGGAGAGAGAATGAAACATCAACAATAGGAGAAAATCATCGATTGCATATCTCCTGCATGCCCCACTGGGGAGCGAGCCCGCAACCGGGGCATGTGCCCTAATTGGGAATTGAACCGTGAACTACTGGTTCCTAGGTTGATGCTCAACCGCTGAGCTTTACCAGCCAGGCACCTCTGTACTTTAAACCAGCCTTCAGATATGTGGCTTATTTTTGAACCGGCAGCATGCTCAGCTGGGCAGGTAGAGCAGAGAGAATTCTGGGCCTGATCCCAAAACTTAGTTTCAAAGGAGCAGGCAGATAGATTGCCTGACTCCAATTGGCCTATGTCACCCAGAGGTACTATGTTTTCCCTAAAAGCAAAAATTCAGGGAACAGATCAGGAAGCCTCCAACCAGAGAAATAACATTTACTAAGCTCCTACTCTGTTGCAGGCTCCCTGACAAGCACTTGACCCATATTCCTTCACATAACCTCTCAAGAAACCCCAAATTTGTTGTAAGCTTCTACATTTCACAGATGAGGAAACTGAGGCTCGGGGAAATTAAGGGACTCCCTTCCCCCAAATTCCACCAAAGCGTGAGGGCTCAGACGGAGCTCATCTGACTTCCCAGCCTTTGCTCTCTCCTGTGTACCCTCCCTAAGAGCAGAGCATGTGGCATGAAAAGGTCTTCATGAAATATTCAGCTGCATTTGTAGCTCCCAGCCAGATCTGAATGCTTACTCAGTGCATTTTCTTGCAAAGGAGCTGGAGACAGATTTCCAATTCATACTTAACAAGACAGGGAAACGGGGCCTGTTGTGGGCCTGCTCCAGGATGGGGGCAAGTCTATTCATGCACCAGGAGCTGTCAGCACAGGAGTTGTGGAATAGAAGGCCAGAACCAAACACACTGCTTCCAGAGGCTGAGGGTCTCAGAGAGTCTTGTTGGCTAACATATTAGGAGAAAGGAGGAAATGATCAGCAAGGAAGAGGAAGCCCAGAAGGGTAGAAGAAGGATGAAATATATATATATATATATATATATATATATATATATATATATATATATATATATGCCTAAGCGGCTATTACAACCGGTCTACCACTGGACCGGTTGCTATGAAAACACACTGACCACCAGGGGGCAGACACTCAATGCAGGAGCTGCCCCCCTGCTTGTCCGTGCACTCCCATAGCCAACCTCCCGTGGTCCCTCCCCACCAGCCAGCTGGCCCCCTATAGGTCCCAATCAGCCCCAATCACAGGCCAGGCTGAGGGACCCCCACCCTTTGCATGAATTCATACACCAGGACTCTAGTAATGAACATAATATTTCTGAAAACATGTGCTCATCCTTCAAGCCTGACTCCAAACACTTCTTTCTTTCCTTAGCTTTCCTTGCCTCACCAGTCATTCTGAGTATGAGAGTTCTTTGTCTGATTTATCTACTCCATGCTAGGCTCTGTGTTGGAAACTTGATTAACATTATTCCATTTTTATCCTGGAAGCAGGCATATGAAAGAGGAAGGAACCAAGATTTAGAAGTTGGTTAATCTGCCAAAGGTCATATAGGCAAGTACCTGGATCTCAACTAGGGACAGCCAAGAATTATCTGATCACTGGTGCCAAAACTGATGGAGGTAGCTCAGCTAGGATTTAAATTGAGGTCAGTCTGACTCTTAAATTCATGAGGTCTGGTAATCTCTTAACTCCATCATAAGTACCTTGAAGTCTGAGTGGACTTTCCTGCCCTTCTGTCCTAAATAGCAATGACTCCAGGGCAGAGCTCACTCAGCAAGCTCTCACTGACTGATTCATCGGTATACTTCATAATGGTGTTGAAGATCAAGATGTGAAGCCCCACCAAGGGGAACCAGGAATTCTGCAACTGAATCTTCAAAGAGGACAGTGAGTCCATATTCTCATCCCCTACAGCCGAAGTCAGCAAACTGCGGCTCGCGAGCCACATGCGGCTATTTGGCCCCTTGAGTGTGGCTCTTCCACAAAATACCACGGCCTGGGTGAGTCTATTTTGAAGAAGTGGTATTTGAAGAAGTTTACGTTTCAAAAATTTGGCTCTCAAAAGAAATTTCAATGGTTGTATTGTTGATATTTGGCTCTGTTGACTAATGAGTTTGCTGACCACTGCCTACAGCTTCTTGATACATTGACTAATCCATGTACTCCTACCATGATGGGGAGCTCATTCCCTCCATAGGCAGATCAGTGCTTGGTAGGATGTTCTCAAGCCAGCTCTTCACTCAACCACAACCTGCCTGGGCCTCTGGAGCCTTGTGGTTAGCCCCTACGAGACCAGCCCCAAAGTCCTGGTTATGGTCTTCTGACTCCTAGAATGGTGAAGTAGAAGATTTGGTGCCAGAGAGATCAGACTCAAACCCTGCTTCCATTGTTCATACAGTGGTGATGGAACATCACAAGTCTGCCAGGCAGAGTTGCCATGTTCAGCACACAGTAGGCATCTCAGCACATGTAGGGATCAAATGGCCTAACTATCTTAGCCAGCATTCATGTAGGACTGGCTCTCCTGTCTGGTATGCTTTCTGACACCTGCTGGCCTTCCTCACATCAAGTCCCCTCTTTGGCCTCTGCCTGTCTATCTCCGGGGTCCACTTTTGAACAACTGAATTTAGTTCCATGGTTAAGGGGTGGGAAATGGAGATGGGTGACAACAAATTAAGAAATGACAACCATGAGAGTTACCATAGCAACACTTTAACTTGAGAAGTCCTAAGAATATGCTATAACTTATAGGCACATGCACGCTCCTAAATGTGGGGCCTTAGAAACTTTTTTCGATGTCTGAAACAATCTCCCAAACGCTAATGTAGAATGCATTTCCCACCCTATTGCCCAACTTCAGGGGTAGGTTTTGAAGGGCAATTCTCCTTCTGGGAACACATATTAATTCTTGCTACATGGCATCATTCATCAGTGCTGGCAGGTGTCAGTAAAGGCTAACCATCTGAAAAGTTTTGGCTGAAAGTTCAAAGACATCTAAAGATGGTGCTTGTCTTGCTCACCAAGTACACTGGGCAAGCTCCTCACCCCTCCGTGTCCTGTGCACTAGATATGAACAGCACCAGGGCACGGACTTTTGCTGTAGGCTCAGGTGGGTCTGTCAGGGACCCTGGCTCCCTGACTCACTGGAGGAGTGACCTTAGAAGAGATGTCTAAGCTCTCTGAGCCCCTTGCCTCCTATGGAAAATGGGGAAAACAAGACTTCGGCTTGTTATGAATACCCTACGAGGTAATGTAGGCCAAACGTAGCACCATTCAACAAAGATCCAGAGCCTCTTATTGATAGATGCTCCTCTGGGCACTAGGCTTATTACCTCAGTCAACAAAGGACAAAGATTGTTGTGCGAGGGGATTCACAATAGTCATGAGATAAATGGATAATAGCCAGACCATATATGAAAACAGAATTCTGACCACCCTTCCCTTAGCCTCTTCAGCAATCAGCCCAGATAGCCAGTCTCCTGCCAGCTTTCCCAATTTTTGCCCCTATTTTCCCCACAGGTCCAAAGAGAAAGAACCAAATATGTCTCCCAAACCAATCATGTAAGAAGCCACTTCCAGTTAGCCCGCCTCGAGCTTCCAGCCTCCAATCACAGCAGCCCTAAAGCTTTCCCCTTTCTTTGCTATTGAGTTTTCCCACTTTCCTGCCTGCCTTGAAGTCTCACCAAAGATAAGTGATGGTGGCTGACTTCCTGGTTACAACAAGCTCTGAATAAATAGCCTCTGCTTATTTTCATTTGGGTGGTTTTCTTTTATTTCCATAGATCAGCATAATAAAGAAGTAAATTATATAGCATATTCTGCCCTTGACCTGCCCTCACCCCATGCTCTGATTATTCTTAACACAGCAGACAGTCTGATCTTATTAAATCATAAAACATAGTATTTGACACCATGGAAAGAAAATATATGGTAGGGTAAGAGAGATCTTGAACACTGGGGGCAGGAAAGGGGTTACCAATGTAACAGGATTGTCAGGATGGGCCTTGCTAAGAAGGTGATATTGGAGTAAAGACGTGAAGGTCAGTGACTAGCCATGCAGATGTCTAGAGGAAGACTATTCTAGGCAGAGGAACATCCCTGAGGCAGGAGTAGGCCTAACATGTTCCAATAAAGCATGGGAAGTAAGGGATGAATGGCAGGAGGTGAAGTCAGAGATGTGGGGAAGATCTGGGGTTTGGGAGGTTGTGTAAGGACTATGACCTTTACTCTGAGACAAATGGGAGCCATACGGACTTTTGTACAGAGGAGTGACATGTTCTGATTTATGTCTTAACAGGATCATTCTTGCTGCTGTGTTGAGAATAAATTGCAAGGGGTCAAGGATAGAGCAGGGAGTCCAGTGTGGGAAGCTACTGACATCATCCAGGTGAGAGGGGATGGGGGCTTCCTTCCACCAGGGTGGTAGATGTTCAACGGTGAAAAGTGCTCACATTCTGGCTGTATTTGGATCATAAGCCTAAAGTTTAAGAGACACTGTGTGAGCACCTTCCCTTCTTTCCTTAAAGCTACAGATACCTTCACAGACCCAGAAAGCAAAATATGATCTAGGCCAGTGGTTGGCAAACTCATTAGTCAACAGAACCAAATATCAACAGTGCAACCATTGAAATTTCTTTTGAGAGCCAAATTTTTAAAACTTAAACTTCTTCTAAAGCCACTTCTTCAAAATAGACTCACCCAGGCTGTGGTATTTTGTGGAAGAGCTACACTCAAGGGGCCAAAGAGCCACATGTGGCTTGCGAGCCTCAGTTTGCCGACCATGAGGTTAGGCCAACCCTCACGGCCTAATGGCCATCTCATCCAGTGTGACACAGTTCAAGACACACTGGTCCTGCACTGGGGAGCCTGTGGGGGACCGTTTACTTTGTGCTCCTCCACCCTGGCACTCCTGGTGAGTGACACCTCCCCTCATAAAAGAGGAATAAAGATCTATAGCTTCCCTGACCTAACTCCTGCCAGACTGGAGGCAACTTGGCTCAATCCTTCAGGGGGTCATTGAGCAACACCTATCAAAAGCCCTATAGAGCTGCATAATCTTTGACCTAACAATTTCAAGTCAAAAGGCTGAAGGGAAATACAGAGACAAATAGATGAAAATGTTGATCACGGCATTACTTACAGTGGTGAACACTTGAAAATAATTGGAAATTGATTAAATAAATAATGATATGTCCTTATGATGGAATGCTACATGGCTATTAAAAGCCATGTTGGAGAGAAAAATGTAATGGGAGAGGGAAGTGATCATGACATATTAAGGTTACAAAACAATGGGTACAATCTGCTCCAAATGGTGGCAGAAGGTGGTGGTAGTGATGGTGAGTGGCAAACCAAAATCTATGTAGAAAGAGTACTGGAGAGAAAACCGAAACATGGGAAGGAAACTCACTCTATATGGCAACAACTCTATGGGTTGTTTTCACTTGTTCTCTGGGTTATCTTAAGTTTTCTAAATTTTCTACTGTTTACATGCATTACTCTTATACTCCAAAAAGAGTGAAAAAAAACATACAAAAAAACATGATAAATGTTATAAGCCTTCAAAGTAATACTAATCCTAGTAACGGAAATCGCTGCCTTGTCCACAATGTCCCATGAGGCTTAATAAGTGTGAGGATGTGGAAGAAGCCTGGGGAGTCCAGTGTAACACCTGGAACTGGGGTTTCTCTGTGGCAGTATGACAATGCCCACTATGTACTAGGTCTACTGTCATCCCACAGCGGCCACCACGGAGGCCACCACAACACTGACAAATGGCTGCACAAAACTGATCAGCTCCATTTGCTCTACGATACTCTGCATCTGGTACTCCTGAACTTGGGCGGATGGGAAGGAAGAGAAAACAGAAGCAGGAAGGAAGAGCAAGGTTTGAGAACAAGTGGGCATCGCCTCTCTCGGGAGCTTGTTAGAGACGCAGAATCTGAGGCCCATCTTCCCACCCGCTGAGTCAGAACGTGCATTTTAACAAGTCTGCAGGCAGTGCCAAGGCACATTCAGTTCAAAAAGCCCTCTCTAGCCCAGCCGAGGTGGCTCAGGGGTTAAGCATTGGCCTGTGAACAAGGTCATGGTTCCATTCCTGATTAGATCAGGGCATATGCCTGGGCTATGGGCTTGATCCCCGGTGCAAGATGGGTAGGAGGCGGCCGATCAATGATTCTCTCTTACTATTGATGTTTCTATCACTCTCTCTCCCTCTCCCTTTCTCTCTGAAAGTAATAAGATATATTTTAAAAATAAATTAAAAAATTCCTCTCTAGAATATAACACTTTTCCTTACTTTGAGATGAACTTGCAGTGAACTAAACACACACACACACACACACACACACACACACACACACACACAAAGCAGCCAACTGTGTAGAAGTTTTTCTCAAACAAATGTTAACTATCTAAAAGATGTAAAATCAAGGTAACCATCTAGAAGTATGTGCAGAGCCTCAGGGCCCCTGGACAATGTCAAGTCTCTGGCATCCACCCTGGGGAGCCACTACCATCTGATAAGCTTTTTGTCATAAACAACAGAGGTCAGTCACTCCCTCCTCTAAGTGGAAATCTGGAGCCTCTTGAGCCGTGCAGGCTGGGTGAGGAGTTGTACATAAATGGTTATCAGGGCTCTGCCCAGGGGTAAACATAAAAAAAGCAAAACCAAGTCAAAGGAATATCAGGAACTCGCCATCCAGCTCCTAACAGCAGCTCAGAGAGGCAGGCAGAGAATATGGGGACCAAGCTGGTCCAGAGTGGCAAAGGGACAGAGCCGGAATCGGAACCGGGACCTGCTTGTCTAACTCTAGAGCCCTTTGGCTGTTCTCAGGGATGCCATCGGTCCTCTTGGACCTTGAACAGGCTCCTTTAGATTCCCCCCGGAACCCTCTCCACACGCATGTCCACCACTGAAGTGCGTTGATGGTTCATGCTAGCCTTTGGAAGCAAGCATCAGAGGACCAGGCGCTGAATGGGTGAAGAGATGGCAGGAAAAGTAGCCATGCTGAGAGCTAGCTGCAGTTACAATGAAGACACTGCCTGTGGGCAAGTTACTTCACAAATCCCACACAACCCTGTGAGGTAGATACTTGTATTTTCCATTTTATAAATGGGAAAAGATGGAAGCTCAGAAAAGCTCAGTAACTTGCTTGAATTCATTCAGCTGCCAACTCACACAGCAGCGAATGCAATCCAGTATCTGTTGATATTTTCCACTGTCTAACATGGTGTTAGAGGTCATTAGGGTCTTCAATGACTGGTTGGTACCAGATGTTCAACAAGAGCAAACACATAATCCTCGTGCGTGAGGTGGATTGCTTCCCTTGTGGATAGATGAGGACACTGAGCTACAGGAGGGTTGCCCATGGTTACAAGGCAAGGAGGTGAGGTCAGGGTCTGAGCCCTGTTCTTTCAGGTTCCAAAGCTGGCCTTCCTCCCCAGAGCCCATGCTGCTCAGTCTGAAACACCCAGAAGCGCACACAGAAACTGCCCTACGTGGCCATGAAGAGGGATTAAGGTTTGACATTAGGAAGTCTGTCCTGGCCTTGAAGATAGACCAACACCAGGCTAGAAAAGCCAAGAATTCCAAAGGGTGGCAAATGGGGCAGATGCAGAGCAGCTGGGAGCCTCTGACCACACAGAGCCGAGAGCTCTCAGTGTCTGTCTACCTAAAGGCCTGGACATACTTCTCCATGCCCAACCTTGAGCCCTAAAGCACAAAGCCTGCTTTGAAAAATATATTTGGGATTTAACAGCATAGATTTTATTTTATTTTATTTTATTATTATTTTTTAAAGCGTACGTTTTATTGTGGCATTTTCCCATGTCACAAAAACTTGTTTGCAAAACCAACATTTAATCTTCTCTAATATCTCCCTGTTGGGCTCCACCATACTTCTCTTATCCAATTGTTTACCTTTCTTTCACTATTATAAATAACGCTGCCATGAACATACTTACCCTTCCAGCTTTCTGCCCATCTGTGACTGTGTTCTTTGGCCAGAGTCCTCCAGTTGGAATACTGGGCTAAAGGCAATGTGTCTCGGGGACTACTGACAGCCATTGCCAAATGGCTTTCCTCGAAGGGTGTATTAATTTGCATTCCCAGCAGCAGCAAAGGAGAGTACCTGTCTCCCAGCTCCCTCTTCGGAATCCAGCCTTGTCTTAGAAGGAATCTGGGCGCATACGAGAAGTGAAAAATGGTAGCATGCATCTGCAGCCTAAGCAGCAGTGTTTGAACAACCTTCCTCTCCTCATAGAAACCGAGTGTGGGTGAACCAGGATTGGAACTCAAGTGATTCAGCTTCAGCAGCTGGGTCCCTGGCCAGTGCCCCAAAGTACCTTGCCACAGCTTGGGTTATGTCATGGGTGTTACATGTCAGCTCTTGTTTGAGGACATTTTACACGGGAGGCCCACCAGGGCATGGTTCTTGTCATTGTTCTTTGATCATCCCAAGCTTCGAAGCAGCGTCTCATAGGACTTTCTGCAATGATAGGAATGCTCTGTCTCTGCACTGTCTCACATCGAAGCCCCTCTTCTCTACTGAGCATTTGAAATCTGCCTCCTACGAGACTGAGGAAGTGAATTATTATTTTGATTCCACTTTAATTAAATCTACTTTAAACTAGGACTGGTGACTACCCCACTGCACAGCACAGCTCTAGAATATCTAGTGCATCCCCCAATAAAATAGTTGCTAAGTGACAAACTCATGGTATCTCTGGCCAGGTACCTCTTCTAGGTTCCTGCAAGGCAAGCCTTCCCCTCCCCCTCCCTCATCTCCACGTGTCCACTTGTTCACGGGAAGGCAGTGTTAATGTTATTTATCTGCCATGTGGGGGTGATGTGAAGATCAGCTAATTAATGCTTGCAAAGAGCTGCGCTGCTATCTGGTTCTCAGAATAATTGCACGTTAATAAAACGTTTAAGGAACCAATTCTCATCCAGAGGCCAAGGCAGGGCTGGGTTTATTTAGTAAAAGGCTAGTTCCTCTGGCTCACCCTGCACTGGATCCTTCCTCTGTAGAGCCCAACACTGCAGACTGCTTTCATTGGAAGGGACCCACCCATCAGAAAACAGGGACATTTACCTTTGCGATGGTTTTGATGTCACAGTTTGATGAGTAAATTAATACTACAAACAAGATTGGGGAGGGCGGATATTTAACCAACTTGAACAAATTGCCTTTAAGCTCTTAAGCACTTTAATTGCTTGCATGATAATGACACAAATTTTTAAATGTCTTGATCCACTCTCAAAGTCAGCCCAGTAAAAGGGCCTCTGCAGGAAAACACTTTGCTGAGCCCTTGGGTTTTTACTCCCTGTCATTCTCGAAGTGACGACTTTCCATTCTAGGAAAAGCAGGAGCCACAGAGTCCTAGGTGTGTTACCTTGGGCAAAGGGCTTGCCTTACTGAGCCTCAGTTTCATTATCTTGAATGTGAAGACAAGAGCAGTCACCTGACACGCAGAAGGCCCTCAGTCCGTGCTTGTTCTCCTCTTGCCCCTTCTTCTAGCTCCTCCCTCAAAAACTAGACAAGAAGATGGACTATGTCCCTCCCTGCAGTCTTTGGAAAGGAAGATGCCAATTCTTGAAACCCCAAAGGAAAGAATGGACACCTTCCTTTACAGTGTCAATCTATGTAAGACAGCTCCTCTTGACATCTGGGGGTTATTATCATCACTTTCTGAAATAATATCAGAGTCCAAAGTCTCTTGAATGTTTACTACTCCAAGTGCGGGCCAGGGACCAGCAGCATGGTACCCCCTGGGAACCGGCCAGAAATGCAGATTGCTGGACCCCACCCCAGACCTACTGAATCAGAACATGCATTTCACAAGATTCTTGGGTGATGCGTGTTCACTAAAGTTTGAGAAGCACTACCTTACAGAACATTAAATCCACTCTCCTCTCTCAACCTAATTTTACAGAGAGGGAAACATCCCAGGAAAACGGGCAAGCGTTTTACCCAAAGCAGAATGTATTAGCTGCAACCTTTTTGCTTGCCTTTCAAGGGATCTGAAGACTGACTTTTAGAAATCAATGATCATTCTATAGCAAGAAAATTGGCAAATTGGCTCTTTAAGAGAAAAACATTATTTTAAAATTTCTTTTTAGAGATTTTGGAAAGAGGATGAGAGAGAGAGAGAGAGAGAGAGAGAGAGAGAGAGAGAGAGAAAGAGAGAGAATGTTGTTGTTCCACTAATTTATGTATTCATCGGTTGCTTCTTGTATGTGCCCTGACCAGAGATCAAACCCACAACCTTGGCACATCATGAGGACACTCTATCTGACTGAGCTACCCAGCCAGAATAGGAGAAAAACATTCTTAAAACCTAATGTTCTTGAGGACTGTCATGATTCACTGATTGCATCTGACATCCTTTTCCATTGTGGGCCCCGCTATGGAGCTCCTAGCCAGGAAACAAACGAAGGATTCAGGGGCACAGGAAGCAGGAGCACTGGTCTACTGCTCTGGAGATCCTGCTTCATCCATGTCCTGTTTCCCTTTTGTTTTCCAAATCAAAGAAAAGCCCTGATGTGATGTTCAGAACATGACAAGAGACAAAAACATTCCCTCACCTCCCCCAGTGAAATCGGAGTGGTGTCAGTATCAAAGGCAGTATCTAAACACTCCTCAGAATTCAAAGTGGGCCACCAGTGGAGCAGGTTTCCTCTGTGGTGGCCATACCCTCCAACAACCCTGAGGCGACCCCTCTGTCCAACCTAAAGGCCACTTTCCGATGCCTCCTGCTGAGCACGGGGACACCTGGGAAATGGGAGGACTGAACTTCCTCCCCTGGCTCCACTGAATTCTTTGTCACATGACAAGTCATCTAACCACAGGGAGCAAATCTTTTCTGGGTCACAGAAATCTGATACATGAAAGAGCGCGACTGGCAAATACACACTCTGATTGAACTGGCCCATGCAGGGATGGGGCCAGATCCCAACTCTTTCCACTTTAAAAACAGTGTGTAGGCATGTCAATTTATTTCTACCTCCCTCCCTCCCTTCTTTCCTTCTTTTCTTTCTTTCCTTCCTTCCTTCCTTCCTTCCTTCCTTCCTTCCTTCCTTCCTTCCTTCTTTCCTTCCTTCCTTCCTTCCTTCCTTCCTTCCTTCCTTCCTTCCTTCCTTCCTTCCTTCCTCCCCCTTCTCTCTCCTCCTCTTCTCTTCCTTCTCCTCTTCCTCCTCCTCTCCTCTCTCTCTCTCTCTCTCTCTCTCTCTCACACACACACACACACACACACACACACACACACACACACACTGTGCCCAGGCTGATTCCCCCAAATGCCATGCAGCAGGTGGGGAGGAGCTTGCTGTGGGCCATTCTCTACTGTCTTCCTTTGTAAGATGTCCTAGGTGGCCATTCATTCCAAGGCCTCTGAACCAAAGGAAAAGGAGAAGGGCTGGGAGGGAGGAATCCACTGCCTCAGCCAAGGCTGAAAGGCACACACTTCTCCCAGGAACTGTTTGTCATTCACCGTGGAGCCCGGTCCCACCTACAATACAGAGCAACATATTTACATATTTCAACTCCATTGCTGGCTGAAGCTGCACAGAGTGATGCTTTGGAGACAGCCAGGGAGGAAAAATGTTCTTGGAAAAAGGATTTGCTTATCAGTTTAGCAGAACAGCTCCAAGTTATGCAAATCCCCTGCTGGAGGATTGACTGTCACCCCGACCTCCCTCCACTACTTAGGCTCCAAGCTGGCAACAAACAGCCACATTCTGGCTGAAAAGATGGAGCAGAAATCGCAGTGTACCCTACTGTTTCTCATGTGTGACAGAAGTCTCAGTATTGCATCTGCCTTTGACCCTGCTATCCTACTTTCTAGGAATTTGTCTTATGGAAATATGAAAAATGCCATGTGTACAAATATAGTGACTACAGCTTTGCTATAATAGTAAAATACTAAAAATAAACAAAAAGTCCAAGTATAGGCACTGTCTAAATAAATTATTCCACATTAAAACATTGGGTTTCTATGTAGCCATTGAAAATGTTACCATGAGAGCAAAATTATAACAGGATGAGACTTATCTTTAAATGATAATAAGAATCCAAAATGTCATAAATATGATCTCATTTTCTGTACATTTACAGAGTCATAAGACTCAACTCAAAATGTGGTTTATTTTTGCTTTTCTCTATATGGTATTGTTTTAGTTTGCCACAGTAAACATATATTACTTTGGCAATTAGACATCATTATCATGATATCTAATTACATAACTTAGTAATTAGATATAATAAAGACAAAGGTCAGACAGAAACGGTGACAAAGCAATAAATCTATAACCCCCAGAGAACTAACCACCTACATCTATACTGTTTCTTTGGAAGCTTTCCTTATGGAAAACTGAGACGTCAGAGATCCATGTGTTCTTGGCTTCCTGGGAATTGGGGCATATGTTACTTTCAAAGTGGCCCCATAGCAAAGATGGATTCACCTATCAATTACCATAAACCAGACTGATAAGCCAGGTGAGAAGGCGGGTAAACATTAGATTTGGAATTGAATTACCCTTCTAGGTTCTTGGAATCAAATCTTCAAGGAGGTGATTTAAATCTTGCTATTCTTTTGTTTCACTGTTCAGATTCATGGATGGGGGAGAATGTACTGGGCCCCGAACAACAGAAGGCTTGAGTCCAGGTGCTATTCATTAGAACTTGACAGGACCCAGGTGAAGACTTGCAGGTGAGGATCCAGGACCCAGGCAAGGATGTGCACCTGGTGCTTTCTCACTCCCATTCTCCTTCAATCTCTGTGATCATTACAGAGCATCCCCGGTCATCGTGAGTCCCTGGCTTGTGATGCCTAACAATCTTTATCTTAAATTACTAACCACCTTCTTTCCCATATTTGTAAGTTTTGATTTGGAAATACTAGGTTATGTAACATGCCAATCTGCACAAAGAATATAATTTTGTCAAAGAAAAATAAAAAGACTCAACAAGGGAGAAATTCTAACAAAACTAGAAATGGCTTTTCTAAGAAAAGAGAAGATATTTTTGTTTCAAGCATTTGAGCTGGCTTTAAATAGACTATGGTTGCAAAGTTGCTGGGTTGCGGGGGTGGAGGGTGGGGTGGGGGGTGTTGCTTCTCCTGCTCAACCCTCACCCAACACGTGCACAATGTTGGAAAGGGATGGAGGAGCCAGATGGGAATGATCATCGGTAAGTGGCCTACAGTGTGTCAGAGGCTTATGCACGTTAAGTCTTCCAGTGTTGTGAACTAGACGGTATCTTTCCATGTTACTGGATGAGAGAACTGATGTCCCAAAGATAGCTTGCCCGTGGATGGCCACACAACCATAAAGCCCACCCAGGAAGTTAAGGGGTTAAAGTCATATCCCATCAACTTACTTCACCAAAACTGCAGAAGTCAGGGGTCATTATACCTCAGTGAGTCAGCTATGCTGGAGGAGAGCCCTCGGAGTTCCACTAGCCCAGTGCCACCGTCCAATGTTCCGCTACAACACCTGTTCCGCAGGAAGTTCACTGCCTGGTATTCCAAATCATCCCATTTGCTGTGGATCTGTTCTCTGACGGTTTGGTTCTTCTTCAGGCTGAACACTGAGCAAGGCGGACCCTTCTTCCCCCGCGGCCCCCAGGTGGTCTATTGGCTCCCTGCCCCATTCTACCGCCACCCCCCAAAGAGAGGCCTTGATGAGAACAGGATGCTGGCAGATGAATCAGAGATATCTCTCTCTGGAAAAAAGGACCTCTCCATTCCTGACAAAGTCCTCACCCAACTCCGGGGAAGACTGCTAATTCATGGGTTCACCAGTACCCTGCCCCCACTCACTTAAAGACCCGTGCTGGGAATAAAACCTCCTCAGACTTAGCTCCCTAAAACTCTAAGAACAACCATTTCCTTCGCGTTGCCTGAAGAACAAGGGGACGACCCATTCCCCCAAACATTCTGGGGGACTATTGCAGGCAAGGCGCCACGGAGGGGAGACACTCCTTCTCCCCAGGAAATCAGCTCCCCAGAGAGTCCAGTTGCACTACGTGAAAGGACTTCGCATCATCACCCTCACCGGAGGAAACGGATTCTTTCTCACCATCCCCTTACAATGCCTACAAAGAGGGGAAAACCTCTTTGAGTGAAGTCTGGCCGCTCCGCACACCCCCATCCCAGGACACACACACACACACACACACACACACACACACGCACAAGCACACACAAACACACACCCTTCCACCGCCACCACCTGTGAAAACATTCCTCCTAACTTTGGCAAGGAGAGCTCCCCGGCAAAGCTGAGCGGGAGGACGCCCGCAGCGCGCCGGGACCCTGGAGAACCGCGGCCAGGCCGGGAGGAGGGAGGGAGGGAGGTGCCGCCCGGACGGGCACCGCGGGGCGCTCAGGGCAGGAACCTGGCCTCCTCCAGGCCGCCTCGCCTCGCGTTTCCCGCCCAGGCCCCGCCTACCCGGCGGCCCGGCTCCCCGAGACCGCGGCTCTGCCCACCTAAGAGCCCCAAGCCGGAGGCGCCCCGCAGAAGGCGACTGAGGGGGCGAGGGAGCCTCAGCTGACGACGTGAACTGGAGATTTCGATTTCGGGAAGCAGCCGGCGGCCGGCGGGAGGAGGGCAGCGCTCGCGGGGCGCGGAGGAGGGGAGCGGGAACGCGCCGCCCCTGCGCGCGGGGAAACAGGTTGCCGCGGAGCCCCGTCTCCTCCTCCAGCCCAGACCCCATTCCCGTCCGGGCCCAGGAGCAAATCCAGCGCTTCCTGGGCTCCCGTGGCGGGGCCCGAGCCGGAGCCCTTCTGGCGGCGGGTTAAAGGCGCCTTCAGCAAGGTCAAGGCGCGGCCGGCCGGCCGGCACCGGGGCTGCTTGCAGCCGAGCACGAGCTTTGCAATCGCATTACTAAAGATCAGGGCAGCCGCAGCAGGAAGTCCGAAGGGCCCCGGGTCTGCGAGGGGGAGGCTTTCTTAACGCGCCGAGACAGAGCCAGAGCCGGGCTTCAGGGAGGGGGGAGGAGGGGATGCGGAGTCTCAGGACGCTGGAATGTGGCGAAAGCAAAACACTCCCCGCAGGGCGCCACACCACCCCCCACCCCCGACTGCGGGAGGGAGTTCAGGGCCTCCGCGCCCCGGACTTCATGCAGCGTTCCGCCCCGCTCCGTCAGCTCTAGGGCTGGCTTATCCCTCTATAGGCGAAAAAAAAAAAAAAAAGCACGATTTAAAAACACTCTCTCGTGCTGTGGTTTCTCTATCAACGACCATCTGCGCGCTCCAGGCTGCGGCGGCGGCGGCGAAGGGGAGCAGCGAGACAGGGAGAATACACACCACCGAAGCAAACTGCCTTCCGCGGAGCGGAGGAGCGAGCAGGAAGCCATGCTCCGCACCCATCCCCATCCCCATCCCACCGGCGCCGGGCTGGCTCAGTAAGCAGGCTCAGCTACACCACGGTGACTGGCCCATCTGAACCAGGGGATTCAGAGGCCAGCACGTTCTCTCTGAACCCCCTGCCAGAGTAGGCCCCGGGTGGCTGGGGTGCTTGGCATCTCCAAGGAGGACCAGGCATCACGGAGGGGGGCAGGTTTCAAACACCTAAAGGGCGCTAGATGTGACAGAGGGGGAGGTGCGCTCCGAGAGGCCAAGGAGAGGGGCTTTGATGTTTCCCAGGACACAAAGTCAGTTTCCTAAAACAGTACCCCCCCCCAAGGCCTCCCAACAGCCCCTGGGTCTCGAAGACTCCATGGACCCTGGGTTCTGGCCGGCTTTTTTCCCCCTCTCTGATCCTTCCCGGAGACCCTACCTGTCTGGTTCTTTGGGGACAAGTGGCATCAGCCTTCAAACCCCCCTCCCCCGGCAGGAGTGGGCGCCGCCTGGTTGCGACGAGGCGCCCTCCTGCCCGGTACTCACATCCCCTAAGCAGGCAAACTTTCAGGCTCGTCTTTCGCCAGAACCCGGGGCTGGCATCGCGCTGCTGGGCAGCCACTGAGGCAGTTTATGTAACTGCCCACGACGCAGGTCGGCAGAGCTCCCTGCGCGCGCCGCCGCGGCCGCCGCACAGCGCAGCCCATGGGCACCCTGACCCGGCGCCCGGATGGATGCCGAGCGCGCCCGCCGCGGCCTCCCACACAGCAGCGGGGCGACCTCGGGGCTGCTCACCCACCAGCGGGGCAAGCGGGACCCGGCCGGACCCGGGCTGCTGCTCTCCTTCGCCCCTTTCGCTGCATTGAGGGCTCACCGAGGATAACTGCGTATCTACGAACCTTCTCTCTAGGGCTGGGGGTGGGGTGGGGGGTGAGGGGGCCTTATTAGGGGCCAGAGGGGCGACTGGCGTGGTTCTGAAGAGGTGCCGGTAGCCAGGTAATAATAATACCCTCGTCCACATGCATCGCCTGAGAGGGGAGCCCATTTCCAAAGTTGGAGACCACCACGCAGTCACATTTCCAGGACTTTGCCACCCAGCTTAGGCGGGGGCAGAGCCGGGAGCCGGCGGGCAGCCGCCAGCGAAGCCCACCCCCACCGCCCCGCCAGGGCCAAGGAGGGCTCACCAGTTGAACCTCCCCGGCCCCTCGTAGTTGGCTGTGTATTCCCCTGGTTGCATATGTATACACACACACACACACACACACACACACACACGCCGCGATGCCACCTCCCATCTAAAGCCTGCATTTTTAAATCTGGAAGAAAATGACTCAGGAGCTCAGCGATCACATCGCCACCGGAGCACATTTCCCCAAGCCCTGGGCACTAGCTAGCAAGCAGTCACACTCGCTCGCACGCGGAGTGCTCCGAGAGTGTCCACCCCGCGGCTGCAGCCTCAACTCGATCCAAGGGGAACACCAACCCTGCTGCAAGGCGGCGGCGGCGGCGGGCGGGGAGCGGCGAGCACCACGCCCGCCGCAGAGGGCAAGGGGCTGGCGGGGGGTCTTGTCTCCGGATTCTCCGCTGCTCCCACCGGGTTCCCCCGTTGCTGCCGGCGCTCGCCCCGCAGGGCAGGCTGCCGCCGCCAGAGCCCGGTGCCGCCGCCTCGCGGGCTCCCCCGGCGCCCGCCGGGGCCCTGGGGCGGGCGGGTCTGCAGAGGGGCTGCGGTCGCTGGGACCCGGGCGGAAAGAGGCGAGGCGGAGGAACCCGGGGCGCGCCGCCTCCCTTCCACCCGCCGTCCCGAGTCCGCGCCCGCCACCCTGCTTTTCCCTCACCCTGGCTCCCGGGGGCTCCGGTCCGCAGCGGGCTCCGGGCTGCAGCGTCGGTCGGAGGCTTGGGGGCTCCAGACTGGATAGCCTCGCCAGCAACCCGCGCCCCCGCCGCCCTCCCTTCCTCCCCCGGTGCGGGCCAGGGGAGCAGGCAAGAGTCCCCCCGAAGCCCCTGGCATCCGTGCGAGCTGCCCCGACCCTGCCACAGCTACCGCGCGCGCGGAGAAGCCGGAGTGCCGGCGAGGCGCCGCCGCCGCGGTCCCCGAGGCGCTTTTCCGGGGAGCGGATCGCGCCGCCTTACCGTGGCTGCAGACTGCCGCCGCCGGGGAGGCAGGGCGGAGGGCGGCGAGGCGCAGCGCCGGCGGCTCCTCTCGCTCTCGGCGGCGGCGGCGGCGGCGCGGGTCCTCGGCTCCAAGAGCCCCGAAGCGGGCGCCCAGGAAGGATCAGGTCCCCGCTCTGCGCTCAGCTCCGGCGAGACCAACAATAGCCCCCGCGGGGCGCGGAGCCCCAGCGAGCCTCCAGCCGCGCGCGCGCGCCGGGCTCCGCTTCCCGGCCGCTCCCGGCCGGCGTCCCTGCCAGCACTGCTGCCCCACATGAAACAGCTGCAATCCCGAGGCTTCTGGGGGGTTGGGCGGGTGTGTGCGCGCGCGAGCGCGTATGTGTGTGTGTGTGTGCCTGTGTGTGTGTGTGTGTGCGTGTGTGTTTAATAGCTTCCCTCCTCTTCTTCCCCTCCCTGCCTGTTCGCCTGCCTGCCTGCCTCCCTCCGTCCCCCACCCTCGCTCTCTTACACACAGAGAGGGCGCGTGAGGCACACACACACACACTCACACACACTCACACACGCACACACAGGTTACATGAATGGGAGGCAGGAGCCAATCCTGCGCGGCTGGGCGAGGCGCTGGGAGCAGGGCCGCACCACGGCGCGGGGGGGCGCCACGCAGGTGATGCGCGCCTTCCCGGGCCAACGCACCAGCCTCTCAGCTCACCGAGTCTCTGTTCTCCCCAATGTCTTCCTCTGTCCCCTTCCTTCCTTCCTTCCTTCCTCTCCGCTAGTTTCTTCAACTTCTCTCCTTTTCTTTTCTTTTTTTTTTTTTCTTTCTCCAATTCTCTGAATGCTCTCAGTTCATTTTACTCAGTCTCCTCTTACCGTCCTTGCTTTTTCTGGATCCCTTTCTAAAACTTTCTCCTTCCTTGGCCGGACTTTCCTCTGCTTCCTCTCCTCTTGCCTTTTGTTCTCTCTCCTCCCGCTTTGGCTTTCTCCCCTGTTCCTCTGCAGTGCTGTCCGTCTCCTGGCCTCCCTCCTTTACCTGTCCCCTGGGGTCTCTCTGAGGTTCCAGGGGGCTCCCTCCCCTCAGTCCCCTTGATGTTACTTCACACCCCCAATAGGGATGGTCTCTCTCACGTCGCTGCTGCAGCACAGCCAGGGGTAATTAAGAGCCGAGAACTTGAGCTCCTTTCTCAGGCATGCAAGATGCCCAAAGAAAGGCTCTCCTTCCTCGGACAACTTCCCCCAAACCACAGTAACAGCTACTGAGTCCTGATAGCAATCGTTTAAAAAATAACTGCAGTGAGCGTTGTCCAAGAGATGTTTGTCCTTCGCGTTATCTGGAGCGTGATCGCCAGCACATTTCCAAGAGGAGGACGTTTTTATGTGATAGGGGTGGCGGCTTCAAGCAGTGGCTACTTGCAAGGGCTTGGGAAAGAGACTGGAGAAATTCCCTGCCTTGCCTCCTCCCTGCCCCCCACACCCAGCTGCATGCCCTTTGTAAGACTTAGGGCAAGCTGTTACTCCTCACCCAGCCTCAGTTTTCTCATCTGTAAAGCAGTTAATTACACCTACCTCACCTGCTATTGTAAGGATTAAAAGAGAACACGAAGGAAAGAAAGCACTGGCCATATAGGAGATGCTCAACTAATGTTCGAGTCCTTCCCTGCCACCCCTTTGTAAAACTCCCTTCATGGTCTTCAGCTACATTCCACCTCCATGATTGAAAGTGTTTAAGGAAATGAGGGAGGAAAATGTGACAATGCTAATGCCATATACCGGTGCATGTGAAGCAAAATCTGGGATATGTATTATTATTCTTTTTAAACTCTGTTGTGTGGTCAGGAGACTAGCCAGTTGTCACCTGTTCATTATAGAGGCCACACAGAAATTATAAACTTGAGGTGCCAGAATATCCCCCTCAACATCTATCTGAGGCTGCCAGAAAGGCGGGGATGGGATAGGGGTAGGTAGGAGGTTTCCTGCACTCTGTCAAATCTATTTTTAAAATATTCATGACTGAACACTGACCAGTGACAAATCCTTTGAGACTCACTAAAATGTCAAGTCTTTGGATACCATTTATTAATTGTGTGTCCTCACTGCAGACATCACATGCTGGGCATAGCTGTGATTGGCAGTTTCAGTCCTTCCGCAAATATTTATTGACCACCTACCCTGTGGCTGGTGCTGTGACTGGCTCCGGGCATCCATTGGGGAGGCCAGCATGCCCTGCCTTTGTGAGCATAGCATGCAGCAGACATGTCTGATGGATGTGTAATGGGAAAGTGAGTCCCATGCTCCTTGAGAAAGACCAAGTCATTGGTGGACAAAATCATTTAAAATATGAGGTTCATGGAAGGGGAGATAATAAAGCAGTCCTTGAGAGTGAAAATTCTGGAATGCACTGTTCATTCTATTCACCTCATTTGACCAGTGAGGCTATAGAGGCCTAAACGCTAAACATAGTAGGTGGAAAGTACATGGGAAACAAGACATTTTTGCATACTCAAAGTATCTTTGGAATTCCATAGGGGGAAATGATAACTTCACTATTAAAAAACCTAGCCAACTCTACCTTCATGAGGTAACTAATAAGTCAGCATTCCTGGGAATCTGACAAATAGGCATCATGTGCCTTCTGATAGGAAGCACTGACAAGAACATAACATTGCCAAAACCGGTTTGACTCAGTGGTAGAGTGTTGGCCTGAGGACTAAAAGGTCCCGGGTTCAATTCTGGTGGGTGTGCAAGAGGCGGCTGGTCAATGTTTCTCTCTCATTGACGTTTCTAGCTCTCTATTTCTCTCCCTTCCTCTCTGTAAAATATCAATAAAATATATTTAAAAAAAACATAACATTACTTCTGTGGTATTCCTGCCAAAAATAAATAGCTGGAATCTAATGTCTGATAGGTGTTTGTCTGATGAAGACAAACACATATTGAGAACCATTCAATGAAGTGACTGTCGTGGAATCATCAAAAAACCCGAAGTCATGAAAAACAAAGACAATGGAACAATTCCAGATTAAAGGAATGGCTTAATTGTCAAGTCAATAAATGCAACATATGGTCCTGGACTGGCTCATTACTGGTGTAGTTCAGTGGTCGGCAAACCGTGGCTCGCAAGCCTCATTCCACTCTTTGGCCCCTTGACTGTGGCTCTTCCACAAAATACTATGGCCTGGATGAGTCTATTTTAAAGAAGTGGCATTAGAAGAAGTTTAAGTTTAAAAAATTTGGTTCTCAAAAGAAATTTCAGTCCTTGTACTGTTGATATTTGGTTCTGTTGACTAATGAGTTTGCCAACCACTGGTATAGTTGGTAAAATTAAAATAAGTCTATCGGTTAGATAACAGTATATATCAATGTTAATTTCCTGATAGTTAATGCAGTTATATAGGAGGCTATTCTTGTTTTTAGGAAATATACAACTGAAGTGTTTGGAGGTTAAAAAAGATGAACAGAGTCCAATGCCTACTTTTAAGGAGAGACACAGTATGGTTGATTTCTACCTAAGGAACTGGCAGTGTGAACTCAGAAGGATGCCCAGTCAAATCCTTTAGGGGAAGACTTCCTTTAGGAGGTGGAATTTAAGATGAGTTTTGAAGGCAAGGAGGTTAGCTTGACCATGCATGAAGGGGAGTTGCTTTTTAAGCATATGTAACAGCATAAGGACACGGACCAAGCATGAGGCACTCATTATGGCATGTGAACGGAGTGCCTGGGTGACATCTAGAGCAGTAGGTAGAATTAGTTCTTGAAGAGGCCTAAAGGAAGCTAAAGATCTCAACTATTCTGAAAGCTCAGGTACTGGGTGCCGGTGGGGAGCAGGGAGATATGAAAGGCTTTTAAGTAAAGGAGGCATGTGATCCTCAGTGAATTTGAAAAAGAACAATCTGGCAACAGTGTGGAGGAATGGATTAAAGACCATGGCTTTGGAAGAACAGGGATGATCAGCTAGGTCACCAGAATAAACTAAGGCAATTGTAATGAGGATGGAGAGGGGAGGAAAGACTTAAAAGAGACCCAGGGTATAAAATGAACAGATTTTGGTGATTGGTTGGGGGAGAGGGGTAGGCAAAGGAAGTTTAAGGCCACTCCTAGTTCTTAAGCTTGGGTATCTGGGTGGAGGGTAGCACTATTTGCTTCAATGTTAAGAGAATTGAGGAGGAAGTGGAGGCTTTAGAGGAAAAAGGAAGGTCAGGTGTTATTTTACTGTAACCTAACTCTATAGCTAGTTTAAGAATGTCCTGTATGGCTGTTCTGTGCCATAGAAAACACTGCTGTAAATTCAGCATACGACCCTCCAACCAGCCAGCCCCATATATTAATTACCCAGAAAAATGCACAGTAGATTGGGTATGGCAGCAGCACATTATGTGTAATAATGGGGGGGAAATTGAAACAGCCTAAAGGGTCAGGTAGGATAAGTAAATTAGCGCAGGCTTGCTGGAACATTATGTAGCCATTCTAAGGTTTTTCTTTATTATTATTTTTCTTTTGCAGAGTGTTTTAGTCCATAGAAAAACATATGTGTTATCACATAAAAGTTTTAGAAAGCAAACTTCAAATTTGTTAACTACCGTATTTGCCGGCCTATAAGACGATTTTTTGGCCCTGAAAAATATGCCTCCAAGTGGGGGGTAGTCTTATACGGTGAGTATATAAAAAAACTCTGTATTTTGAGTGGAAATGTTAGGGGGTCGTCTTATACGCCCAGTCGTCTTATACGCCAGCAAATACGTGTTTTTCAGGGCCAAAAAATCGCCTTATATACCGGCAAATACGGTAGATTAAAATCCTCATGGAGAAAATGCTGAAAAAATGCCAAATATCAACACACACACTGAGTGGCCAGGTTATTATGACCTCTGAATGCATAATAATCTGGCCACTCAGTGTATATCCTATATACTAAAAGGCTAATATTCAAATTGTCCCTTCCACCAGGAGTTCAACCAACAAGCAGGCTGGCCAACTTCCCATGTCCCCTGCCCCTGGCCAGGCTGGCCAGAACCCACCATGCACCTGGCCTCTAATATATATGCCAAGTGACCAGATTATTATGTGTTCAGAGATAATAATAATCTGGCCACTCAGTGTATATTCTTCATGTTTTCTTCAGACTATTTTCCACAATGAACATTCATTACTTTCATAACAAAAAATAAAAAGATGTCATTTAAAAAATGTATGTGATGCCAAAACCGGTTTGGCTCAGTGGATAGCATCAGCCTATGAACTGAGAGGTCCCAGGGTTGATTCCAGTCAAGGGTATGTACCTTGGTTGTGGGCACATCTCCAGTAGGAGGTGTGCAGGAGGCAGCTGATTGATGTTTCTCTCTCATCGATGTTTCTAACTCTCTATCCCTCTCCCTTCCATTCTGTAAAAAATCAATAAAATATGTTTTTTTAAAAATGTCTGTGATACCCCCTCTTCCACTTAATCCCTTTTTAATTCACTCTTCCTACCCACCTCCCACCCCTTGAAGACTAGCTGCCTTTTAAGCTTTATCTTTGAGAGTGAAACAAGAATGAGTTTTAAAAAATCAGGGGAAATTATCAGCTGGGCTGAAGAAGGGGAGAAGGTGTTCTTATACAGGCAGACATTGAGCTGTTGAAACTGTATATATTAAAGATGTTTGCATTGCCCTTATTGATTCTGTGATATGTTACAAGAAAAAGAAAACCTATAGTGGGGCCAAGGAAATGTGAGTCTTTAAAGGGCAAATTTTAATTAGGAAATGTATTTATTTGCAAAAACACTTGAGTCCAGCAGTTATTATAAAATTGTTTCAGAAAGCTGATATTTCATGCAAGGACATATGTTGGGGCAAGGGTAAATGATTGTGCCTGTTGTCTGATACTACATCAAATACAGGACCTGGTTGCATAGAATTTGGACACCCACTGATAAGTGCTATCAAAAGTTCATAATTGTGGCCTAGCCAGTTTGGCTCAGTGGATAGAGCATTGGCCTGCAGACTGAAGGGTCCCTGATTTGATTCCTATCAAGGGTACATACCCTGATTGCAGGCACAATTCCCAGTAGGGGACATGCAGGAGGCAGCTGATAAGTAACTCTCTCTCCTCATTGTTATTTCTCTCTCTCTCTCTTTCCTTCTCCCTCTCTGAAATCAATAAAAATATTCTAAAAAAATAAAAGAAGTCACCTAACTTAAAAAAAAAGTTCACATTTGTGTGCATGTGTAGGAGGTGGGGGTTTTTGAGCCAGGGGATGTTCTCATTTCTTGGAAAGGTTGCGGTAAGTAGCTCTCTGGTAAGGTTCCCTCAGCATCTGTGAGTTTTCATCTGACAGAAATGTTTCAATGTTTCATATGTGGATAGGTTATACAACCTAATAATAATAACACCTTACACAAACTTGGCCTTTCACCTTTTCACCTTTACAAAGTCCCTCCCCCCAACACACACACACACACACACACACACACACACACACACACACATCTGTTGATTCATTTAAGTCTTCTACCTGCCGTGGCTAGGATCCTGTTATTTCCAGTTTGCGTGGGAGGAGCAGGCACCCAAAGGGGCTAGAACTAAGGAAAGAACAGAAGACATTCTTGGAAATACTTTTGTGTGGCTCTGCAGCTTTCATGACATATCATCTTATCAAAGAATCAGAATTGAGAGGATCCAAGATGGAGGTGGATTAAATGGAAGCTACACTCACCTTCTCATAGGACTAAACTGGATTTACAACTAAATTATACAACATTCATCCAGAATAACCAACTGAAGACTAACTGTAGAGAAGCCTTATAACCAAGGATTAACAGAAGAAGCCACGTTGAGATTGGTAGGAAGGGTGGAGACGTGAAAGGAGCTGGCTCTGCTCCGATGGGTGGGTGATGAGATTCTGGAGGGATATCTCAGCTGCAAAGATATAAGCCAGACTCCCCAGCCCGGAGCACCAGAGCCAGAAACAGGTGCCCATATAATATCTGGCTGAGAAAATCAGCAGGGATTGTCTCCACCAGGGAGAGACAGGAGTCTGCTAGAGGAGCGATTTTAACCACTGTGCTGAGGCAGCCACACTGGTGTGCTGCAAGAATTTTTAAAACATGCAATACCTGACTATTTAGTTGGGCACTGACCTCTTTTCCTTAGATGATCAAATTTAAAAGTGACAACAGCTGGCCTTGGCAAGGGAGCTCAGTTGGTTAGAGCAGCTGTGGGCAAACTAAGGGCCCGCGGGCCAGATCCTGCCCGTTCGGCTGTTCTATCCATTACGTGGAGCTGAAAGAGCTGAGGGTTCTCTTGCTCTCTCCTCCGCTCCTTCAACAGCAGCCCAAGATGAGAGTGCCAGCATGGTCAGGTTGTTTTTGTTCCGGCCCTCCAGTCCAGTTTAAGAACCCATTGTGGCCCTCAAGTCAAAAAGTTTTCCCACCCCTGGGTTAGAGTGTTGTCCTGATATACCAAAGTTGCAGGTTCAGACCTCAGGCAGGGCACATAACTGATTCAACCAATAAATGCATAAATAAGTGGAATAGCAAATAAATGTGCTTTCTCTCTCTCCCTTCTCCTCTGTCACTGAAATCAATCAATACATTTTTTAAATGACAACAGCCAACACAATAGCCATCTGGTATGAATGAAATAAAAGTGTAACTATTTTTTTTGTCACATTGAAAAAAAAATTTTTTTTGGTATGCTCCAGAATTTCAGTAATTAGTTTATGTGTCATGAGATGAAAAAGGTGACCTCTTAAAAGGCCAACACATAAAAATATCGTTTGCAGTGGCCCACCCTGAGCTCCAGCAAAGAGAGGATGAAGCAGACAAGAGTCACCTGAGGAGAGTCTGGGGTTAGATCACAGCAGACACCAGATCCTGCTGAGGCAAATTCCACTCTGTGTGGTCAGCATGTGCAAAGCAGCTTTGTACACTGTAGTTGGGGTTGACTCTCACAGTCAGTGAGCCTTAGGTTCGACCCTGTACACAAATGGGCCAATAGGACTGAAAATGCAATTATAAGAGAATAATAACCTACACAAGGGAATTCCTGGGACACACAGCTCAGGTGATCAAGGAGACTGCACCACAACACCCACAGGGTACCTACTAGAAAGGCCCCCTACCAAGACTGTCATTCATAGAAGATCCACCCAATACATAGAAACAAACACAAGAGGCAGCCAAAATGAGAAGGCAATCACACCATAAATGAAAGAATAGGAGAAATCTCTATAAAACAGCTAAATGAAGTGGAATCAAGCTATTTACCAGATATGGATTTCAAATGAATAGCTATAAGGATGCTCAACATTATGTATTGAAAACTACAACAAAATAAAGAACATAGAAACCATAAAAAAGAACCAGTTAGAAATGAAGAATATAATGTCTGAAATGAAAAATACACTTGAAGAAATAAACAGTAGGTTGGATGAAGCAGAGAATGAAATCAGCAATCTGGGAGACAAAATAGCAGAACACACCCAATCTGACCAGCAAAAAGAAAAAAAATGAATTTTAAAATATGAGGACAGTTTCAAAGATCCTTTGGGGCAACATGAAGTGAACCATCATCTGCATCACATTCAAATATTTAGTCCTTATAACAGCCCTATCCACGAAGGGCTGTTGCTATTCCAAAATCAGAGTGTAATACAATATTTCTATTATCTGTCTATGGGACAACATGAGTAACATTAATATTCATTCCCAAGTAAGCACATACTATCCTGTACTGCATACTACTTTTTTTTCACTTAACAATATACTTTGTAAATAGTATCTCCTTATTGTTTTTTAAGGTTGAAAACTATTTTATTATATGGAAGCACTACATAAATTTAGTCACAGGAATCACAGTGATTATACTATATTCATTTTTTTTAAAAATCTCAAGCAACTAATGTAAGATCAGGCACATAGTAGCTGCCAGAAATTTAAAATACATGGATTGAATTATATTATCACTATCAAGTCCATTGACTTTTAAAAAGAAGGCACTCAGCCCTATTTGGTATGGCTCAGTTGGTTGAATATTGTCCTGTACACAGAAAGATTGCTGGTTCAAATCCCAGGTTGTGGTTCAGTACCAGGTCAAGGTATGTATGGGAGGTAATAGATCACATTGGTGTTTCTCCCTCTCCCACCCATAGAAAGTTGAAGTTTCATATCAGTTGGGAAAGGACGAACATTTTAACAGTGCGGTTTTGGCAGGAGGAATTAGAACCTTGTCATTTATAGAATTCCTTTAAACTTTTTACACTGAACATAAAAATATGAAAATTCTAGAAGAAAACAAAGGTGAGATTTACATGATTTTGCAGAAAAGAAAGAGGATTGTCTTAAGCATGATAAGAAAAGAAAACAATCATAAAGAAAAATTTCAAAAATTTGACTGTATAAAAATTTCAAAAATTTTGTATATTTATGAAATTAAAAGAATAACAGAATGTTGGGGAAATATTTAAAACATACAGGGAATGTACTATTATCCTATGTAATAAAAGGCTAATATGCAAATTGACTGAATGACTAGTGGCTATGACATACACTGACCACCAGGGGGCGACACTCAGTGCAGGAGCTGCCCCCTGGTTGTCAGTACACTTTTACAGGGGGGGATACTGCTCAGCCAGAAGCCCTGAGACTGACTCATGGCTGGCAAGCACAGCAGAGGTGGCAGGAGCCTCTCCTGCCTCCACAGCAGTGCTAAGGACATCCCCCCCAAGGAATCCCGGACTTCAAGAGGGCACAGGCCAGGCTGAGGGACTCCCCTCCCCCACCACCAGTGTACAAATGTCATGCGCTGGGCATATAGTCCTTAATATAAAATTATTTTTTTAAATGCATAAGTAAAAGGTGCCTCAATAGAAAAGTAAGGTAATTTACTAAAAAGTACAAACCTAAACATATGATATATATGTAACTCACTGTAACTCCAATAAATGCAACATCATAATAATATTGAGTTTTTTCATTTTGCTTATCAAAGGGAAAAGTATCAGAAAAATGACTTACCTAGGAAATAGTTATTCTCTTTATACTCTTAATTTAGCCATATTTACCAAAAGTTTTCCACTGTGTGGAGCTTTCAAACCAGGAATCTATGTTGACACTTAATGGAGTTGACACTACTTAAGTGTCTGTGTGATGTTTAGCAATCTTGACACTCTTCGACTAGATTTATCATTTCACAGGAGATTGTAACCTGGTCATATTCTACCTCTATTTTTACTTCTGTTTTAATTGGAATGATCCTATAAAGAGAAACTTCCTCTCATAAACTGTTTGTTTAATGAAAATGCAGGATTAAAGTTTGTTTGCTTTTCCTTTTATTTATCAGGTTTCCAAAGAATAAGTTGGCTCCCTAGCATCCTTTAGAGGTAAGCAATAATTATTTTTTTTCGGTCATTTGAAATATTTAACTATATTTGATATATTTTCATTCATTTTAGTTAGTATTCACATTGATATTCAAATTGCCCCATCATTGGCCAGTGGGAATATGTTCATATTGCCACCAAGTCTTTGATAGTTTTTTTTTCTGGAATAATAATGTGCTTCAGGCTTATCTTGTACCTATCCTAAGCCAGACCTGAAATCATCCAGGTTTTGGAGGACTCTTAGTTCTTTTTAGTGGGAAATAGTATTTAGAAACCACAATCTTGCTACTAGAAGTGGCTCATTGCTCCTGGGTTAATATTATTTGTAGCCTTTTATAATGAATGGGTCTGTTTAGGAGATAAGTTTTAAAAAAAATTACCATGAGTCTCTACCAATACTTATAATTTATTTTTTACCTAACTTCTTCAGTCTCCTATCTATTTCTCCCTCTTCCTCACAAGTAATAAATAATGCTATAGAAAATATTCAATAATTTAGGAAAGTAAACATAATATATTTTTACTGGAAAAATCATATGTAGATATAAATCATACATATATAGATAGATATATAGATATGTAAATTAGCAGTGTTTGTTTATTTTTTTAAGAACTTTCTTTTTCTAAAATCCTCACCCTAGAATATGTTTATTGATTTTAGAGAAAGGAAGGGAGAGAAAAACATTGATATGAGAGATAAACATTGATTGGTTGCCTTTCATATGTGCCCCAACCGGGGACTGAACCTGCAACCTTGGTATGTGCCCTGACTTGGAGTCAAACCATACCCTTTCAGTGAACTGGACAACCGACTCCCCCTAACTGAGCCACACCGGCCAGGGCAGCAGTGATTATTTCTTGATGATGAAATTAATGGCAATTTTTATTTTCCTCCTTTTGCTTTTTGGTATTTACAAATTTCCATAATAAGCCCATTTTACTTTTGTTATAAGAAAAAAAATTTCACAAAAAAGTAAAAATAAACCAGATGGTATAAATTATAATATAGTAAACTGCCAATCTTATACGTGGGTAGAATAATAATATTGTATTTCATCTGAGGAGTGCTTTACAATTTACAAAGCATTTTACATGTATTATCTCCATGACTGTCACAGCAGCACTACATGGTAGTAGGCAGGATAAAGGTCTTGTCTCAGAGGAAAAGAAAAGTGAGGGTTAAGAGAGATC
Source organism: Vespertilio murinus (assembly GCA_963924515.1). NCBI lineage: Eukaryota > Metazoa > Chordata > Mammalia > Chiroptera > Vespertilionidae > Vespertilio > Vespertilio murinus. The sequence goes on along the minus strand of OZ004709.1, from coordinate 125,881,329 downwards.
CCTTCTGATGGAATCAAAGCTAGAACTCAGTTTATGTCTTCTTGGTTCGTGTTCTCTCTCTGCACATCTGTCTCCAGATGACTGTTACTATACTATCATTTTTCCTTTTTCTAAAGTTGAATTTATTGGGTGACATTGGTTAATAAAGTTATATGGGTTTCAGGTGTTCAATTCTACAATACATCATCTGTATATTGTATTATGTGTTCACCATCCCAAGTCCTGTCTCCTCTGCCTCCCCTTCCCTCCCCCCGCTCTCCCTCTGGTAATCACCATGTTGCTTGTGCCTATGAGCTGTTGCAGCTAGATGTTCTCTAATCTTTACAGCTATGCTCTGTGTATGACAGGGGCACAGTAAAGGAGACATTGTAGAGGTGTCTCAAAGATTCAAGTACATCATGGGGCCAAGGAAAAACACTGAAATAAGTCTGGGTGGTCTGAGGTTGGAGATCCACCTCTGTCCCTACTTAGCTGTGTGACCTTGTGCTTTTTAGAAACCCTCTCTGATTGTTGCCAAAATATAAAATAAGGGAGGACAGAGCATCCAGATGACCTTTAAGCTGTACCTTTTAGGTCTGTTTCACCTTCTATCATCTACTTAGACCCCTTAGCAGTCTTAGGTAAGTTTTAAGAAATTATTTCTATTCCCCAATCATGTATCCTACCAATTAGACATCAGAGGAGTGCTCAGTAGAGAGAGCTCAAAATGTAAAATCAAATGACGTGGGTTTTGCCCTTTACTAGCTCTGTGATCTTAGCCAATTCACTCTTCCTTTTTAATTCTGAGTTTTCTCACTGTAACGTGAAGGGGTGGGGCCACATGAACTCATAATAACCTGCAGAGTTTTCAAACTTGAGCTCTTGGGCTGCATTCAGCCCACAGGCATGTTTTGCTTGATCTCTCACAGCCTTTAAAAAACTTGGAATCCATTGCCAGCCTCTAAAATTTAGGAGATTTTTACATAAGAACATGGTTTCCTGGCTTTTCTTGAAAGATTGGAAAATTGAAACATGGCTCATGCATTCTCAGAGAGCCACGACTGGCCTGCACTGCACCCTGGCTGTCCTTTTACAGGGATATGTGCCCTCTGCCTTGTCACAGCCCCCCACCAGGTCCCGGTTACTCATCTCTACTATGGGCCTGAGTCCTTGAAGTAGTTAAGTTCGTGATCCTGGGACACAGTTACACTGACGAGCTGGACAATATCACGTTAATAATTATCCTTTCTAAGACCCAGTGTCCCAATTATAGACTGGGGACAATAAATGCTCGTGTTATGGCATCCCCTGTGTTAATGAGACCCAGCAGGGATCAGCAGACCAGAGAGTAAAAGTTGACGTTTTTTAGACTGCATAAATCTCTGTTGCATATTCTTATACTCATTTTATTGATTTTTTCCTTTTTTTACAATCTTTTAAAAATGTGAACATGCTTCTTAGCTCTCAGGCTGTACAAAATCGGGCCCTGGGTGGAAAGGTCCTGAGGGTGTAGTTTACCAATCCCTGGCATAGACCACGGGAGGCCCTTACAATAACGCCTGGCAGACAGTGAGTATCAATAAGTGTACTTATCAATATCCCAGTTCCAGGCCTCTCAGTCTCTGATGCTGAGACATGGGTGGACTCCACAGAAATGCCTACGGCTGCTTTGACTTTCTTCTGACAACCCAGAGGGGGACAGCATGCGTCTGTTGAGACACATCCTTCTCCTAGAAAGCCCTGCATGGTGTATAAAGAGCTCCAAAGCCGCACTACAAATACAGTACGACTGTGTCATCGCCGTGAAATCAGAGCCATTGTTTGAGCCGTTTGTTCAACCACATCCCATCCCAGTTATTCTGTCTGAAGCGATGCCGAGCGATCGCGGCTGGACAGGGAGCAGGAGGGTCCTTTAAATCTCATTACAGGTTCATTGTGCCCATAGCCTTCTTCCTGTGTTTCGGGTCCTTCAACTCCCCTTCTCTCCTCCCCCACCCCCCAACACCTTGTGCTGTGTTATTTACTATAACTGGAAAGTCAGGGATGCAGCATGTTGTTGCATGACTCTCATGCACGTGGCCTGGCATAATTAAAAGAGATATTGTCTTCTCCTTCAAAGACTGTGATGGCTGAATTTAAGGAATGCCAGTTTTTGTCTCTGGTGTCCAAGGCATTTAAATAAAAGAACAGAGGAGTCCATCAAGGGATTGACCTAAAGATGCACTTTCTTCCCTTTACTGGCTCTTCACCAAGAAATGGAACACAATCACATAGGGGGTGGGGCGTAAGCCAAATTCCTAGAATGACTTTGGCTTACATTTTCTTGATCTGGGACCTGTGCATCACGTTCCTGAGGACTCACCACTCTCCCCTTCCTTTAGAAAACATCGCTTCTGTCCCTGCTGGGTGCTAAGTCTCATTCTAGAAGTAGAAGGATGAGTAAGGCAAGAGCTCTGAAGTCTAAGAATTTATGATCTAGTGAGGAAGACAGATATGTTGAATACACAGTCCCAATATAAAGTATTAATTAGTTTCATTATAGCAAGAGCCAACACTTAAGAACTTACTACATGCCAGACATTGTTTTCAGTTTATTGTATATGTTACATTTATCCAATCCTCTCAGTGATCCAGGGTTATATGCCATTATAAATGTCCATTTCACAGAAAGAGAAACTGAGGCCTGGGGTTACATAATCCTTAATTCTTTAAGGCCGCATAGCTCCTAAGTGGTTGACAGTCCTGCCAGATTCAAATGCAAAGGGCCTGATTTCAGGGCCAGAGTTCTTGAAGGCACTAAAAAACAGGTTAATAAAAGGGCTTGAACCATGTTCTGGAAACACTACAGAGAAGCCCTGACCTGCCCTTGGAGTCAGGAACCCCATAAGATATGACATTTGTCTGAGAGATTCCCTTTACAGGGAAGGTAGGCAGAGAATATTTGTAAAGACACACAAAAAGAGGATATTCAAACCTGACTGTTATACCCGAACCTTATTTTTTTTAAGAACACAGCATTAGCAGTAGTTGCTTATTCAATATTAGCCTTGACTGCCATTCTGAAGGTTCCACAAGGGGCAGGTGCTTGATTTGTTGACTATACTTTGCGACAAACGAACAAATAGTCAAAGTTGAACAGTGGGACGAGGGTTAAGCTAATACTATATTCTCCATGGACAAGGGTTAATGCTCAGGTGTATTTTCTACCTACGTTAGTATTTAAACATTCTCATTTCACACTGCTTTTTTGAAAAGACATGCCCGTGGTATTCTGAAAAGACTTTATAAACACCGTATCGTCAAAACTCCCACCACTGTACTACGTATTAGTAGCGTTCTGTACATGTGATATGGAGCTGTTATTGTGTGTGCAGAGTTATAAGCAAAATGCTATACTTCACCCATGATGGCTATTAATCAGATAACATGAAATAACAAGGCACATTTGAAGTGCAAACTCATGTGTGGCAAGCAATGGCTTTCTCTTTCTCTCCAGTAGAAGAGAACCAATGCCAAGGGCCAGTGTAGAATACCCCAAAGAGCCAGGCTTTCTTACGGAAGCTGGCAGGACTGTCCAAAGAAAAGACGTGTTTTGACTTTGGCAGTCAGATCAGTAAAGATATCTAAGGCTGGGGGGTGGGGAAGCAGGAAAAGATGGGACGCATTTGCCAAGGACTTTAGGATAGGTCTCTAGGGAGTTTGGTGATTTCGATGATTTCCTTTTAAGATGTATTTTCAAATATCAAATTGAGAACGGCATCTGTCTGGCAGGTTAACTCTTATAGAAGTTGAAAGCATAGGGGCAGGCATGGGGTTGGGTGAGTTGAAAGGAAAATCTTTTCATCAATTCTATCTTTCTAACAGCTCTATGAATCTGCGATTCTTTCCTGGCAATGTGTTACCCCCAATACACATTTTTTATTAGGAAATTATTGTAGAAGAATGATCCTGATAGTTAAGTCAGGGTTGTCGGACTTTTGCCTAAATAATTCCCCAAGATTGGTTCACTGACAGCTTTTTATCTACAACCATTCATAAGAATGCCTTGTTTTTTATTTTTTGTTTTTTTAAAATATATTTATTGATATTTTACAGAGAGGAAGGGAGAGAGATAGAGAGCTAGAAATGTCGATGTGAGAGAAACATCGACCAGCTGCCTCTTGCACACCCCCTACCGGGGATGTGCCCGCAACCAATGTGCATGCCCTCTGCTGGAATCAAACCTGGGACCTTTCAGTCCGCAGACCAACGCTCTACCTCTACCACTAAGCCAAACCGGTTTTGGCAGAATGCCTTGTGTTTTTGTGTGTGTGTTTTTTAAATATATATAGTTTTATTGATTTCAGAGAGGAAGGGAGAGGGAGAGGGAAAGGGAGAAGGGGGAAGAGAGAGAGAGAGAGAGAGAGAGAGAGAGAGAGAGAGAATCAATGATTATAGAGAATCATTGATGGGCTGCTTCCTGCATGATGGATATTGAGTCTACCACCCTGGCATATGCCCTGATTGGAAACCAATTAGTGACCTTCTGGTTCATAGGTTGATGCTCATTGAGCCACTGATGTGCGGGGGTGGGGGTGGGGGAATGCATCATTTTATAATTTCTGTGAGTGTAGTGTGGAAATCCAACAGCACTGTTCATTTCTGCCTGCAGTGGGCAATCCCCTCATAAGGGAAGACAGTTTCCAGTGCCCATTCTGCAAGTGGGCTTTCTCGCGGGATAACCGCAGTCTTCAGGTTAAATGTGTCCAAGTAGGACGAAAAGAGGAGGGCTTCGAGTCTGCCTGACCTGAGTTCCACATCTGCTTCTACCCCCGAGCAGCTGTGTGTCCCTGGGCAAATGACGAGGCTGGCGTGGAACAGTGTTCCCTCTCTCTCTGATTCCATTCCCGAATCTGGGGGTAGAACAGAAATGGCAGAAATAGCTCCATGTTCCCTCAGAGGGAAAACAGACCAAGTCGTGACTTGCCTGATCCTGAAATTGGAAGGAGATTTTTGGCTGGAAACAGCATATTACCTGGCCCTGCCCTGAGCCCCGAAACAATATGAAACATGAGAATCATTCCCCCCACCCCTTTTTTTTTTACTGTACAAATATTTATTGTGTGTTTACAACGTCCCAGCCACTGTGCATGGAGAGCAAATGCAGACCTGGAACTGAAGCCAAGAGCCAGGAAATCTGAGTTTAATGCAAAGGGGTGGGGGAAAGTCAAGAGTTACACCCACACAGTCTCACTCCAAAGCCAGTGCTCTCTGCTCTGAGCCTGTGGCCTCGCCAGTTTTGTACCAACAACAGTAACACACGTGTCTCTTTAGTGCTGGGCAGTAGAGAGAGCACTTTTGCTTACTTAATGTCATTTGCTGTACAATGATTTGGGATACAGGTACTTGGGATAATTATTGCTATCTACCTATTTCATTGATGAAATTGACCCAGAGAGGTCTAGCAGCCCACCTGGGGTCACCCAGCTGATTAGTGGCAGAGCCTCGACTAGCTCCCAAGACTTCTGATGCGAAGTCCCATCTGCCATATGTCTACTCCCAGTTTAAATATTTCTCAATTCAGAATTCTTGAGCCATCATTTCACCATGTTCCATTAAGTCCATAACCCATGCAAATTATAATTAATTTCCTGCTAATTGGCCCTGTTGTGGCAAAGCCTTAGCAATCAGTGAGCCGAGGTCTGTGGGCTTGACGCCGAGGTCTGCTGTTTCTCAAGCTCCGTGGACCACAGCAACCTGTTTCCCTGGGTATGCAGGCTGGCTACGCCGCTGCATTTTTTTTTCTCTTCTTATTCCTCCATCAGCAGAAATAGCGAAACGAGCTTCCAGCATATGGAAGCATTTGTACACGGCTGGGTTTTCTGATGAGGTTTCAGAGGGATGGTGGAAGCGTGATTTGCAACTATGTGTCAGAAGAAATACTGGGTTTTGAGTGAGGCTGATTGGACCACGTCCACGTGGCAAACGCTGTCTCCAGAAAAGAAATGTTCCCTCTGCTTTGCCCCCACTTCACCGTTTGTGAAAATAAGCGCATGCCGAATCTGCTTAACATTTGTGAGGATTCAAAATCCAGAAATACCAGGTCGGTTTGTTTTTCCTTATGCAAACGCTGATGCTCTCTGGCGGGCTTAGGTTCTTTCTCCCGCTGCTCCTGAGCGGGGCACAAACAGAGCCCAGCGCTTTCTTTAAGTCGAGCTGCTCCATTTAAAAAAAAAATGTTTTTATTGATTTCAGAGAGGAAGGAAGAGGGAGAGAGAGATAGAAAGATGAAGGACAGGAGAGAATCACAGATTGGCTATCTCCGGCATGCCCCCTACTGACAACCTGGCCATGTGCCTTGACCAGGAATCAAACCCTCTCCTCCTGGTTCATAGGTCTACACTCAGCCACTAAGCCACACCGGCAGACAATTTGTGACCATTAAAAAAAATAAATTAAGTTAATAAGTACGTTAAGTACTGCCTGGGTGGATGGTACCTGTAGACACAGAATGCCCAACGTGATAATTTTATGAGTGACCTATCCATAATGCATTATTCTATTTTCAGACTAACAAAGGGCTTCAAAAGCTGCAAGGGGCACAGTGTGTTATTATCCCTGTTTCACAGAGCACGTTTCTAATGTTCTAAGAAATGCCCTTTTTTTTTCCCTCCCTCAAACAATGTTTTCCCCCTTTATCTGGATTAAGAATGTTTGTGGCTGTGGCCTAATGCCTCAGGTGAAGACCTCTCCTCTGCCGAGGGCCTCCTTCCCCTAATTTGCCCTTTTGAAACAAAGAAACCAGAGATGCCTGCACACCGTGGAAGGCCTGGGGGTTATTCTTAACAAGAGGGTTTGCCTCTATTTCCCTTGCTCTGTTATTTTCACTGTGCCTCAAAAGCAACTGTTCTCCCCCCTCTCCTTCTGGTTTTCCGAAAGCCCCACAGGCATTCCCTCACTGGTCCTCAGAGCAGCCCCGGGATGTGTGCCACCCCCGATTGTTAGCCTTGATTGCACGTGAGAAAGCTGAGGACTAAAAAAGAGGAGTAACTCTTCTAAGGTTACACGTAGAGACAGTGAATTGGAGTCCGTTTTGTCTGAATCTGCAGCAGGCTCCCCAGCCCCTCCCTGGAGGAGTGTGTGGTGGTGGGGGGAGAGGGGGTGGCAGGGGAGAGACTCAGGGAGCTCTTCCCAGGGTTTGAGGGAGGAGCGCGGCCCAGAAGTCAAGGACAGAGAGTTCTGCCCTGTATTGGCTAAGGGCGCCTCAGGAGGTCAGAGACACCCTGGGAACCCCAGCATGTGAAATTTCCAGAACAAGGGGGCTGACCCGGGTGCCTTCCATAAGGTTTCCCTCTCCTTCCCCTCCAGGCCCTGTGCTTTTGAGGCTCAACAAAAGATCTTCCATTTTGATTTTAAAATTTTACTTACTGCCTGTCGAGTATGTCATATAAATCAAATCCATAAATACTTTAATAGATTATAACTATTTCTTAACACACTCAGAAGGAGGTGCGGGGGATTAAATTTTTATTTAATCTGACGGGGCCATCGAAACATAATCATTTATCTCTTATTCTCCAACGTGACTTAACCCTTTAATGGCCAGCTGATGGGTCTGGCGAGATTGTCCTCCCTCCCTGCAGCACACCCTCCTCCCCCCTTTCTGCCTGATGCCTAGTAACTACTCAATAAAGAGCTGCAGGTTTACTTTTCTATTATTTCATTCCTATTTAATCCCACCTAGTACATAAAGCTGCAAGGCGTGGACAAAAAGAGGCCACATGCTACCCTGACTAACTCAGGGAAGGCCTGTGTGGGGGCTTTGCAAACCCAGAGACCTAAAGTAACCACAAAGGATGGTCTGAAATGAAAGCCCGAAAAAGCAATTGATGGTGGGTAGTCATGTCCTAGGCCAGGATTTTCCCTGACTAAGGTCAATCCGTACCTTAACTGAAATTTCCATGTCTTTTTTCATCTATGATAACATATTGTTGGAATGTCAAAGTAATTTTCTTTTTTTCTCTGGACGCCTCAACACCCCGGCACCACTCTGCGGAGACCACAAATCCCCTCATTGTTACTGAGCTGATTGCGGACTGTTACCTATCCTGCGCCCACCTGAGGAAAGGAATATGTGCCTATAATTTTACTTTTTTATCCAATCCCAGAGGTTTCCCCACTTTGCTTTCTCCCACTTCCCTAACCTATCACCAGTGGAGTTCATATAACTTGCTTACATCTCCTCTATAGATTGTAAGGTACAAAACAAGGTATAAAACCACCATTTTCTGGAGCACTTATCTCAATACATTGAGATTCTGCTTCTTGGCAACTGTCGACAGTTCGGCTCAAATAAACTCACAAAAATTCTTTACAGGTTTAAATATTGTTGTTGTTGTTGTTTTTACATTAACAAAGGCAAACATTAATTTAAAGAAGTATTAGTAACTAATGCCTCCCACAATAAAGTACCTCCTTATGGTAATACATGGTATGGTAATACCATACATGGAATACCATACATACAATATGTGCAAACTAAACTCAAATAATGATTAATGCAGAACAATTAAAAATATCCCCCCCCCAAAAAAAATAGGCTCACCTCCTAGAAACATTTGGAGAGTTTCTAATGTGAAGAGCACTTAACGCTATTTATAAGGCATGCCTAATTTGTCAGTTCTGATTTCCTATAATTTTACTTTTTTCATAAAGGCACATCTTTAAATAATACAGTAGGATGTGATTCTACCTTTACACCTTTGTGAGGTTTTCCTTACATACAGGAGCCAGTAAAAGTAGGTTAACAACAATAATAAATAACATAATAGTTACTAAAAATAATAATATAAGAATAAACTCTGGCTGAAACTGGTTTAGCTCAGTGGATAGAGCATTGGCCTGCGGACTAAAGGGTCCCAGGTTTGATTCCGGTCAAGGGCATGTACATTGGTTGTGGGCACATCCCCAGTGGGGTGTGTGCAGGAGGCAGCTCTCTCATCAATGTTTCTAACTCTCTATCCCTCTCTCTTCCTCTCTGTAAAAAAATCAATAAAATATATTTTTAAAAAAGAATAAACTGTGTTTCATGGGATCACAACTGTAAATCTACTTTTGCCCTGCCCCATGTAAGTTCACCCATGTGAAGAAAATAAACCCTTCCTTCTGATTTTGGCATGGTGAAATTAGGACCCTGTAGATTGGTGGAGCAGGAGATACCCACTGGGTAGACTGGCACAGAGTCTTCTGCATTATACACTAGAACCCAGAAGAACACAGCAAATAGTCATTTCCAATGCGACCATGGGACCAGCGTCCACCATGCATGAAGTATTGGATTCCACAGTGACCACGCAAACTGACTCTACCCCCATTTTACAGTCAAGGAAACCAAGGCCCAAAGCCACGCTGCTAGGAGCTGCCGGAGCAAAGAGTCAGACTGGCGGCCGTGGCGCTCCAAAGCCCATGTTCTGCCTCCACCACCGCCCTGTGCTCAGGGCCCTGCTTTCTCCCTCGAGGCAGGATTCACTGGGCCCAGAGCTCCAAGGTAAAACCGTTGCTTCAAAATGACAGGAGAAAATTGAGTTGGTCAGATATGACCCAGAGCAAAGATCTAATTCTGAATCATTTAGTTTCATATCTGCCACCTGAGACCACAGCCCTGTCCCTCCTGCGGCCCAGAGTGATGGAAGAGCGCGCACTCCTGCACGCACAGACATTCTCCCTGAGACCTCCCTTTCAGGACCAGCTTTTAGGAGGTCCTGTCACCCAATGCCTTCCCAGTTGCTAATATTTCAAATCACACTTAGGCCCAAGCCCGTTGGCTCAGTTTATTGAGCATGAGTTTGAGGACTGAAGGGTCCCAGATTTGATTCTGGTCAAGGGCACATGGCCAGGTTGTGACTTGTTCCCAGTAAGGGGAGCACAGGAGGCAGCCCATCAATGATTCCCTCTCATCATTGATATTTCTATCTCTCTCCCTCTACCTTCCTCCCTGAAATCAATAAAAATATGTTTAAAATATAACAAAAATAAAAAAGTAAAAATAAAAATAATCACACCTGGTTCTTGATAATAGAAACACCATTGCCTATTTACTCAAAATTCCCATTCCCTAATTTTTCGCAGATCTCTGCTTGCTATTCTGCCTGCACCTCTGGAACCACTGGGCTCCTCTCAAAAGCAAATGCTCATTCATTCTAATGATGCAAGAGGCAGAAAGAGCCTCTGGAAGCCCAAGCTACCTGCTACATTTCATGGGACTCATCCTTTGCAACAGCTCCCTTTCTATTTTTACATTAAAAGCAAACTGGAGAATGCTGAAAGTGAGCCTCTGATCTCTGAATGAGATAGGAACTTCTAAGGACAATAAGGAAAGAAATTACAGTGAAAGATATCAGCAGACCAGCTACTTAAGACTTAAATCTCTGCCCATTAAAAAATTCATTAAAAAATAAAAGGCAAATAACATTGAGGAAATATTTTTAATAGAAGTGACAAAAGTCTAATATCTTTGGTAGATATGGATCATTTGTGAAGATGAGAAATCATCAATAGAAAAATGGACAAGGGGCAGGAGTGGGTAATTCATAGCAGAGTACAGACAAATGGCTAATAAACATGAATAAGTTTCATCTTGCTAGTAATCAAAAAAATGCAAATGAAAGCCTATAAAACAAAGGACTGGTGTTTATATATTAATACGTCAAAGGTGAAAAAAAAATTCCCAGTTTTGTAAGCATAAGGGAAATGTTCTTACTTTTTCCATTTGATGCATGCATACTTGCTTTACATTATTGTTCCACTTTGCATTTCTTTGACTATAAAACGTTTCTCAAATGTCAATGTTCTTTGACGTATTAATTTAAATTACAGAAAACTAGAATAAGGAAACAATCAAAGATCGGAGTATGTTAATTTATCACAGCATTATCTACATTAATAAAAATTGGGGAGGAGAGAGACCTAAATGCCCAGGAAGGAATACTGGTTAAACAAATTATGGAACATATATTATTATGCAGGCACAACAATTGTTTTAAATAAATAGTGTAATGACATTAGAAAATGCTCATTTACATATAGATGTACACACATACACATAGCTATACACATATTTGCACATATATATATGAAATAGCTAAACTATTTAAAATGTATCCAACTTAATATGCCCACGCCACACAAAGATGAAGGGAATTCACAAGCATGCAAGAGTGATTATTTCTGGGTGGAGGAAATGAGGTGTAGTGGTTGTTTTATTTTTTCTTTACATTTAACTGTAAGATTCCTAAAAAGAACATGTATCGCTTTTATAAACAACAACAACAACAACAACAATAGCCCTAGCCAGTTTGGCTTATTGGATAGAGCACTGGCCTGCAGACTGAAGGGTCCCAGATTTGATTCTGCTCAAGGACACATGCCCAGGTTGTGGGCTCAATTCCCAGTGTGGTGTGTGCAAGAGGCAGTTGGTCAGTTGGTCAGTTTTTCTCTCTCATCATTGATGTTTCTATCTCTCCCTTCCTCTCTGAAATAAATAATTTATATATATATAAATTATTTATATATAAATAATTTATTTATTTATATATTAATTATATATATATATATATATATATATATATATAAATAATTTATTTATATCAGACAAGAAAACCTGTAGGTAGTCTGTGTTGGAGGCCCCATCAAGAAAGTCTAAACAGAGAACCCAGTCCCCAGGAGTGCCACATGGAGCCCATCACACAGAGTAGCTGCTGATCCAGACTCAGGATAGTAGGGGCAGGGGTAGGAACCTCCTACAACTAAGTCTTAACCCAGAGCTGAAGTCAAGACAAGCCGGTCAGAGCATGCCTGCTATTGTCATCATACCATGGGAGTAGCAATGTGCAAAATGCATTTGTGTGTGTGTGTGTGTGTGTGTGTGTGTGTGTGTGTGTGTTTCACTTGCTTACAAGTAGGGTACAACATCTGTGAGACATTTGCTGCCACGAAGGTGAAATGTTGTTAGTTACTCTTTGAACTTAAAGAGCAGAAACCTGATGTACTGAAAAAGCTTCTTTACTTAATAGAAAGTTCTCTTAAAACTTTTTACTTAAAAGTAATAAACGCATATCATGGGAAATTTAGGAAACAGAAAAGTAGCGAGAAGAAAGAAAATTATAGTGCTACCTGGGAAGAGGACCACAATTCAAACGTTGTTGTATTTCTGCCCTTAAGAATTGGATTTTTTTATTTTTATGAGTGCTTTTTACTCTTCTTTTTCTCCTCATAACCTTTTGTTTCCTAAAAACATGACTTTTAAATTAGCTGGCTGCCCCTTTCTTTTTTGCATTGGATGAAAGATAACCATCTAAGAAGGGTACTATAATTCACTGAACATGTGCTTTAGAGAGAAAGAGAGGAACGGATACTGTGGCCATGCCCAGGATGGAAGCCATCGGCCTTCCTAGAGATTCACAGACAAACCCACAGGACAACACTGATAGGCAAACACTATTGCAGGCACATTTAAAAAGGCATAATAGTAGTATTATCATTCCCTCATTTTGATTGGCATATTGTTATTAAATATAGTTATTTTTATTAAAATGTAGTTAACATACAATATTATATTAAAGTATACAGCCTAGTTATTCCACATGTACATGCCTAACACAGTGACCATCATAAATGTAGAAACCATCTGTGAGCATACAAAGTTAGTACAATGCCATTGATTACAATCCCTGTGCTGTACATTACATCTGCATGACTTATTTATTTTATAACTGGGAATTTGTACCTCTTATTCTCTTTTACCTTTTCCACCCTTTCCCCCATGCCTTTTCCCGAGTGGCAACCATCAGCTTGTTCTCTGTAACTATGGTCTGAGGAAAACTAGACAGCTACATGCAAAAAACTGAAATTAGACCACTTAAACTATATACAAAAATAAACCAAAATGGATAAAGAGTTAAATGGAAGGCCAGGAACCACTTAAACTTCTAGAAGAAAACATAGGCAATAAACTCATATCGGTCTTAGAAATATATTTTTGGATACGTCTCCCCAGACAAGGGCAAGAAAGCAACAATAAACCAATGGATTGCATCAAACTAAAAGCTTTTCCAAAGCAAAGGAAATCATCAAAAAATGAAAAGGCAGCCCACTGACTGGGAGAAGACTGTTTCAAAAGATAAAGCTGATATTCAAATATATTAATATAAAGAATGTGAACAATTCAACATTAAAATACACACATGCACGCACACACACAAAATGTGATTAAAAATGGGCAGAGGAACTAAATAGACATATTTTCCCAAAGAATACATACAGATGGCCAACAGACACATGAAAAGATGTTCAACATCACTACTCAGCTGAGAAATGCAAATTAAAACCACAAAGAGATATCACCTCACACCTGTCAGAATGGTTATCATCAATATATCATCAACAAGCAACAGTGCTGGCAAGATTGTGGGAAAAAGGGACCCTTGTACACTGTTGGTGGGATTGCAAATTGGTACGGCCACTACAGGAAATAGAATGGATAGTCCTCAAAAAATTAAAAGTAGAACTACCATATGACCCAGCAATTCCACTTCTGGGTATCTACCCAAAGAAAAAGAAAACATTAATTTGGAAAGATAATGTTTTAAAATACAAAAACAAAAATAAAAACATAAAACAACAACCTCCAAAAAGTGTTATGAACACATCAGATAAGAAAACCTGTTACATGTTCGTTGCAGCATTATTTACAATAGAAACAACATGACGACAACCTAAGAGTCCATCCATAGAGGAATGGATAAAGAAGATGTGGCAAATATATACAATAGAATATTACTCAGCCATAATAAAAAAGAATAAAATCTTGCCATTTGTGACAACATGGATGAGGGTGTCATGCTAAGTAAAATGAGTCAAAGAGAGGACAGATAACATATGATTCCACTTATACATGGAATCTAAAAAATAAAACAAAGAAACAACAACAAAACCAGAAAGAGACTCCTAGTTATTAGTGAGCAGATGTTGAAAGACCCTGGAACTTTTCTGACTCTCTCTTTGCAAGCCGGGACTTCCGGGTCAGTGTGTTCATGAAATCAGATTCAGGCCCGAAATGAGACAGGGAATCTCACTAAACAGCTTGAGGTCCTGAAGGCTGTTCGTATCCATTTCTACATCAATAAAAATAAGAAAGAGGCCAATTATTTTTAAGGGATTTGTGGTTCTTAGTCATACCAGCAACCACTTAGTAAGACTTCCTTGGGCCCATGGCTGCCATGTGTCATAATCACAGCCAGCCCAGTCACGTCCACTGAAGAGGTTTCACCGAATTTCACTGCTGCCTCGCAAGGAGATTCTGCTGCTGAAATAAGCAATGGAGGATGGTGTTTGCAACACAGGTGAAACCTTGAGAAACCTTTAATACTTGAAATTCCACTTGAGTGAAATCCAGATATCATATTCAGTGATTTCCATCCATCACTTTAGAAAACAATGATCGAACAAGTAAATGACAGGGGATGAGCCCTGAGAAGCCTTCTAGTAGAGAAAACAGGATCCAAATATCCCAAGGACCAGAGACGTTACATTAAAAACAGATTTAGGTTTTGACTTGTGTTAACTGGACCCATTTATCAGGTGCCCCAAGCCCTGGGTAAAAGACATAACAATTAATTCTTCAGCAGTCCTTGGTTATTACCGCCATTTCTCAGCTGGTGAAACTGATACATAGTGGAAAAGATGGAATTTGAATGTAATGTGTTTGTTTCTTTGTTTGTTTTTGGCAATGGATATCTTTTTTTTTTTAAATCCTCACCTGAGAACATGCTTAGAGAGAGGAAGGGAGAGAGGGAGGGAGAAAGAGGGAGAGAGAATCATCAATGCCAGAGAGATACATCTCTGGGTTGCCTCCCCCCATATGAGTGCCCTGACCAGGAATCAAACCATCAACCTTTCAGTGCACAGGATAATGCTCAACCAGCTGAGCCGGCCACTCTGGCTGGGCTGGCAGTGGATATCTTAATGCAGTCCTTCTATCACATCTATCAAAAGGTTACAAAGGGATCATTTTGGTCTTTGATAATAATCAGTTGAGACTTATAATTTATTTTTACAACTATTTCCATAACTGTTTTGAGCAGCCAGATACTTTGTTTAAATGTGTGGTTCTCCTTTATCCACTTTGTAATGACAACAGTTAACGTGTATCCCTTGTGGCAGGCACTGTGTTCAGTGTTTGGCACAAATTACTGCATTTAATCCTCACCATAAGTCCACTGAGAGGGAAAACAAACAAACAAACAAACACACACACACACACAAACCCATCAAACCAACAAAACCACTTTCAAAGGAGGAAGCTGAAGCACAGGAAGGTCGAGTGACCTGCCGAAGACACACAGCTAATAAGTGACAAAACCTAAACGGGCATCCCCATCGGTGCAGGCCTCCACGTCATTCCCTGAACCATCACCTCTACAAATCATTAAGACCTTCTTGTCATAGGATCACATACGTTAGAGCAGGAAGACAACCTAAGGAGCGCCTTACCACAGACACACAGACAAAGGAACAGGAAGCCCAGAGAGGTCGGAGACTGGCCCTGGGTCACACAGCAGAGGGGGTGGCAGAGCCAAGGAGGCAAGATGAAGCTCTCATTCTCCAGCAGTTTTGGGTGACTCTTATTCCCTCCCCGGAACATGCTTTTATAACCTAACTCCCCCAGGGGCCACCCCATCTGTGACCCGGGCTTGGTGCTCAGAATGCCTAGGTTGGAGCACACTAAAAGGGAAAATAGTTCTAGAGACTTCAGTACTTGCATGGTGCAGGCCTAGGCTGCTCTCGCACCGCATTTGGAACTGCGCATTGCCTGGTCACTCCATACCCACGGGGGCTTTTCTCCAAGTGAAAAAGAAGTGCAGCAATCAAGGCACTGACCTTTCCACGGAGCCCCCTGGGCTGTGCTGGGGGCCATCCCTGTCTCCCTCAGCCCCTGCTGGAACTGGCTGGAGAGCAGGCTCTGACTCAAAGAACTGAAAACTATACTTAACACGGCATTGATTTTCCATATAATTTTATAAGCACAAACATTCCCTTTCATTTCCTGACAAACAACGATATTCCCTAAAGTGTCCAATAAAAATCAGTAATTTGCACATCACTATCTTTGTCAGGGCCTGTTTTTTTTTAAGTTAGTCACCAAGGCCAAGGTCTTTCTCCTGCTGCCTCCGCCCTCTGGCGCCCCCTCCCCAAACAAGCCACAGCCTTTTTGAGCCAGGAGGGAGAGCAGCGACTAGCTGCCTAGACCTCCCTGGCTCTGTTCAAAGACCTTGATGGAAAAAAAATACATCGTTTTCAAACCTTTTTTTTTTTTTTTTCTTTTTTTTTTTTTTTTCACGGAGAACGGAAACCAGAGGCGGAGATGAAAAGTATCCCCCAGCACACTCCGGTGATGCCTCCTGGACTCCTGAGACTGTGTGGATGGCACAGGTCCCCTCGGCAGCCTCTCCGCCAGGGCTGAGAGCAAGGCCTTTGCCCCCTGCCTAGGCGAGTGCTGAGACATCACTAACACATGATGTCTGGGGCCAAACGGGCACCCTGACCTCCAGTGGCAGGTATTACTGTAAGGTTGCATCACCAGACAAGCAATGACAAGAGTGAAAATCGAAAGTGGGAAGGAATCTATAGGATGTTTCATCTTCTCCCTGTGGCTCCGGCTCCGGAACACCTGGGGGTTCCTCTTCCCATGCCATTCCTAACTTCCAGGACAGACTTTCCTCCCAACCCACTCTCTCTTTCAAAGACCTGGAAACCCTGCCCCAGCCTGAATGTGGCAGCAAAGAACAAAGAGGAAGGTGTGGATTCTCACCCCAAGTCCTGTCTCCTCCAGGTCCTTCAGAAGCTCCGTTCTCCAGAGGCTGGGCAGGAGGGTTGCCAAGGGGACCTGAAATACCGGTTTGTCACAATCCTGAGCAAATCAGCTCCCGGAGCCCAGAGGGGAGAAGGTGTCAGTCACTCAAAACCCTCCGTGGCTCAGTTTCTGAAGTGGAGGGGAGGGAGGGGGAGGAGGAGCAAAGAAAAGTATCGCTCAGAGATGTGCAGGCAGAGGAGTTAAGACAAGGAGGCTCTTCGTCAAGAAATGCTACCGGATGGTTCTTTCAGCCTGGACAGAGCCAGGACCTCTGGGCTGCTGGTGTCCAGAAGAGTGTATTCTTGCTCAGTGTTTAGGGGTGTGTGTGTGTGTATTTTTTTCCCCCTGCCTCTTTCCCTGAGCCCTTGCACTGGGGAGTGTGGAATGGCTCAACCTGTTGTAATCAAACATGTGAGTTGCTGCTTGTTGCAAAGATATTGCAGCAGCCTGTTCATTAAAGGAGGCTGTTTCTGGATGCTAAGATTTAATTTCCTTATCTTTGGTCGCCTGCCTGTGCTCTGGGCTGGGGGTGGAGTGGGTGCTGGGTGGGAGTATGGGGCATAGGGTAGGGGGATACTGGGCAGATGGGGACTGGCCATGCCTTGAAGCTCCCTGGAGCAGTGACACACTGTTCTCACGTGCTCCAATTCTTTCTTAGGAGGCATGGCGCTGCTGGAGGGGACTCCCAGCAAAGGTGTTTTCTATGTACAGTTGGGCCCTAGCACCTAATCCCACCCTCAGACCTTTAGCCTCAACTTAAATGTTCCTCCTGGAATCTCAACTGGCCCTCTGAATCTTAGGTTTTCTGATCCAGGGCACACTCAAGGGGGGTGCGATGGACTTGTGGGAAATAGGGAAGGTATTGACTCACCCATTGTTGGCTACATCACTCACTCACTCACTCACTCACTGAATCACTCATTCATTCATTAATTCCCCCTTGCATTAATTCATGTGTACATTAACTTATCTACTCTCATATGTTCACTTGTATATTTAATAGTATGAATTTACTGATTCAGTTTATATATTCAGTGACATATTAATTTATTCACTTATTTATCTACTTGAGGCCCAGTCCATGAAAATCATGCATGGGGGCCGGGGGTCCCCTCAGCCCAGCAACTGCCCCTCCACACACACACACACCAGCCTGCTTGCCTCTAACTGCCCTCTCCACCAGCCTGGTGGCCCTTTAGTGCCCCCCCTGCTGGCCTGGTTGCCCTCAATTACCACTCCTGCAGGCCTGGTTACCCCTCACTGGCCCCCTCTGCTGGCCTGGTAGCCCCTCACAGCCTGCTAGTCAGTCCTTTGGTCATCCCTTACTAATCCCCCTGCTGGCCTCCTTGTCCCACAAAGCCTGCTGTTTGGTTCTTACTGTGAGGGCATTGTGACCAATTTGCATATTACCCTTTTATTAGTATAGATTTGTTATTGGTGGGGAATGGTCCTTGTACCCACCAAATGGGCTTCTTGTGATATCCTGAGAAAAGGAATTTTCTGAGCATACTCAAGGGAGGGTGAGGCATTATAGAAAGTATTATTTCTGTGGAATCAAGCCCCTTACTTTCCAAGGTCCCTTGGAAATGGTCCCCATTTCCCTTCACCCCTCCCCCAAGGAAGAGGTGTATCTGTGGCTTTAGCAGAGCTGGAATCAGATCCAGTGTCCAGAGTTTTCGTTCCATGATGGAGCACTGTCTAGCCCAGCATTAGGGTAGCATTATTTGTGTACCCAGTGCGCAGTCCATCAGCTCACTGCATGTGGAGTCTGTATGGCCACATGGCTATGGAGGGAACACTGGCAAATGCAAGGAAGCAGGAATAAGAGAGCCCCGAGAGAGAGAAAGAGAGAGAGAGAGAGAGAGAGAGAGAGAGAGAGAGAGAGAGAGAGATCCTTTGTTTGGGGGATTATACATTCTCACACTTTTGTGGGCTTGCAATGGCCCAGTCCATCCTGTTCCCAGGTTTGACTGACTGGCACCTTCCCCAGTCACCCCAGTTTCATTGTACATGCCTCTATCTCCCCTTTGTTGGACCCCTTTCCCTAGTTTTCTTCAAGGAGCGGGCCTGTGGTTACCTGGGGAGTGAAATTGCAGCTTCCTGGTGAAGCTGCTCAAATGACAGGCCTATATTTTCTGGACTCTCTTTTACTTATTTTCTATTATTAATAATTAGTTAATTACAATGATATCACATTCATGCAATCCATGCACTTGATAAATGTGCATACATTCATTTTTACATATGTGCAGCATTCACTTTTTCTTACAATTACTTGTTCCTACATTCATCCATCCATGCATTCATTTGATCTTTTCCAGACTCATCCATCCATCCATCCATCCATCCATCCATTCAATCTTTCTCATATTCATTTATTTGTAGATATGTCACCCATTAATTTGCATTTATTTTTATAGACATATTTATTTAACTCTGTATCCATTGAACACACACTTAAGTGTCTATTACATGCTTAGCATTGAAGGGGCTGTGAAAGTAAAAAAGAATCAGACAGAGAGTTGAGGAGAAAAGATATGGCTACAAGAAACCACAACACAGATAAAGAGCTTCACAGATAAGAAAAAGCTAAAGGAGTTCATCACCACCAAACCAGTATTATATGAAATGCTGAAAGGTATTACTTAAGAAGAGGAAGAAGATCAAGTGAATTAAAAATCTCAGGAATAGAATAAACTGGTGAATATAATAGAATTAGGGGCAAAGAAAGGGAGTGAATAGATAATTATCAGGGTGAAAGGGGTGTGGGGTGCAGAAAGAGACTGGATTAAAATTGTATAACCTATGGATGAGGACAATAGTTGGGGGAGGGGATAAGGGCAGAGGGTGGGGTGGGAATCAGGTGGAAGGGAGCTATGGGGGAGAAAAAGGAGAAACAATTGTAATAATCTGAGCAATAAAGATTTATTTAAAAAATAAAATAAAAAAAAAAGAAACCACAACACAAAGAAGAAAGTGATGGATGCCAACAAAGAAGGGCTGAAGAATGTCAAGAGTAGTTACCCTAGGGACATCTGAGGGGCCTGGGGTTGGAGGCAGCTGGAAACATTGGACAGAGCCCACAATTTGAATTCAGACTTGGCCTTGAATCTTGTTCTGCCACTTAGTGTAGCTTTGCCCTAGTTAATTAATCTCTCTGAATCTCAGTTTCTTACCTGTAAAATGCTGAATGAGGTAATTGATGTCAAGTGCCTAAAAGATTTTTTTTTTAAATGTGTTCAGTAAATATTCATTTTCTTCCTCGTTTCCCTCTTCTCTTTTCCAAACTTTTCTCTGCAAGTTTATTTTGACCTTCTCTGGGGGAGGGAGGGGAGTAGAGGAGAGAGTGCAGAAGCTGAAGAGCTGGTCTGAGCAGCAGAAAGAGCCAGAAGTTAATTCTGAGAGGTTTTCTAGACCTTCCCTAGGGCCCCAGAGAAAGGCTGAGTGAATCTGTCAAATACTCTTTCAAATGTAAAACCTGCCTACTGAATTGGCCAAAGGGATCTATTAACATAGGATTTGCACAAACCCTTTGCATTGGGTGAAAGGGGATGGAGGATTTTATTAAGAAGGGAGCTGGGGAGGGGTTGATTCCTGGGGCTGTGTAGCCTGGGAGGGTCTTTGGTCCCAAGGGGAGGGAGGGAGCCTCCATTTCTCCAGCAACCCACTCTCCTGTCCTCACCTACTAGACAACGTGTGTACCTAACCTCCTGTGCTTCTTAGTGGCCTCATGAGCAAAGTATTATCACAAAGGAGGAAACCAAGAGGCTCAGCAGTTTACTCAAGGTCACACAATTAATAAGTGGCAGAAGCAGAATTTAAATGCAGGTCTATCGGAAACCTCTTTTATTCACTTTCCTCTTCCACAAAGACTTTCTATTTTTTTAAAATATTTTTGTTGATTTCAGAGAGGAAGAGAAAGGGAGAAAGAGAGAGATAGAAACATTAATGATGAGAGAGAATCATTGATCTGCCGCCCCCTGAAAGCTGCACACCTGGGATCTAGCCCACAACCCAGGCATGTGCTCAGACTGGGAACTGAACCATGACCTCCTGGTTCATAGGTCGGAATCAACCAAGGAGACATTTTTAAAGTCCCATCAAAATGGGGTATGAATGGCCATTATCCAGAGATTTCTTACTATCTTTCTTCACTGGAACTTGAAATCTGAACAAAGGTAGGCTAAACCTTAGAAGGAATAAGTGAGAATTTTATTTTAGAGTCATGAATAATACACGTATAAAGTATATATCATTTTCATTTTCATGTTAAAATATTTCTAGAGGGGTAGAGGGCATAAAAATATGACACTGAACACAAAATGCTTCATGGTATCCCATTACACTCCAAGGTAGGGGCCCGGGTCTGCGGCTGTCTTGGCACCACTGGTTTCAGAGCCCAGGCTTGCAGGGAGGAATGAAAAATGTGGCAGGTTCAGAGCTGCTATTTCAGTTATGTGACCACAGGTGTGGAAGGGAAGCAGAGCAGTCAGCATCCTGGGCCAGAATCAGGGGAGGGCCACGGAGGTCTGACTGTGTGTAACCCTCTAACCCCCACCACCATTGATATGTTGGAGCCCTAGACCCAGTACTTCAGAATGGGACTGTGTTAGGACCTTTAAAATTATGATTTAGCTAAAATGTGACCTGATTCCATTTGACTGGTGTCCTTATAAGAAGAGGTTATTGGGAGAGAAGACCTGTGAAGAGGAAGCAAGAGGGTGGTCACCTGCAAGCCAAGAAAGGAGACCTCAGAAGAACCCAGCTCTGCCGATTCCCATTGTATTTAGCCTCTGAAACTGTGAGAGAACACACTTCTGTCGTCTAATGTGTTACAGCAGCCAACTAGCACAGCCATGGAGCATCTGCGGGGGCCAGGGTGGGTCAGAGGAGCAACTGTGGAGCTGCGGGGATTAGGAACAGTGGCCCTCCCCAGTGAGTAGGAAAGTGCATCAGTATTTTCACAACTACGGCAACCTTCCTGGGCACACCCCTAACCCATATGGAGACAGTGTGACACGAACCAGGAGGAAGGCCTTTGACAGGGCGCCCTGATAACTGGTTATTAGAGACATGCCAGTGTCCAGAGATCCGGTGTCACCCTGTGAGCTGTGAGCATCAGATGCCCCAGAGGGCTCCCCAGGGCTCCGATTTCACATGTGAAGGAAAGAGTTGTTAGCAAAGGTGGTGGAGTTAGCACAAGTGCCTGGTTTTATTCCCTTGGAAGCTCACTAAAGCTATGGGAGTTTTGATTTTGTTTGTTGCTAAGGCCTGATCCGATGAAGACAGGGAGAATGGGAGAGAAGATAACAAGAGCATTTGAGCTGCTGGAAAGCAGGTGACAATAGTCAGGAGAAAGCCCAACTCTGAGCCAGTGGTAGGGATGCTGCCAGTCAGAGGATTCCCACTGCAGAACCTGCAAATGGCTCAGGGATTGGCAGCTCTGCATACATCTGGAACTGGGGGGATCCCTGGAAGAGTGCTTAGATATGCAGAGTACCACCCCCTTGCCCTTGCTCCACATTTCTGGGAGATTGATCCTCTCCCACATGGTAGAACTGCACCTTCATTTTCTAGAGAGGATGAGTGTTCACTGGAGTTTTGGACTAAGGCAGGGCACCACTCTGAGTACAAAGATGCCATTTGCATATCTGCACACGGAGAACCCAGGCCACCCCACTGCTAGCTAACGCCAGGCTATGGTAAGTGTCTTTTGCTGCTGTAATTAGCAAACAACATGGGAGTGTTATCTTATAGTTCTGGAGGTCAGATATCTGAAATCAGTTTCAGACTAAACTAAAATCAAGGCATAGGGGGGCTGGGCTAAAATTGAGGTGTTGGTAGAGCTGCATTCTCTCTGGAGGGCTGGGGGAGATTCTGTTTTACTGCCAAGTTTAGCTTCTAGAGCTGCCTGCATTCCTTGGCATGTGAATGCTTATCACTGATCTCTATTCCAGGTCATAGTTCCTTTTTTGACTTTGAGCCTATTGCCTCCTCCTTAAAAAAAGTGTGTATGTGTGTTTTAATTATTGGTTTTTAGAGAGAGAGAGGAGGGGAGGGGGGAGAGAGAAATATCCATCAGT
Source organism: Vespertilio murinus (assembly GCA_963924515.1). NCBI lineage: Eukaryota > Metazoa > Chordata > Mammalia > Chiroptera > Vespertilionidae > Vespertilio > Vespertilio murinus. The sequence goes on along the minus strand of OZ004709.1, from coordinate 125,858,379 downwards.
TCCATCAGTTGCTTCCTAAATACACCCTGACCAGGGATCAAACCTGAAACCTGGGTATGTGCCCTGACTGGAAATCAAATCTGCAACCTTCCAGTGCAGGGGACAATGCTTCAACTAACTGAGCCATCTTGGCCAGGGACTATTGCCTCCTTCTTATACCTTAAGGACCATTCTGATTACAGTGGACCCTTTGGATAATCTAGGTTTATTTCTTCATGTCAAGATCCTTAACTTAATGTAACATATTCTTGGGTTCTAAAAGATTAGTGCATGGGCACCTCTGGGGGAACACTAATGCGTACCACACAAAGTGCTGGGAATCCTGAATCATACCAAGAAGTTTTTATTTTCATGCTGTTTACTCTCTGTGTCAACCCCATTTCCCCACTCACATTCATAAGCCCCACTTGCACATCCAACCATCTTTTCATCTTCAGCTCCTAAATACTGGCAAATACCTGAGCTGAACCTCTAAAGAGAGAGACCAAAACAGAGAAGAAACTTGGGGGAGATGGGATGGACAGCATGAAAAGAAAAACTATACTCAGAAGAGTTAGAAGGTAAGTTGAGATCTCCTGGGAAGTAAAGCAAAAACAAAAACAAAACAGAAACAATAACAACAACAACAAAAACACCTCAAGGAAATAGAAAGCATGAAAAAGGTAAGTAAGTTGGAAGACCAATGTATGTGATTCCATAAATGATAGAATTTCCAGAAAGAGAAAACACATAAAATGAATAAGGAAATAATCAATCAAATCATGCAAGAGCATTTCCCAGAATTGAAGGACATGACCTTTGAGATTTATGATCCCACCCACAGAGTGCCTAAAACAATGGTTGGAAATCCACTCACCCGAGGCATGCTCATCACTGTGATATTGCACAACACTGGGACAGAGATCTTACAAGTTTCTGGAGGGGGGAAAGACCCAGACAAGAGATGAGGAATGTCAAAGTCTTTGGATTGCTCAATGGCAACACTGAAAATTGTAGCAATGCCTTCCACATTCTGAAGGAATCATACCCAACCCAGACTTTGATGTGTGAGGGTTGGAGGGTGAGATAAAGGCATTTTTAGGCATTCAGGGCTTCAAAACATTTTCCCTTCTATATACTTTTTCCTCAGGAAACTACTAGGAAAATACATAAAACTAGAGTTTCACTGTAGATTTATGAGTATAAATCATAGACAATCACTGGTTTATTGGAAGAAGGTCAAACACCCTTCCTTCTCTATTCTTCTATTCCATTATGTTCCCAGAAAGACACCCATCACTTGGAGAGAGAGTGGGGATTGCAGAGTGGCATTCAGAACTACAAGCAGAAATCAATTTCAAGAAATGCTCATTGCACACCTGCCAAGCACCAGACTTTGAACTGCACCCTGCTTGATTAAATCAGGGAGAGGGTAACAACCAAATTCTCATTAGGAATTATAGCCACCCATCTACTGTGCATCATGGGCAAGGCCCTCGGTCAACCCCTCCTTTTTTGCACCTATAAAATGAGGAGGACATTTTCCAGCCCAGCCTACTCTGCGAGGTGAAGGAGTGTGTAACCCTGCATGAACTCTGAAGTGCCTCACAAGTATTGCTGCTGAAATTTTTCTTCCTCAGCACTTCACAGGTTTTAAAGCATTTCATATCCATTATGTGTTTAACTTCCCAGCATCTCAAGGAGGCAGTCAGGGATTAGAACTTTTCTGGCATTTTTCACAATGCCATCGGAAAGCGGAAAGTAGGGTGTTGACTGAATGTCAATGGCATTTTGGATCTACCGGGTATGACTCAAAGTTTCTTCAGAGAACATTTTCTAATTTAAAAAGTGTTCTAGCCCGGTCGGGTAGCTCAGTTGGTTAGAAGGTCGTCCCAATACACCAAGGTCAGGACACACACAAGAAGCAATGAATGAATACATTAATAAGTGGAACAACAAACTGATGTTTCTCTCTCTCCTCAATAAATCAATTCATGTATTGTTAAAAAGGTGTTCCAGGTACTGATACTAAAACATGGGTAGGGTTCATCTGTTCTCTTTGGCAGACCATGGGCTTCCTACCAGGGAATGCACTTTATTCAGCTCAGTGTCCCCAGGGATTAACCTAACACAGCATGTGGAAAAGAGGAAAGGTTCCCAAATGAACTAATGAATGAATGGGTTCCCATTCATCCCTTACAGGAGATTACCTTGGTGGCCAGGAAATTGCTAATCACAAAGATATGGGACTGAGATGCCTCCCAAAGTCATGAATACAAAATAAAAAGTTCCCCAAATAAATACCGGAATTATAAAATTGGAAGAGAATATGTGAAAATATATATGAAATTTTAAAATACAAAAACGCATTGTACTAAGATCATCAACTAGCAAAAAATTAACATAATTTTGATTAGCTCATATTTCGTTATGACTCGATATATTAAAGGGGCTTCTTAAAAAGAAAGAAATCCTGAGCATCCGCCTTACAAGTAAAACAATAAACACAAATACAATTCTCTAAATTTAAATAATGTAAGTTTTACTCTAAAGAGAAATTTAGTTGCCATTAAGTAAGTGCTCTAATGTGGAATGATAATAGCAAGATCAATACAGACCCATCCCCTGCACTGCTGGCCACTAATAGGCCTTTTCCTCTGATTGACATCAGTGACTTTATAGCAAACAATGGCACTACTTCACTCAACCCTGGAGGCTAAGCGTAACTGTGCTCTGTACTATTGCTAAGAGATCTAAATACTGTAAGGAATCTTATTTTCCCCGTGACATAAAACCCTTTCTGTAACAATTACTATATGTAACAGTGACTATAAATGACAATGACTGTAATGAATATGATTCAACATTTTGGGCAATGAGGAGTTTCCATCACCAAAATAGTTATGGAATCTGCTTGATATTGGGGACACAAAATTGGACAAACTCTGACCTCAAGGTGCTAACAATCTTATAGTGAAAATAGATCTGGAAATCAAAGTAAAACAACTTAGTTTGCCGAAACCGGTTTAGCTCAGTGGTAGAGCGTCGGTCTGCGGACTGAAAGGTCCTGGGTTTGATTCCAGTCAAGGGCATGTACATTGGTTGCGGGCACATCCCTGGTAGAGAGTGTGCAAGAGGCAGCTGGTCAATGTTTCTCTCTCATCGACGTTTCTAGCTCTCTATCTCTTTCTCTTCCTCTCTGTAAAATATGAATAAAAATATATTTAAAAACAAACAAACAAACAAACAAACAAAGAAACCCAACTTAGTTTGATATTTCAAAAAGGGAAGAACAAAATGCTGGGAAGCTTGGAGGAGGAAGGGAGCAATTGACTTTCTTAGGAACAAGAAGTTGCTGTAACTTCTTTGTTCCCAGTGTTAGGTAGGAGTCATAGCTAATTCTCATTGCAGCCAGAGAGATATTTTCTAAATGAAATTGGGTATCATGTTGCCCTTCCTCTTAAAATGGTTCAATGTTTAATGCTCATGTTCCTGACTAGACTCTCAATCCAAAAGGGCAGAGACTGGTTTTGGTTGGCTCACCTTATGCTAATCACTGTTACGAGCAAAGTAAGTTCTCAATTCTATTTGTTGAATAAATGAATGCAGCAGACAACTTAAAGACACCAAAACATGACCATAAAGTTTAAGACATTCTCTTTCTTCTCTTTGTAAATCACTGTGTTCTGCTGGTTGGGGTTTCTAGAAGTTTCACCGCATGAGGTTAAGAGCAGCATGGGGTCTAAGAGCATGAACTTTGTTTGTATCTCAGGAGATCCAAGTTCAAGTCCTATCCTCTCCTAGCTATCTGACATTCAACACATTATTTAAACTCTCTATTTCAGTTTACTCATCTGTAAAATGATTGTGAGGAAAATGATGATGATGATGATAACTTCTTAAAAGGGTAGCTATCAGGGTTATATGTTTACAGAAAATGATCAGCAGACTGCCATCATGTATTAAGTGTTCAGCAAATGCAGATATTATTTTTGTAATTCTCCTCCAAATTAAAGATAAATGTCATAGCTTTTACCAGCCGAGGTCGGTTTGGCTCAGTGGTAGAGCATCGGTCTGCAGACTGAAAGGTCCTGGGTTCGATTCCGGCCAAGGGCATGTACATTGGTTGTGGGCACATCCCTGGTAGGGGGTGTGCAAGAGGCAGCTGGTCAATGTTTCTCTCTCATTGACGTTTCTGGCTCTCTATCTCTCTCCCTTCCTCTCTGTGAAATATCAATAAAATATATTTTTTTTTTAAAAAAAAGCTGTTACCATTGTTCTAATCTTTTGGACATGGTGGTGGGTTCAAACTGAGCCACACCAAGTTGTGCCTCTGCTGTATACAGATTGTTTTGAGCTAAAAGGCAATTTTAGTTTTAGGTTTAGGAGGACCCTGTGTCCCTCCCTTTAACTCCCCAGAGGAGATTAACAGTGATAATCTTTTAGCCTGCCTATGTGGCAGGGCCAACGTCATTTACTAACCTGTGCTCTTCTCATCCTGCAATGACCCTTTGAAGCCCTCACAGTGCAGCACCTCATCCCTAGTTTAGGATCTCTTACTATCTACCCATGTTCCCTTTCTATCTCTGAACTACTCCTGCATGAGGGGTCTCTGACTCTCTCATGTACTTGGGGTTCCCATACATAGGTACAAATTAAATTTGGTTATTTTTTCTTGCTGATCTGTATCCTTGGATATTAGACCAGCTAGAAGTACCTTGAGGTTAACTGACTTGACCATTCAGCATGTTCACCGGATTTGGCCCCCAATGACTCAGGATTATTCCCAAATTTTAAAAGACCAGGCCAAAGACTTGTGTGCCCTCACTGAGAGACCTAGAACCAATGTAGCTTCATTGACAATTTGGGAAGGCACGATGGGAGGGGGTACTTTCTAGAAGGAAGCTCTCCTTATCACTTGTGGAACGGGGGAATGCCCTTAAATTTAACTTTTTACCTCTTGGAGAAAAGCTAATGATTTTTGTGTGCATTCATTTTATTCTGTCTGTTAGATCTTATAATAAATTTCTGCAGTGAAAACAAAGTAAAGGTACTAAAGGACATTGGAAGGGTGGACACACGGGAAATACGATCTTTTTGATATTTGATATTTGCATTCCAGGAATCAGGTTTGGGAGAATGGAGATCTACTAATCACTAGGACAGTGGTCAGCAAACTCAGTCAACAGAGCCAATTATCTACAGTACAATCATTGAATTTACTTTTGAGAGCCAGAAACTGACTTCTGCACATGGGCCACGAAGTTTCAATCGCACTGTACATGTGCTCCCGCACATGGTATTTTGTGGAAGCGCCACACTCAAGGGGCCAAAGAACCGCATGTGGTTCTCGAGCCTCAGTTTGCCGAGAACTGCAGTACAACAACATGAATAAGAAAATCTCATGTTTATCCTCCTTTGAAATGGGTCATCTGTGATCTTAATAGCCTGATGGTGTAGTTTTGAAGTGACCTTGTAACTGTACTTGATTTGTATGTGTGTGTCATACTGGAAAGGAAAAGTTCTAGCACTGATTCTGCCTATCTGAGCAGATGTATCTGGTGTTGTATCTGAGCATGCGCTCCCACTTGTGTATGTCAGATGAATTATTTATAAAATGATGAGATCTTTTAGGCCCATTCCTTTTACTACTAAGAATTCTCTTTTCATATTTTCCCTACAGAATCCTATTTGTGTGTGTGTGTGTGTGTGTGTGTGTGTGTGTGTGTGTGTGTGTGACTTTGCCTACTAAACAAACAAGATTGGGAAGCTTATTAATAATGAGTTGTGCAAGGGGTACTGGAGGCAGGCCCATTATCTGGGAGGCAAATTAGCCTTTGGAGGGCAATTCTGTTCCAACAGCAGAGATGATCCCAGTAATAATTTCAATTGTGCTCACTGCAGTCATTTACTAGGAGCTTACTATGTAGCAGACACTCCATGCACATTATTTCATGTAACCCTTACACAAAGTAGGAGGAAGATGCCCTTATTTCTTCATCTTACCAGTGATGAGACTGAGGCTACTGGGGAGCTTCAGTAGCTTGTCTGAGGTTACATAGCTAGTAAGGGTCAGAGGAGGGGCTCAACTCAGGTCTAACTCCACAGTCTAAGTCCTTAACTAATATGTTCAACTACCTCTCAGTTCCAATGGAATGATGTTGCTTATATTGGGCTTACATTCCAAAATCTAAAATGTGGAACCCTGCATAGTTATCATGTTTCCCAAAAGTCCCCTAAAGCCATAAGTGTGGCAAAAAGCTCATCCTATAGCTGAGACCAAATATAGAAGAAGCATCATGTACCACCTCACACCAGCTCTGGACACATCTTGTTGGCAAAAGGGAGGGCAGAATTGCTACCCTATTTACAATCTTTATATTATAATATTTTAACCTCTTTCATACTCCTCCTTTTCTTTATTGAATAGCTTAGTTGAAATTGCTTATATTAGTTTCCTGCTGCTGCCATGACAAATTACCATGGACTTAACAACTTAAAACACTAATTTATCTTCCATTTTTGGAAAACAGAAATCCAGAATGTGTCTCACTGGGTTAACATCAAGATGTGGGCAGGGATGTGATACATCTGAAAGCTATAAGAGATAATCCATCCCCTTGTGTTTTTCAGACCATAGAAGCTGCCTATGTTCCTTGGCTCCTGACCCCTTCCATTTTCAAGGCCAGTGGATCATATCACTTAGACCGGTCTCCTACCTCCCAGCTCCTTCCCTCATTCTCCTGCCTCCTGCTTTCACCAAGGCTTACATCAAGCCCATCTGGACCATCAGGATAATGTTCCCATCTCAAGGTTCTTAACTGAATCACACTTACAATCTCTCTTTTGCCATGTAAAGTAACATACTCACGTGGATATCTGTGAGGACCCTTTTTTTTTGCCTGCCACACTGCTTATGTTACATGAATGCAGCCTGGGATGCCATGGTATTAAAAGTATGGGCCATGCCAAGGTTCCCAAGAGCCTACATCCTTCTTGAGGAAAGGGTCTGAACACTCAACACAGTACTTAACATAGTTGCCCAATAAATCCATCCTGGCCCTTAGGTCTATGCCCTGCTTCCCAAGAACTGGACTATATCCATTTGGGAAGCATACATCTTGCTTGATTATCAATCAGCCATGCTTTCAGGCCCTTTGTGAAACTTTACTTCTAGAAGTTTCCTCAATCAACAAGATACATCACCCCTGAGAAGTGACAATAAGAAGTCCTGGCTTCCACTTCTGACTCTACCCCTCTGGGACATTTGACAAGTTATTTAACTTCCCTGAGACCCAGCTTACCATTTGTGCAATGGAGACAATAATAATAATGTCTATTTCATAAGGTTGATGTGAGATTTTAATGAAATGAGATATAAAAAAAAATGCAGGCTCTGCTACTGAAAACCCTGGTCTTCATGGTTATAAGGAATATGGTCCACATGTCTCTCCACCAAATGCAGAGATCCCCACGCTAGTCTTCCTGCCAAGTGTGGGTTGGGTCTGTGCCTTTGCACTTGGACAGATGGCGGCACCATGCCTGGTATACAGGTTGATTGTGAGCAACCACTGGTCCAGATATGCTCAATTCTTTTCAATGACATGCATGGAAAATCCCCAGGGAAGGCATGAGTTTTGATAGTGGTGACAGTGGCTGTAATAACAATGCTTATAGTTAATGTTTATTGAGTGACCACTAGGTTCTATGCACCTACTAAATGCACTGTCTCACTTAATCCTGTGACAACCCATTGGGTAGGAAATAATTTATGTCTATTTTTAAGATGAGGAAAGTTTAGCTCAGAAAAGTTAAGAAATTTGCCCAACGGGCCTCTTTTAGGGAAAGACTGGGGGGAAAAAGAAATATGTTTAAAGCTTCAAGGTCATATGTGGTAGATAAAATTAAAACTGAGCTCTATTGATTTTAGAGCTTATAACCTCTGGATTTCTAACAACCTGCACACAGAGGCCTGGCAGACCATTTAAGTGATGCTCAGTCAGACAGGTATGACAATAGTGAATTGTATAGGGTGGACAAAAGTAGGTTTAGGAATATATATATGCCTAAGCAACTGGCTAACAGGCAGTTTGACTGTCTGACTGGTAGATATGATGCATACTGCCCACCAGGGGGAAGACACTCAATGCAGGAGCAGAAACCACAGGCATGGAAACATGGAACAGACTGATGAATCTCAGAGGGAAGGGGGAAGCAGGGAGGGTGGGAAGAGATTAACCAAAGATCTTATATGTATACTAGAGTCCTGGTGCATGGATTTGTGCATTGGTGGGGTCCCTCAGCGTGGCCTGTGCCCTCTTGCAATCTGGGACCTGTTGGGATGTCCAAGAGCCAGTTTGGCCCAATCCCCACAGTCCAGGCTGAGGGAACCCACCAGAGCACAAATCTGTGCACCAAGCCTCTAGATAATAAATAATAATACAGGAATAAACTCTGTTTTGCATACTCACAACCGAAACTTGTTTTAGCCCTGGCCTATAGACCTCTTACCCCACTTAAATGGGTTATCTGTTTGTTGGCTTGCCCCAGTGGAGCGGCTAGTTGTGGGAATACAAAGAGTTGTCAAATCTTCTCATTTTTGCAACAAACCCCAAGAATTGGGCTATTTTAATGAGATATAGCATGATTTTAAGATTTTTACCACAAACTTTAGAAGTCCTTTGTGACCTACCTAACTTCCACGTGTACCTGGATGCCATTTCCTAAGGGCTATTCTTCTGTCCCTTTCCCTCCCCCTCAAGTTCTCATATGGCAGTGCAAGTGAGAGAGAAGGGTTGATTGCCCAGCAAGCCATAAATTCACACTCATTGTCTATTATGTGGACATTGGTCCTGCCCATTGAAATTTTAACCATTCCTGCCAAAACCTGTTTGGCTCAGTGGTAGAGCATCGGTCTGCGGACTGAAAGGTCCCAGGTTCGATTCTGGTCAAGGGCATGTACCTTGGTTTCAGGCATCCCCAGGTAGGGGGTGTGCAAGAGGCAGCTGGTCGACGTTTCTATCTCTATCTCTCTCCCTTCCTCTCTGTAAAATATCAATAAAATATATTTTTTTAAAAAAGAAATTTTAACCTTTCCTTGTGATTGGTTGAGAGCCTTAGTGCTGGGGTTGAGGATGGGGTGTAGTGTGTGGTGTGCAGGGTGGGTGTGGGGATATAGGAGGATTGAGGAGTTAGGGGTGGTGGCCACTACAAGGAAGCAGCTTTTCAATTGCATACAAAGGAGGGAGGGCAGGAAGGAAAGCCTAGTGGTTGATATGAACCCAGCAGATCCCAGGGACCCTGTTCCCTCCCTGCTTTAGCCCTACCAAGCCAGGAGAGCAATAACCCTTTCTCCAAAATCTCTAGGCAAAATTGATAGATTTCACAACCTCCTGGAGAACACCATCTCTTGGACCATGCCCAGCTCCTAGGCACTTTCCCAATTCTGCTTGCTGAGCAGTTTAACCTCCTGCCCCTTCTGGACTAATTAAAATAATTGTAAATGTGTTATTTATAGATTGACCTAAATCATTCCTTACTCTGCAAAAAGAATCTGAGTGGTCTAAATTTGTACAGTGAGGACCATATACTATAGAGCTTTGGCATGATTACATCATTTAGCACTCTTCCCCTCCCCACCCCCAACATCCTTATTTTAAATCAGCCAAGACTGAGGGGCAGAGAGGTTTTGTGAATTGCCCAGGTCACTTAGTAAGGAAATGCCAGAGCTGGAAATTCTAACCTGTGATATAAATGCATTGTTCCTTGGGGTCCTCCACTCTTATGGAATAAGGAACCTTCATTCTGAAAAATGAGGATGGTAATACAATGGCCACTCCCCTCCCTCCACTCTTCCCCTAGTACAGTCCACAGCATTAGCAGCATTCATACCAGGAATAGAACAGTAACACCTCAGCCAAACTCTCATAGCTTTATGAACTTCCTACCCAGTCTCTGACGATTATCAACGGAATGCCAGAGAGGATCTATTCATACCCCACACAAACTTTCAGTGCCTGCCTCATGTCCCGGTGGTCAGCATTCTTAATTTATATTTTATATATTTCCCCCCACAAAATTATTCAAAGATAAGATGGATTTTTGATATGCTTTTAATGTAGAGATTTTATTCCTCTTTCCTCTTTGCTACTTATGTTTTATTTGGCCTCAACTTTCTTGGCTATTTACTCCTTTTGTCTTTACAAATTAAAAAAAAATATGTATTTAAATATCTCTGATATTTACATTTTCACGATCATTTCAAAATCGCTTGGGATTCTTATAAACTCATATTATATACAGTAGAACTATATATTTTTTTAAAAAATTGATTTTTGGAGAGGACAGGAATGGAGAGGGAGAAAGAGAGAGGGAAACATCAGTGTGAGAATGATACATTGATTGGCTGCCTCTTGCATGCCCCTACCATAGATCGAGCTCACAACCCAGGCATGTATCCTGACTGGGAATCAAATCTGCAACCTTTTGGTGTACAGGACAACGCTGAACCAACTGAACAACACTAGCCGGGGCCACGGTAGAATTTTTAAGAAAAGGAGGCTGACACATAGAGTTGGTTATGTATTGGTTTTTAACAAAGTTTTCAAAAGTCTCCCTACATCACATATGATGCCTTTGATGGTTCTCAAGGAATGCCTGGCTAGTAAAAGACTGGGATCCTAGAGGTGTCACAAAACTTTAATATTTGTTCCTATTTTACAGCTGTGTAAACTGAAGTCTCTTAAAATTAGATGTCTTGTTTCATGTTACATAGCAAGCTGTCTTGACAAAACTGGCTAGAACTGCCAAATTGGCCTGAGGAGATTTGAGGGGTCACTGCCTTTGGATGGAGAAGTGTAAATTTTCTCTCAGAGTCCTGATTTCTGTCCTAACATGAGTGATTTGTTTCTGGCAATGCCCGTTCTTGAAGAGTAAGGGATTTACGTTACATAATCTTACTTCATGGCATAAGAATGAGGTGGGGTCTACATCTCAGCATTTTTGGAACTTGATTAGAGGATGCAGGTCTCCATCAACATTTCCCACAGGGAGACATAGTCCTTTATTCCAAGAAGGCTCTTTGTCTCCTCCGGGTCTCCTGGTAAAAAAAATATCTCATGAGGCAATTAGTCATTCCCACACTAGTATGTTTTAATCTTCTATGAAGAGATGATGTTGACTCTGCAAAGGAATAGGGATGGGAGGCTGGGAATAGTAATGCTCTGCTCTCTCATTTCTGTGCTATAAAATCCTGTTTACCTTCAAGAGCCCAATCTCATTTCTTCCAGAAAGCCTTCCTGTCTTGTTAGCTCTCTCTTGTTAGAGAGATTGCTCCCTTCTCATTGCTTCAATAAACAATATCTTTCCCCACGTTCTAGCCCAGTTCTTATCATAATCCCTCCCATACAGTTAGTTCTTTTTGTTCCTTTTATATTCCTTATATTGTCCTCTGGACTGGGAGCCCCTCGAGGGCGGAAGATCTTTTTGCTTCTTTACCCGCATGGACTGGCTGGCTCAGAGACCGTGAGGCTACCATCTGATGCCCTAAAGCCCTGAAAGTCAGATGCAAGGTGGCTATGTCCAGTTGTGCACGGATATCTCCAGCTTCTCGGCCATCTTCCTCCAGCAAGGTCTGCATCACGGAGGACAGAACCTTTGGTCTCTCTAATTGCATAGTCTGGGGCAGTGGGCACTGGCTGCCAACCTGCTCTGGTTTCAGGTGCTGCAGGGTAAATCCCACTATGGCATGTCCTAGCTTTGGGATGCTGACCTTGTTACATCATCTCTCTCTTCAGTTTCCTCTTTTATTAAATAGGCATAATGCTTGCCTCTCGCGGTCATTGTTCTGAGACTGGAAATACATCTGTAGCACTTAACACAATGCTTTGCACATAATAATATCAATAAAGAGTAGTGGTTCTTTTTTTTTCCCCTCAGTGCAGTAAAGAGCAAAAACATGCTTAAGACAGTGTCTGGCATGTGGTAAGGGCTGCAAGGCCTGTGTGTGAGCTGTCATTTTTACTCTTGTTTTAGGAAAGCAGTGAAATGTAATTATAAAGAGCAAGAGCTTTGGAATCTGCTTTGGGTCAAATCCCTGCTCTGCTAATTGCTAGGAGGGTATCTAGGGAAAATTGCTTGCTATTTCTAAGATCAGATTTCTCATTCCTATAATGGGGGGATTGTCTGCCTTATAGAATTATTGTAGTGATTTAAGGGGGAAAAAAGTCTTTCAAAAATTGTGACACGTTGTATTCACTCAAGATGGCCACAAGGCTCAGTGGTTGAGGTGGATCCTTGTACCAGGGGACTGTCGGTTTGATTCCCAGTCAGGGCACATGCCTGGGCTGGGGATTTAATCCCTGATGGGGGCATGCAGAAGGCAGCCTATTGATATTTCTCTCTCATCAATTCTCTCTCTCTCTCTCTCTCTCTCTCTCTCTCTCTCTCCTCTCTCAAATAAATAAAAAACATTAAATAAAGATAGCTACAATGTCTCTTGACATACTCTTCTAAAATTCTACCACAGCAAACACCCCTACCTCACCCTATCCCCTTCCCCCATTAAGAGTCAGAGTCTAATTTCCCTCTCCTTGAATATGGGTTATCACCTATGAAGTCCACCATGGAGTGAGGAAGTAGAGGTCACATGAAGGGGCCCCATATAAGTGTCCTTCCAATGGCCCATCCAAAAGCCAGCATTAACTGCAAGATGTGGAGTGAAGATGTTTCCAGATTATTCCAGCCTTGGACCTTCCTGGACATCGTGATGGTGGAGTAGAAACAAGCTATTCATGATTAGCCTACAGAAACTGAGTTGTTTTAAGCTGTGAATTTTGGGGTAATTTGTGATAAGAAAATAGTTGCTAGAACAGGATTCCAATAGTGTGCTAGTACAGAGTAAAGACCTGATAAGAGGGAGTAACAGTACTTGTTATTGGAACAATTGTTAGAATTATGACTATCCTGAGGGGTATGTTCACCCAAGTGGCCATAGAGTCTCTACCAGCTGCCAGAACTACCCCCCTTGGGTTTCTGCCTGCTTAACAACCTCTCAGCCAATGAGGATCCAGCCTGTAAGCCTCGCCACGTCCCCTCCATGGTGGCTGGAGCAGAAGTGACAGAGCAGCACTGGAAGTGGTTTGGTTGGCCTCCTGAGTTGGACGCTGGGGGAATGTTGTGGGTCCTTCTCCCAAGTTTGGGCACAGCTCTCTTCCCCGTTCAGGGAGCAAGTGCTCAGGCAGTTTGTGCTGCAATGGCCGCCGTGCCTGAGTGAGGGTGGCCTCGCTAATCCCCTGTCCTTGGCTGCTCTTTCTCAGTGGCCGGACAGAGGTCAGCTTCATTGGACACATTCTTTGTTGCAGTTAAGCCAAGCCCATCAGTTCTTAGAATTGGTTTAAGCTTATTAACTCCCGTGGAAAAGAAAAATTTACATTTTGGGGAGTGAAGAAGAAGGTATTTAAGCCGCTCCCTTAAAAATAAATGCTTTCCATCTTGCTACTTTCAAAGTCTCTCTTCTCCCCCTCCCTCCCACCTTCCCTCCATTCTACCCCTCACCATCTCTCTTTCTATCCTTTTGCTCTTGAACTGCCTTCTCTTCTCCTCTTCTCCTCTTAGCTCCTCCTCTATGTTGTTCGCTCCCTTTCTTTTCCGTTCTCCTCCAAATCCCACCCTCTTTGTTCTCTCCCATCCCTTCCCTGACATTTGCCTCCCTGTTTGAAAACACCTCCCTGCATGGCTTCTCCCAACTTCCATAGCTGCCACTTTCAGCACTTTTCTTCTTAAATGGTAAACCGTGGAGCTATCTTTGACGTTGACATCAGTGTGGTCCCCAATAGTTACAGGGGGTCGCTGGAATTCTGGAACTTCCACACTAGTTGTGCTCATATTCTTAGCATCTTGGTGGACGATGCATCCAGCAATGTGTTTCACATCCAATGGGTCAAATCTTCCCTTGTCTGCAGAGGGCTCTTGGAGGCTGCACTGGGGGTTGCTGGCTGGCCCATCTGCCAGATCTCACCAGGAACTCTCCCACGCTGTCCTCTGGCGGACAATTGCAGGACAGTGAACAAGGACGAGATCTGAGGGTGATCTGATCTCTCTCCAAAGGCTACCCTGGGCTTGATGAAAAGATCTGGGCCCCCCATCAGGGACGTGATCCCAGGCTAGTTAGTCACTTCCTCTCGGAGGAGGTGCTTCATGCACAAAATGGGGTAATGACAGGCATCTGGCCTTCCTCAGGGAGGGATTATGAGGCTCACATGAGCTAATGAATGAGAAAGCATTTTGCAAAGGATAAAGTGCTGTACAAATTTAAGTGCTTTTTATTATTGTTGTTATCATGATCATAATTTTTATGTCCCACTAATGCTCATCTTGCAACTCATCAGCATTAAGAATAGGCTCTAAGTGGAATGGAATCTCGTTTTTTCCCTCGTGCATTAATTGAAGGTGCACTTGTGTAATAAATATTACTCTTTCAAGAGGCCTTTCTCAAGCCCCTCGCTTCTGCCCTGCCTGCCCTGCTCCTTAAAGCCTGCCTGACCCTCCCCTCCAAATGAGGCAGGAAAAGCCAGAGTTGGCCCTGCAAGAGACTTGCTCCCTTTGTCCCACTCTGGCTCACTGCATCTTGCTGTGTTCCTGCATTTGCTCACTGTTTTGTAAGCCTACCACTGGGCTTTGTTCCTGAAACAGAGCAGCTGCTTTAAGAGCAACCCGGGGTCTCCCAGTAGGCAGCAACTTTTTTTCTCAGGTGTTCTTTGTCCCTCCCTATCCCCTAACCTGGCTTCCAAGGGACACTCAGCCTCAGTCTCTTGGGCTCCTCCTTGTGGCAGACCCTGCAGGAGTTCCTATAACCCAAGAAGCAACACATTGCCCATTTGGGGAACTGTGGTTCCTCTAACCTGCAGATTTCTTCATCCTGGCAGGCCCCTGAGACCACTGAGACCACTGACCCCAGTGCCTATGGAAGAACAAAGAGAAACCCCAAGGAGTGGCAGTCATCTCACCACCTGTGCTTGGTATGGCAGCTCTTTTGTTACTAAAACCAGTTGTCAGAACCTTGTTCCTACCTAAATCAGCATTCTAATTGGCCCTCCAACCTGAATCAGACCCATAACTCTGAATATTGAGGAGGGGTTTCCAAAGAGGCACAGGAAAAAGGCAGGAGGTACGTTCCGCTAAGAGCTTTACTCTACTTTCT
This sequence comes from Vespertilio murinus, assembly GCA_963924515.1. Taxonomy (NCBI): domain Eukaryota; kingdom Metazoa; phylum Chordata; class Mammalia; order Chiroptera; family Vespertilionidae; genus Vespertilio; species Vespertilio murinus. The sequence goes on along the minus strand of OZ004709.1, from coordinate 125,843,201 downwards.
CCTTGAGGCTCAGGCTGGATTGGACCCTAGTTTCTGTTCCCATGGCCCATTCTTGCTCCCCTCTAAGCTTTCCCTCTTTGAAACGTGGGGTAGCCTTCCACTTGGTCTCTCAATCCTAACCCCATTTTGGCTTCCACACTTTACAGACGAAGGAACTGAGGTCCAGGGAACAAATGACTTGTCTTTAGGTTTGAGGGGCCTTGGGGTGGTGAAGCCAGAAGGTGAAGCAAAGCAGATGTCTGTTCTATTATAATATTTTGCCTTCGCTTTGTTTTTACAAAAATGGTGAAGGCTTGCCCTCTGCTCTCAAGGAATCAGAGCATGATGGAGCAGACAGGCATGTGCACACAAATACCTACCTCAAACCTCCTCTTGTCATGAAGCACACTTGTCAGTGTCTTTGAGGTCAGAAACTCCAGAGAGCAAATACAAAGTGTGTGTCCCAACTTGCCTACAACCCTACCCATGGCAGGCATTGCTAATCAATCTTTCCCACGAATCTGGAGGATATGGCTTCAGAATCTTTTGCAACAAAGTATCCTAGTGACTATGCCTAATGGGGTGAGACAAGAGGGCATTTTTGGCTATTCCCGGGTCTTAGACAAAAACTTGTTTGCTTATTTTTTAAGAAGAGGAAACAGGCTCAGAGAAGGGAATGACTTCTGTATATCATTATGGCACAGGAGCATCTGAAATTCCTATAGGGTCTGCACCTCTGAGTGATTTTCTTCTGTGTTGAAATCAAGGAACCAACATTTATTTGACTGCATCTGCAGCACATCCTGTGATGTGAACAGGGACCATTACTGGTGCCTACTTCTCACTCTCACATCCACCTGTGAGGTAGTCATGCCTATTGCCATTTTGCAGAAGACAAAACTGAGGCTCAGAAATGCAAACAACTTGCTCAAGATCACATAGCCAGAAGGTAGTGGAACCCATACCTGTGTTCAGGTCCCTCTCACTAAAAAGCTGAATTATTTTTCATCTTCTAAATTTACTACAAAATGTAACATTTTAAAAAGGTTCACCATGAATACAATGCACACCTTTGTCCCTATTTCCTAGGTAGGACACGAAACAAAGCCTGTTTTATTTTTGCAGAATGCCACACTGCCCCTTCATAACACATATTTAAAAAGGGGACTTAATAAAGTAATTGAGCAACGTTGAACATTTCTCAATGAAGCCTTCTTCTACTGGAATTTTAAAATAAATTTTCTTTATAAGCTGAAGTTATGTCTTTGGATGGTTCAGAGATTGCAGCGAGGGAAGGCTGTCATTCGTGGACCTGCTCGTCCGAGGAGTAATTTAATGCCACAGACATAGATCTCTGCTTCTCTCTTTACCTTTAATCAATTTTAACAAGCCAGATGGTCATTGCAAATGGGCCCTCTAGCATCTCCCTTTTCTGCCTCTCCTGCTCTCGGGGATTTATTTAAATTTGGTTCCTGGCAATAATTGCATGCCTTCCTATTCTCTGCCATTCTCTGCCACCATTTGGGTCGTTTTACAATATTCATAACTACATTTTCTTTAGCTCCCCCAATTGGAACGAACCTTTCCTGCTGCACTCTGCAGTCTCCCTCAGCACACGGTAACCCTAGCAAAGCATACATCTGCATTGCATTAGTTATTTATGTATGTAATTTCCCCATTAGACCTGGCCTTGCTCATCTATAATCTATGTAACAGTAATTATCATAACTGCTCATGCTTTACGGTTTCCAAGTACTTTTCTTAGTCAGAATATTATTTAATACCTACAATTTCTCTGAGGTGTTTTTTTTTATTGTATTTAATTTTACAGATACAGCCATCGAACCACAGAGAGGTGGTGCAACTTGCCCAGTCACACAACTAGTCACAATTTTTAGATATATTTAGTATTCCTGCCCTATAACTAAAATATAGAGTATTCTATATGCAACTTAAAAAAATAAAAACACTGAGAATGGTTATTGTTTTATTAAAACTTCCACCCACCAGTTCCTTTAGTCTGTAAATATTTATTGAGCACTTACTGTGTGCCAGGCATTTTGCTGGGTTTTGAAGAAACAGCAGTGACTAAGACAAAGAGGGTCCTTTTCTCAGGGGACTTAGAGTGAAGTAGGGAGATAGTAAACAAGTAATCAAATAAATAAACAAAATATATGTTAGGCTGAATAACATCCTTCCTTAATATGTCCACATCCTAATCCCTGAAACCTGTGAAGGTTAATTTATGTGACAAAAGGGATTTTGCAGATGTGATGAAGTGAAGGATTTTGAGATGGGGTATTTATCTGATTTACCTGGGTGGGCCCAATGTCATATTAAAAGTCCTTAGAAAGTGGAGGCTGCAGGATGACAATCAGAGAAAAAGATGTGATGATGGACACAGAGCCTCACTGATGTAACTGAAGAAGGAAAGGGGCCAGGGGCCAAGAAATGAGGGCAGTGTTTAGAACAGGGGTGGGCAAACTTTTTGACTCGAGGGCCACAATGGGTTTTTAAACTGGACCCAAAGGCCGGAACAAAAGCAACCTGACCATGCTGGCACTCTCATCTTGGGCTGCTGGTGAAGGAGTGGAGGGGAGAGCAAGAGAACCCTCCACTCTTTCCGCTCCGCGGGCCGGATAGAACAGCCGAACTGGCGGGATCCGGCCCGCGGGCCATAGTTTGCCCAGGGCTGGTCTAGAAGCTGGAAAAATTAAGGACAGAATTTTCCCTCAGATCCTCTAGGAGGAACGCAGTCCTACTGGCCATTTTAGACTTCCAGAACTATAAGATAATATATATATATATATATATATATATATATATATATATATATATATATATATATATAAAACACTACTATGCAAACAACCCAAAAGGTGGGACAACCAAACTGCCAAACAACCAGTCGCTATGGAGTGTGCTGGGCACGCTTGGAACATGGAAGGCGGCAGCAGCAGGTGGCAGAGTGGGGAACATGATGGGCATCGATCACAGCAGGATGGTAGAGCAGGTGAGTGGGAGTGCCAGACCAAGGCAGGGCACCCATTACTGTCATCAGGGCGAGCCTCTGTTGGTTACTGAAAATTCTTTGTTCCCACACACTGTTGTCTTGCTGGGTGCTTGCAGCTGCTGCTGGCACCGACCCCCCTTGCACCCACTGCCAGCACCTGGCATCAGCTCTGATCGCCCCTCAGGGCTTTCGCGCTGCTCCTGAGGGGCAATTGGGACAGCAGCCACTGCTCACACTTGCTGACAGCACCTGTCCCACTCACCCCCATTGCTGGTGGGGTTGCCCCAATTGCTCTGCACTATCAATGGGTGGGAGCGGGACCAGTGCCCTCAGCCTGTGAAAGTGGTGGGAGAGGGAGCAAGCTGCTGGCAGACAGGGGACCAGGGCCCCTGGCAGGAAGGGTCGGGTGGAGGCATGCAGGATGGGCCAAGACACGCCCCTGTGGTCACTGCAACCTCACAGCCCACAGTTCCTTTCAGGGTGCATGAATTCGTGCACTGGGCCTCTAGAAACTCTATATTGCTTTAAGCTGCAAAAATTGTGATAACATTATGTAGCAATAGGAAACTAATGCACAAGGTCATTACAGATTATGATCAAAGCTATGAATAAAATAATCATTTTTGATGAGTTCACAACTGGGGAAAGACTCTCTGAGGAGAGGATGATGAGTGAACCAGCCCAAGGAAGAGCATTCCAGGCAGAAGGAACAGCAGGAGTAAAGGCCTAGAGGAGGCAATGTGATGAGGAAGAAAAACAGGCCAGCGTAGTTAGACTTTAGTGAAATGAGTTTGGAGACATAGGCTAGAGTCAAATCATACTAAGCCCTTTAGATGATGGTGAAGGGTTTGGATTTTTGACTAAGAGAAATGGGAATCTCATAAAGGATTGCAAAGAGAGGAGAGATAAGTTGTTATCGTATTGTCTAAAGTTCCCTGAAGAGTGGAGACCGTTTCTTGGGACATGGAGAAAAGTTATATCCAGTCAAGTCCAGCCCACCCTCCCAATTAGCCCTCCTGTGCTCTTCCACGTTCTTAGAACATGCACAGTTTTCAATAGGAAGCATAAGGTTTTCTTTGTGCCCAGGTGGCACTCCAGTTCATTAGAGAGCAGGTACCCATGATGAAAACCGTGGGCAGTGGGCATCACTGTAACCTGGTGTGATTTATTACAGTGAGTGTGGACGTGCTATGTGGAGGGGAACTTGGTATTATTGAGTTTATATATGCTCTTGCCAAGGAGTGGAACTTATCATTGGAGGTACTGTTTATTTATTTATTTATTTTTTGCTTTTTATTTTTTTGCTTTTGTTTTAGAAGCTCTGTGAAGTCAGGTACTATCTGTGCTTTTATCCCCGTCTTTTCAATACTTGCACATAGTAGGTATTCAGCAGGCACTTGTTTAAAGCATGGATGATTGGAGGGAAAGGTTGCAGATTATTTAGCTCACTTTTGTTGGAAGCAGAAACACGAAGAGGACTAATAAGCAGTAAAATACAAACATTAAAACAACCTACAGTCTGTTCTGCTAAAATGCTTGTTTAGGAAATAGGAATTTGTTCTAATGCAATTTATAGTAGAGAATGATGTGAGCATAATGAACCTTTTCCCCAAGAAAAGCAGTATGTGAATGCCAAAATCCTCTTTGAATGGAGCCACATGAGAATACACAGGAGGAAGTAAAACAGTCATTATTCACAGATGACATGATATTGTACATAGAAAACCCTAATGACTCCACCAAAAAACTACAGATCTAATAAATGAATTTGGCAAAGTTGCAGGTTACAAAATCAATATTCAGAAATAGGTGCATTTTCATACATCAATAATGAACTATCAGAGAGAGAAATAAAGAAAACAATGCCATTTACTATTGCAACAACAACAATAACAAAAGTACCTAGGAATAAATTTAACCAAGGAGGTAAAAGACCTGTACTTGGGAAATTATAAGACACTTAATTAATTGAGGAAGATACTAGTAAGTGGAAACACATATTGTATTCATGGATAGGAAAAACAAACCACCAAAATGTCCATACTACCCAAAGCAACCTATAGATTTAACGCAATTCCTATTAAAATGCCAATGGCATATCTTACAGATGTGGAACAAATATTCAAAAATGTATATGGAACTACAAAATACCCTGAATAACCTCAGCAACCTTGAAAAATAAAAACAAAGTTAGAAGTATCACACTACCTGATATAAAACTATACTACAGGGCCATGGTACTCAAAAGAGCATGGTTTTGGCATAAAAACAGACATATAGATCAATGGAACAGAACAGAGAGTATAGAAATAAACATGTCTTTATGGTCAGTTAATAATTTGCCAAATAAGGCAAGAACATATGGTGGAGTAAAGACAATCTCTTCAATAAATTGTGCTGGGAAAATTGGACAGATATGAGCAAGAAAATAAAACTACATCACCAACTTATACAATAATAAATCAAAATGGACTAAGGACTTATGTGAAAGTTGCAAACCCATAAAAATCCCAGAAGAAAACATAGAGTAGAATCTCAGACATTTCTCATGGTAGTATATCTCGTTGGGCAAGGGAAACAAAAGAAAAAAAATAAACTAATTGTATGGCAAAAATGAAAATAATACACAAAATGCACCCCCCCCTACACACATGGAATACCCACCAGTTATCTTAGTTCACTGCCTGTGGTATGAGCCACACCCAGCCACATCTGGGATCCAACTCTGTCCAGTTCCAGAGAACCTCCCTTCAGAGTGACTCATGGTTCTGATGCCCACTTCCACAAGCAAACTGCAGGTCTTTTTCAAGGTGAACTGCCATATTTCCTATAGTATTTGTGCATTTAATCATGTAATATATTGAAAACTGTGATGCAGTTTTATTAGGGTCCCATTAAAAAAAAAACACCCAACACTTGTGTCATTGGTGAAGGGTTTGAATGTTGTGTCCTTCACTCCATCTCCTCCATAAGCATTGTTTTTTAGTGCAAGATTTTGCATAGCACAGTGATTTTTTTGAACATGCATGTGGCATTAAAGCAGAACTGACTGCAACACCAGGCAAACAAGGAGACACACACAGTGATTGACAAGATATTGAAATCAAACCACTGAACACTAGGAATGATTCTTGATGTTCTTCTGAGTTACAAGTCAATCTTTTTATCATTTATTTATCCACTTTTAGCCATCCTTCTAGTCATTTATGTATTCTATATTTAAGTGCCTACTATGTGTCAGGTCCTTACATAGACCCTGAAGCTACGATGGAGACCTAAATTAGAGTCTTGGGAAGTGGTATATTTGGGAGAAAATAATATATAAACAAAAAATAATGAGAGTTGAAATGTACTGGATGTTTATACTACCTCCCCCCTCCCCCAATTCGTCTGTTGAAATCCTAACTTCCAATGTCAATAATGAGAGTTGCGATGTACTGAATGTTTATTACCCCCTCCTCCCTCCGCAATTCATCTGTTGAAATGTTGAAATCCTAACTTCCAATGTGTTAGCACTGGAGATAGGGCCTTTGGGAAGTGATTAGGTCATAGGGTGGAGCATCAAGAATGGACTTAGTGCCTTTATATAGGGGATCTCAGAGACCACTCTTCTCCCTTATACCATGTAAGGACTTCAAAAGATGGACAGCGATGAGCCAAGAAGTAGTTTCTCATCAGAAATTAAATCCTGTCAGCATTTTGATCTTGGATTTCCCAGACCCCAGAACTCTGGAGAATAAATTCTGTTATTCATAAGTCATCCCATCTAAGGTACTTTGTTAGTACCTTACTTTACTTTAGAGCAATGTAAGCCAAGACAATAATTAATCTTTATTGTAAGGTCACTACATTCCAGGCACTATGATCAGCACTTTAAAGATATCTATGTATTCAGTCCTTTCAATACCTGGTGGTTATCGGAATTACCAATAAGGAGAGTGAGCATTATTATTCTTCCCATGTTCCTGACAAGGAAACTGAGGCTCAACAATGAGGCACCGCTTATTTACAGTCAGTATTTGAGATCCTGTGCTCTTGAATGATGGGTGATATTTTTGACATCCAGCTCCCCACCTCTGCTTGATTACTTTCAGGGTGAGGAGCACACTGCATCTCAAAGAGGCCCGTTCCATCTGTGGCAGTGCATCAAAGGGGTGAAAAATATATTTTAACAGTGGGCACTAGATTTAATTGTAGGGAGAGAATTGAATTTGCTTAAGAAATACATTGGGAGGCCACTTCCTTTGAGGGTGCAGAGGAAGATGAGGAACAGTCTGAAAGAACATCAAGTTATACTGTCTTGCATAATATTTTATTGGGAAATTGCTGGTTAGGGCAGAGGGAGGAGGGCAGAGAAGAGAGAAAAGGGTCTGTGTGGGTGGGGTGGTTACAGGCTTCCAAAGGCTAGGGAGGCAAGTATTCCCCTTTACATCATTTTTTCTGCTGTGATGTAAACACTTTCCATTTCCCAGACCTCCATAAGTCGGTGGCACACTGTGGGGAAGATCAGAGCTGAAGGGCTGTGACCTGGACTGGGCTGACATGGAGCATGTCTGGGTGGGAAAGGCCGTCAGCACATCTCCACTAAGTGATGGTCAGAAACCCCCAGCTTTCTTTTCTCAGCCAAGGGAAGTGAGTGCCATTGCTGGAAGTGGAGGGAATATATCTGACTGGGCAGTGAAGACCTAAGGTCCAAGGAATTTGCAGATGTCCAGGTGAATATATCTGACTGGGCAGTGAAGACCCCAGGTCCAAGGAATTTGCAGATGTCCAGGTGGGGGAGGGCTCAGCTGTAGATTAGGGGCATATGGGTCCATTTTGATGCCATTTCCATGGGAATAGGCAATCTCAGACAGCTTCTGGGCTATTGTTGTCAGGAGCAAGGGCTTTCAATAGGGGAAACCAAGTTTGAATCCAGTTTGGCCATTTCATGGGTGACTTTGAACAATTTACTTAACCTGCCTGCACCTCAGCTTCCTTCCCCAACAACTTGAAGATGGCCTTCCTAGCCTGTGGGGTTATTTTGAGGCCTGAACGCATATAAAATATTTAGCACAATGCATGGTATAACAATTATTTGGGGAAAAAACTTTTATTTTTAATGTATTTTTTATTGTGAATAGTATTACAGATATCTCCCATTTCCCCCCTGTAACAGTCAATTGATCAATGGTTGTTGTTATAACTAACTCCAGGGGCAGAGTGTAATCAGCATCAGCTTTCTGTTTGGTGGGAGCAGGGTTCAAGACCCACTTCCATAACTAACTAGGTCTGTGTACCTGGGCATGTGACTGGACTTCTCTGGCTCTCAGTAAGATGGGGAAATCAGACCTAGCTAGCAGGACTGTGGGATTAAACAAAAGAACAGAATCTGCTTTACACTCCGCTGGGCATGTCCAGATGACAAACCATCAGGGCCAAGGCACATCCATATGGTGCCTTTTGTGAATTAGGCTTTAAAGAAAGGTGCCCCTTGCTTTGGGCAACGCAGCTCATTAGAGTTTCAGCCCCACTCACCACCCTGGCCTGCGGGCCTTCGTGCACAACTGGCACGTCTGTAGGATGCAGCCTGTCAGCGGTGGGTGGCTGTTATGATGGTGCTAATTCTTCTGCCTCTGACTTGTCCTTTTTGTTCGGGCTCAAGCCTGTTCCACGTTTGGAAGAAAGCACATAGGCCCCTTCTTATTTCTCCTGTGCCCAGCTGTCCTCCTTCTTTTGACCTTCCCAATGTGTTTAAGAAAATTCAATTCTCCCTCTACAATTAAATCTAGTACCTACTGTTAAAATATAGTTTTCATCCCCCTTCACCCCTTTGATATACTTCCACAGATGGAGCAGGCTGCTTTGAGGGGCAGTGTGCTCCTCACCACTGAGGGCAATCGAGCAGCAAAGTGGTTTCTCCATTCCACTTCCCCACTTCCCAGGCTCTTTCCCTAAGACCCCTGCCCCAGGATCCCGGCCACCCCTGCCTGTGCAGCTGCTTTGGAGACCACTTAGCTGGGAGGATGGATCAATGACCTCCCTCCAGGTTACATGCCCAGCCTGGGTTCTGTTACCTCCTCTAGTGCTTTAATTGCCAACGGCAGTCAGGGAAGTCAGTGATCACTGCCCACAAAGGGTGAGAGTCCTCGGTGGGAAGCTGGGCTGGCTGAGGAGCCATTGAAGGCTATTTTTAGTGCCTGGCCACAGAGGTGCCAGGAGAAAATGCCAAGTGGGAAGGCAGCCTGCCTGCAACTTTCAACCCCAGGCCTTTGTGGTTCCTCTACTTCCACAGTGAGGGATCTGATCCAGGCATGTTAATGGGGACAGCCATCTCTCTGATGGAAGCCAGAGTGAGCAGGGAGGGACAGCAGTCACTGGGCGGGGTGTTTAAGCTGGTTGTTTAACTTTCTGGCAGTACTTAGAACCAGGGGACTCAGCTCTCAGGTACTTCCCTTTCTGTAGGCAAGGGATTGGCTTCAGATATATGAAATGAAATCTTTAGTAAGGTCTCACTGTGACTGCCTTTGTCAGTGCTCCCGCAGAGCACTCAGTCAGCAAAGTGGTGGGGTTATGGCCAGAATCCTGGGTTTGCTTCCATCCTCTCAATGGTAAGCAGATACCATATTTGACTCTCTATAAACCGGGGTTACACAGTTCACCTGCCTTGGTGATTCCCTGAGACCCTGCCCCACCCAACTTGTAGGTCTACCAAAATCTTTTTCAGTTTCTTTTCTATATAATCAGCTTGATTTGGCTCATGCTGTGGAGGTTCCTAAAATCTCTCAAAGGGTCAAAACCGGTTTGGTTCAGTGGATAGAACGTCAGCCTGCGGACTAAAAGGTCCCAGGTTTGATTCCAGTCAAGGGCATGTGCCTTGGTTGCAGGCACATCCCCAGTAGGGGGTGTGCAAGAGGCAGCTGATTGATGATTCTCTCTCATCAATGTTTCTAACTCTCTATCCCTCTCTCTTCCTCTTTGTAAAAAATCAATAAAATATATTAAAAAAATAAAATAAAATCTCTCAAAGGTTCAAAAATCCCCAAAAAGCAGCATCTGGCCTCAGCATGTTGCTAAATGGCCATAGGCCTGGGGATAGTGACAGAAGGCCTTTATTTGTAGTTTGGTCTCTCCCAGGTACTCCAAAACCTAGCACAAGTAGCAACATCTGCAGATTTCCTTGTAGCTCATGCCAGGTGGCCCAGGTGGCCCAGGTGGCCCCAGGTAGGACACAGGAAGAAGATGATTTTGTCATGCACCTCATGGGAGGACCCAGAACCAGTGCACCAGGTGACCAACCTCAGACAATGCAGGAGAACCACCCAACCACCTCCACCAGGAACATGCTCATTGTGCACCAGAGCCTTACTGAAGTGAATCCTGCTTTAGCCCTTGCATAGAAGAACCTCTGCTCAGCCACAGAGAGGCCTCAAAGCCCATCAACCTAGAGGTAAATCGCTCCCATTGATGCCCCAATAGCAATCAAATCTTAACTATAACAAGATGTGCACACAGCCCATACTGGGGTGGGGGGGATGAACCTGAAGTGCTCACATTGGTTGACTGGGGAGGTTAAACCATTGGGCCCTAGGGGACAATGACTATATAAAGGGTATTCTATTAAGACCAGGATATACAATAGCTCTACCTAATACATAGACACAAACAGGGAGACTACCAAAATGAGGAGACAAAGAAACACATCCCAAATGAAAGAACATAACAAAACTCCAGAAAAATAATTAAACAAAATGGAGACAAGCAATCTACTAGGTGCAGAGTTCAAAATGCTGGTTATAAGGATATTCAAAAATATCAGTGAGAACTTCAATAAAGTGATAGGAAAAATGGAAATAGAAAATGTAAACAAGAATCATTAATAAATGAATAATACATTAATTGAAATGAAGAATACATTAATGGGAATCAACAGTAGAGTAGGTGAAGTAGAGGATCAAACCAGCAATTTGGAAGCAGATAAGAAAGCAGACAAGACCCTATCAGAACAGGAAAAAAAAAAGAATCCCTTGAAATGAGGACAGTGTAAGGAGCTCTGGAACTACTTCAAGTGTACCAACACTCACGTTATGGGAGTGCCAAAAAGAGAAGAGAGAGAGCAATGGGTTGAGAATCTATTTGAGGAAATAATGATGGAAAATTTTCCTAAATAGGTGATGGAAATAGACATATAAATCCAGGAAGCACAGTGGGTCCCAAACAGGATGAACCCAAAGAGGCCCACACCAAGTTACATTATAATTAAAATGCCAGGGCATCTACAGGTAGCAAAGGGCAAAAGGGTCAGTCTTACATCATGGGATATTAATTATATTAAAATTAATATTAATGACTCTACAAGGCAAGAGAAAATAATATAAAAGAAAAAAGTATAGAAAATCATTTTATACATATTAAAATAAAAGGCCTAAACAAAACTATATTTATTAATATTTCCACACTAGTTATAAGACAGATGGATTGGAATTAGACATGAAAATAATTAATATTCTACAAAGGAAACTCTAGGAAGAACCAGGGAGTTATGAAGCTTATATATCATTAAGGGCGAACCCTTCTATTCTTTCCTTCCCTGCCTTTCTCCTTACTAAGTGTCCACCAGAGCCAATAATTCTCCATTCCTTTTGTGTACTGAAGACAGGCTGTGGCACCAAATGCTCCCCAGTTAGTCAATGCAAGGCTAGTCTTAGCTCTGCCAAACAACATTGGGATTGCTGTCCATTCTTGAGTGTTGTTTTTTTTTTAATGGTTTCTTCAGCTGCTGTGAAGTATAAGCAGCATATTAACTGTATTTATTGGACACCTTGGACAGGGGAAGGTGGTTTTCCCTTTACTTGGGCTATAAGAGAAGCAAAGGTTCCTGAATTTCAGAGGTAGCAGGCACATGGTGAAACCTGTGGGTTTTGAGGTAGACCTGAAATCTTAAGACAGAAACACCTTGGCTATAAAATGTTCATCATAATGAGGAGGTTCTGTTGCTGTCTATATAGTGCCTATAATGGAATCTGGAACATTCATGAAAGAAAGGTGAGATGACATTGGTGTGGTTTGCACTAGAGCAAATGCTGTTCAATGAATGGGACAGTATGTGTAGTCTTAGCTGAGGGAATTATTATGGGGAGTTCTTTTGGGTTATATGATGTCCCCCTTAATAACTGTTGGAATCCTAATTATTAATACCTCAGAATGTGACCTTATTAGGAGATAGGGTCTTTATAGAAGTAATCAAGTTACAATGAGGCCATTAGGGGTGGGGTGGGGACTTTGATCCAAAAAGACTGGAGTCCTTATAAAAAGGGAAAATTGGACATAGAGACAGACATTGCAGGGAAAAGGCCATGTGAAAATGAAGGCAGAGATCAGGGTGATGTACATACAAGCCAAGGAAGGCCAATGATCACCAGCAAACCACCAGAAGCTAGGGAGAAGCATGGAAAAATTCTCTCTCACAGCCCTCAGAAGGAGCCAACTCTGCGGACACCTTGATTTTGGACTTCTAGCCTCCATAACATTGAGACAATAGATTTCTATTGTTTAAGCCACCCAGACTGTGGTATTTTGTTAGGGTAGCCATAGGAAACAAATATAGGAAGCATTATGCAGTGAGTTCTGTACTATGTAAATCCCTGGCTCTGGCCTGGCATAGAGCAAAAGCTTAACAAATGCTTCTAAAATAAACCTGTGAGATCACAAAAGAAGTACCACACACAACATCTGACATGTAGTAGTTGTTCATTAATACTCATTATATGAACGCATGGATAAGGTGATTCATAAAACATGTATGCCAGAGCTTGGCATGAGGGCAGGTGTTCAGAGAGTATTTGCTAGTGGATGGTCAACAGTTACATATCATTTTCTAGGATACTGACAGAGCTCTAAGTGACTGACAACTGTATAATCTTCATTTAATCCTCACAACAACCCTATTACTTACTGTTTTTAAAGATCCGAAAACTGATCAGCAGTGAGGTTAAATATCTTTCCTGAATTCAGCCAGCTAATGAGCAGTAGACTTCTTTATTTTTTGTCTAGAACCAGGGTCTCTGCTCTTAACCACTAACTGAAAGAATGTATGTGAAGAGTCGGGCACATAGTAGGTGCTCTCTTTCAAATAGTAAGTGGATGTGAGTACCAAGAAGCACAGAGTCCCTCCCTGGTGGCCTTCCAGTGGAGAGGTGGCCCTGCATTACTTCCTTGGCAGACATTTGGGGTTTCCTCACACAGCACACAATCAGTATGGCAGCTGCTTGGGCCCAGCCAGAATCCGTGGGGCCCCTCCTAAGTCAGTCACTGCCCCCTTCTGCTGGGCTTGGAGGAAGCCAACCTGATGCTAAAGAGGGGAGTAGAGCAGAGAAGGCGTTGATACCTTTGCTCCATCAGAGGGATGACAGCCCAGTGCCACCTCCTCTCCACAAGTCATCCTGCACAGAGTGCAGAAGACTGACTTGGCACTTCCCACCACAGGGCCTCACTGGCTGTTCACAAGTTCTCCCGCACTCCTGGCTGGGCCACCTCCCAGCAATGGCAGTGATTTACCATGTTATATGCCAGAGCCTGTACCCTGACCCCTGGTCTTGGCCACAGGTTTAATTACTTAAACAGATTTTCCATTTTATGATCACACCCACAGGCTGGGCAGAAGAAAGCCTTAGGAGAAAAAAAAATGTTGGAAAGGTGAAATTGAAATATGCAAAGACAAAATACAGGAAACGATAAAAATCCTGAGTCTGATGTTCAAGGCCCTTCCGAATTTGCCCTGTTTTACCAGACCCCTCTGTTGTTGCTACCTTCTCCTTCCTCGGCAAATAATACATTTCTGCCTCCCTGTAGAACAAAGGAATTCTTCATCATCCTTGCAAGTCGACAATTTTGCTTCTGCTAGCTTCTCTCTCTCTCTCTCTCTCTCTCTCTCTCTCTCTCTCTCTCTCTCTCTCTCTCTTTCTGTCTCTACACCTGGCACCGTGGGAGCAGTGGGGATACATTAGTGAACAAAACACATACAAATCCCTGTCCTCATGGAGCTTTCATTCCATGGCAGTAAACTTCCTTACCTCATCCCTTGAAGCAGCTAAAATGCTACTTCCTCTGTCGTCTCTGATTTCCCAGGTGAAAGTATTTGCTCATAAGACACTTTGTACTTGTCTTTACTTACTGTCCTTGAACTTGCTGCTCTCCCTCTAAACTCCTTGAGTGGAGTTTTGTTCCTATCTTAACGCCTGGCACATAGGATGTGCTTAGAATAAGGGGTGGCAACTCTGCTTCTCCTTTCTGGCAAAGAGAATCTCCTTGTGTGTTCTCTCTACTGACATCTCCTGGTTAGTTTTGCCATTTATTCATTCATTCACTCACTTCATTCATTCATTCATTCATTCGTTCAGCATATGGTTATTGTGCATCACTATGTAGGAGGCCCTCTTCTAGGTGCTGGGGATATGCTGATAATGATAGAAAAGGTCCCTGTTCTCTGTGTGCTCACATTCTGGTCATGAAGACAGGTAGTAGACTGCGTTCTACAGTTGTTTGAATGCCTACTTCTTAGATGGCTGTGGGTGGCCATCAGCCCTCAGGGCTATGGCAAACCCAGGCTGTGTTTGTGTGCAATGATCTGCCCTAAATCTCAGGGCAAGAGGTGTCTGTGGCCAAAATCAGTTTGGCTCAGTGGATAGAGCGTCGGCCTGTGGACTGAAAAATCCCAGGTTTGATTCCGGTCAAGGCATATACCTTGGTTGTGGGCACATTCCCAGTAGCGGGTGTGCAGGAGGCAGCTGGTCAATGTTTTTCTCTCATCGATGTTTCTAACTCTATCTCTCTCCCTTCCTCTCTGTAAAAAATCAATAAAATATAGTTGGGGGGGGAGGGGAGAGGTGTCTGTGTTTCACTGCCTGGCTCAGAGGAAAAGGCTGGAGAAAATGAATCTCACCAATCTCCCTCTCTAAGCTTGCCACGTCCATGTGAACTGGGGACACCAAAGTCCAAGGCTATTAAACTAATAATGCAAATAATCCACATTTTTCATCTTAAAAGCACTTCTGGAACATCCGATTAATCTTTCTAGTCCAGTTGCATGTAGGTAAGTACAAGATTTTGCTTATAGAAGAAGAAACTGGAACACAAGGTGATTAAGCTATTGGCCTGAGGCTATAGAAAAAGCAAGGCTTAGAGCGGGGGTTCAATTCACCAGTCTTTAGTTATTCCAAACAATTGCAGACTCAGAGGCCCAGGTCCCTTGGGTGCTGCTGGGGAGTGAAGCCAATTTGCCGTGGCGGGCAGTGCAGGCCATCGGTGACTCCGAGCTCTGCAGGGCCATAAACCTGGGTTTGGCTCCTGGCCCCAGCACTTACAGTCGAGTGACCTTTGACAAGTGGTTCAAGCTCTATGCCCTCTAGTTTTCTCATCTATAAAATGGAGATAATAGCTTTGTTGCAGGATCAGGAGGATGAAAATCAATGAGAATGTAGAACTGAGCACAGTGCAGAACACCTTTACTTAAAGGTATATTGAAACAGAACCATTTGAAATGGGCAAGGTGTTGAGAGTTGCTAATCATCATATCCTCATTGTCATCCAACCTCTTTTGGGTACTTGGTCTATTCCAGACATAAGGGTTTCTTAGCATGATTTTATTAAATGCTTGGTGTCTTTTTATTACTATCAAGTGGTTGACACACCTAGATCATGTCATTCGCCTGAACTCATTCTCTATGAACAAGTGCCAAGCCCCCATGCTGCATGCTGTGAGGGTACAGAGTCCCCTTGAATGTGGGTCCTGCCCCTTCCCTTTGCAATCAGAGTCACAAATGCCCTGAGTCCACACCCTTAACTTCACCAGGTGCTTGTTGTTGAAAAGCCTTCATGTCATCCGCAGGGAGAGCTGCAATTAGTCTTGCTATAAATAGCTGACATTCTAGATGTGCCAGGCCTGTAACATGCATTCTTTTGTTTAACCCTCACAAGCAATCCTATATGGCAAGAACAACTTCCACTCCACTTTTGTAGAAGCGGAAACTGAGGTGAAGAGAGAGAAGTCATTTTTTGCAAGGTCCCGTAGCCAAGTCCCAGTTGGCCAATCCCGAGTTCAGTGTGGCTGGGAGGAGATTTGTGTCTGAAGAGACAGTAGAGAGAAATAAACTAAAGCCCAGATTCATAATCCATTTCCCAGGAACTTGCTGTGTGGTCTTGGGGTTGTTACCAAATTATCCCTGTGATTTCAGTAGATCATCAAGTATTACAGGATCTCTGTTATTGGATTGTTAGGCATTGTCAATGTTATAGAGTACTAGAGGATTCTATTTTTATTTATTTATGTTTTGCATAGATTTATTGAGACAGAAGCTTGGAATTGGATATGGTGGTTGGAGCAGCTAATAATCATTGTCATCATCATTGCCATCCAACATCTTTGGGGCACTTTCTAGATTCCAGACAAAAATATGCTAGATACAGATATTCCAGTGGATCCTCACAAAATATCTATGAAATACATATTACTTTCCCCATTTAGAGAGAAGAAAACAGAGCATGCTACAATGCTCGTGGAGATTAAGTAAGTTGCCTATGCTCACAGAGCCAGCAAATAAGGAACCTGGGGTTTAACTCATGCGGGGTTGTGTGCACAGGAGGGATAGCTGCCACTTGGTGAGGTCCTGTCTTATTTCCTCCCTCAGTGCTTGATCAGCTTTCTCCTCTGGCCAGAACGAGAATTAATAGCTCTGAAGTTGGAAAAGTCACTTCTTGGTTTACTGGCTTTAACAGGACTGTCTTTAACCTCTGTCTGCACCTCCATTTTCTCATCGTTAACATGTGCCTATCTCCTGGGGGTGTGTCTGTATTATTAATGGCGGTGAAGTGAGCTGATCACACTGCCCTGAGATTCGTGACAAATGTAAAGTACGATTAATCTTAAGAACCATTCGGCAGGGCCACTTGGAGCTGAAGGACATGGGGGCCCTCATTGTACAGAGCCCTTAACATAAATGCTTTACACCACTGTCACATCTGATCCTCATAAAAACCTGCTCGGCAGGCTGTGAGGGAGATGGAGAAAGGCTATCAGAGCCACAGAGACCCACAATGCTGTGGGAGGGAAAAGAGAAAGTTGGGGTGCAGAAGAAATGTGAGGCACAGAACTGTTAGCTCACAGCTATGCCAATGTCCTAACTTTTCTTGCAGTTGGTGTGTCCATGTGTCTCCGTTCCCAATGGAAGCTGGGTGGATGGAGTGTGTGTCACTACAGGCTTGGCTGCTAGACACCTCCCACCTGTGCTCTTGCTCTCTGACTGCTAGAAGACTTAAAGGAAGGTGGAGCTACAAGATGGAAGGGGTCTGGGTCCCTGAAAGACTGCTGAACTCATTCCCTTGACAACTCAGAAAAACCCTGTGAAGTGGGAAGTCACCATTATCTTACCATGTCAAATCTTGAGATTTGAGGGTTTACCTAGCATTATTTGCCTGATAAATGATAAAATAATGTGGCTTTTATAGTGGTTATAATTTTCCAATAACTTTCATGTACATTATAATTGGAGGATCCCTGGGAAGCCTTTGTAGTTTCAGTATCACAATTAGTTGTATGCTTTTGGAGAAAATTATTTGTCTTCAACCTATGGATATCTCATGGATTGAACCTATCTTCTTCTGCTACCCTGGCTGCTATGTGGCCCTATGATCAGGACTGCATGACCTTCTGTTTGGGCACCAACTTTACTACTGGCACCATCTTGCTTCCCAAGTGATTTACTTTCTGCAAACCTCAGTTTTCCCATCTGTAGAATGGGCTAGAAAATGGACCAACTGGAATGGGTTGTGGTGAGGGTTCTATCTGCTCACACACCAGAGAGATTTTCTAAAGCCAGAGACCCAGAGTATGAGGCCCAGGGAGGACCACTTCCACCTTCCATTCAGTGCTTCTGAAGATGCTAGGGATTGTCAGCAGGGTGCCAGGAGGTGAACAAAGCCCAGAACAAATTTTGATGTGGCATATGCAGAACTAACCTCAGAAAATGTTTCCTTCCCATGTTACCCAATCTCGAGTTACTCCCCCCCCCCCCCAAACCACCCCAGGAAAACCTAAAACCAGACATTTTTATATGTGCTAGAGAAAGGACCGCTTGCCATCTGGCTATGATCAAAGTGCTACCAGATGCACTCCCTTGTATTGCCTGCCTGACACCCAAACTGACACCCCCATTCCACGGCCCCCTCCCTCAGGTTGCTCCGCAGGACTAAAGCTTTGGCTTTTACCACACTCCCTCAGAACAGCTTGTGCAGTATCTTTTAGCACTTGCAGATCACGCCCTAATTTGGAGGAAGTTCGGAAGTACCCACGTCAGGAATTTCTCTCTGGTTTTCATCTGGGAAGAGTGTCCTTCAGCAAAGACTGGTCCTTTGCTTTCCCGCTGTGATAAGGAGCCCTATGCAAACCACCAGGTGGTTCCTTTTGCCTTTGCGGCCAGGAGGCTCAGGTGCCAGGCTTTCACCCATTATTTTCTCCAATTTCTTTAATCACATTGGTTTTTCTCTCTCCCCCCGTTCCCTTTCTTATTTTTCATAAGTTTATTTTGACTGTCTGTTTTTGGTAACTTTCCTCAAATCCTTTCGAGAGTAAGGCAGCATCTAAATTAACTCAAGAAATTATATAATGCCCACGGGGCCAGCCTTGTTAAAAGGATAAGTGGGCCAGATTTTTTCTTCTTCGTGCCACTCCCTCTCCCTTCCTCCACCCTAGTCTCTCTAGTCGCTGCACAGCCTTCATTCCTCACCCAAATGCCCCTCTGACCTGTGCTGCATCCTCAACCTTTAACAGGGGTGGGGGAATGTCAGTGAAATCATTTGGTTTGGCCCTGCCAAGGCATTGGGGTAGAGTTAATTAAATGTTTGAACAAAGATAGCAGGCTA
The DNA here is from genome assembly GCA_963924515.1 of Vespertilio murinus. NCBI lineage: Eukaryota > Metazoa > Chordata > Mammalia > Chiroptera > Vespertilionidae > Vespertilio > Vespertilio murinus. The sequence continues at coordinate 125,824,315 of OZ004709.1, read as the reverse complement.
ATGTTTAAGTTGATACTTTTGTATGGCCCCTGGATGATGTTATAAACATCCAAATGGCCCTTGGCAGCAAAAAAAGGCTCCCCGCTCCTGCTTTATTACCTTGATCGACAACCCTGGCAAAGCCACAAAGGAAGGGAACCAGTGGCTTCCATCAAACGAAAGGACATGCAACGCTCCATTCTAATGTTGACTTCTGGATACACCGGAGGTGGTGTGGATAGGGCTGAGGCCTCACAAATGGGGGCTCCCCACCAGGGGTTCTATGGGGAGGAGGGTCCCTGGCAGAGAGGAGAGCAAAGAGGGCTGGCTATGGAGATGGATGAGTTAATGCAGAAAGGAGGGAGGTCAGATGTGTTGGCAGTGCTGAGGCTGGCTGAGGAGCTGGCGTTACTATTTTTAAGTGGGCTGAGAAAAATAGGCCTCTTCTTTCCTGGGTGTTGGATTTTTTAAAAAATTTGCAATATTGGGAAACTTGTGCTTTAAACAAAGTCACTGGAAACTGAGCCCAGGGAATTAAACCTCCACCATCAGACATTAAAAATCACTTTAGACTTTTAAAAAAATCCATTTGCTGGCTTTAAATGCTTTTAATATATATGTTTCAAAGCTCTCACCCTCTCTTGCTTTTATGTTTTGGGATGTCATGTCTCCAGCCTGCCTCCCAACTATAACATCTCAATTGTGTGTGTGTGTGTGTGTGTGTGTGTGTGTGTGTGTGTGTGTGTGAGAGAGAGAGAGAGAGAGAGAGAGAGAGAGAGAGAGAGAGAGAGAGAAACTGGATTATGAGTCATTTCGGCCAGGTTCACTGTCAGGTTATCTCTCCCTCAGTGGGTAGAGACCAAGGGCAGACAACTAGGGGCCTAGCATAATTGCTACAGGGGCAGTCCTGACAAGTTCTGTTGGTTCCATCCATTTGCAAGAAATGATTCTTGCCTGTGTTCAGGAGACAATGAAATGGGCTTCAGAGTCCCCTCCACACAGTTGCATGAGGACTGACACCCTACCATTTGCGGAGGAGGTCCCAGCATCATCCGTCTAGCTCTACCTCATACATTTGGAGGTGAAAACTTGAGTCTAGAGATGTGATGTGACTACCCTAAGGCCGCAGAACCTGTAAGAGACGCAGCTTACACCAGAATTCAGGCCTTTACGTTCCTTGGTTGCAGAAAGCCTGGAGAGTTTGAGCCCAGGAGGAGGCCTGTGAGAACTAACATTGAGCATTTACTGTGTGTCAGGCACCACCTTAGGTGTTTTTCTGCTATTCCCACCACTACTCCCAGTGTCAGCTGTTGTTTGTTAAACACCTGCTGCTTGCTAGGTACTATGCCACCAGTAAGTGCTCACATACATTTTGTCTTACCCTTATGTGAGCCACAAAGCAGGTATTATCCCCATTTTTTTTTGCAGATGACTAATCAGCCTAGAATAGCTAACTCACCCAGGGACACAGGTAGGAAAGTTGGGAATTGCAATGTGAATGAACCTACGGCTGTCCACTCCAAACCCATGTGCTTTGCTGAACCTCTATCCTTTCCCCCAGTAAACCATTCTCTTTCAACTAGTCCAGGTTTTGCAGTTATACGGTGGTTGTTTGTGATCCAGGGTGTGGGTAAAACATGTTTCTCTCTGAGCCGTTTCTCTTCCTCCCCTCTCCACTGTGCTTCCTGCTCTTCTGACTGGGATTCGAAAATGCTGTGGAAGTGTGTGTGCAGAATGGAAAGGGTATAAATGTCAGTTCAATTTCTGTTGAGATGCTACAGGCCATGAGACCAAGCAGGTTCCCTGGCTTTTCTGTGCCTCACATTCCTCATCTTTGGAAGTGAAAATAATGATGTCTATGTTGCAGGTCATGACTTTGTCTGACTCATAGGTACTCAGGAAGTGGAATTTCTAAAATATCATGTCTGCCTGGCCATTTCTAGAAAACCTTGCCTTTAAACAGACCACGGAGAGCTCCAAGTCCCTCAGAGATACCAGGAAACACAAGCTCCTATCCCTTCCCTTCCTGGGGCCACTATGGGGCTAGATGTTCTTGGAGGTCAGGGCTGAGTGATCATCTATGTGGGGTCATTCAGGGTCATGAATTATTGTCAAAGGTGGAAACCATTGGGTTCATCATACTCATCTCCTGGTACATAATTCCCACCCTCACTGCAGGGTGATGACATAGATTCCCACTAGTTCTATATGTATGATGGAGGAGAAGAAAAATATCCCCAAACCATGACTTGGGAGGGGGGTGGAGTTTCCAGAGGTGGATTCCAACAGCTTCCTGCAAATGCTGTGGTTGGCGATAGAAGCTTTACTGGGGAGCATGTGTGTGTGTGTGTGTGTGTGTGTGTGTGTGTGTGCGTGCGCGCGCGCGCGCATGCACTTGACCTTGGCTGGAGTTATTCCATTTACATGAAAGTTCTCTAGTTCCCACCTCAGGAAGCTAGAGGTTTGGTTTGGTGTAACCTGACCCATTGGAGATGCACACAGATGTGGTTACTGAGGAACACTGAGGTCTAGAGTAGTGGTTCTAGAGCCTGGCATCATCAGAACCTGGGGGCTTATCCAAACTCCTGCAGAGCTCTAGGTCCCACCTCTAGAGGGCTTGATAAGAGGTCCTGGGTGGGAACCAGATATCTATTTGTATTTTTTTGAAATGTTACCAATTTTATTTTTTAATTGATTTTTATTGATTATGGTATCACATAATTGTCCTTATCCCCCCATTCCCATCCCAAACCCCTCCCTACATATTCCCCTACCCCCCTATTGTCCATGGTTCATGCACACAAGTCCTTTGGTTGATCTCTTCCCTTTACCCCCACCCTCCCCTACTTTCCCTCTGGGGTTTGAGAGTCTGATCGTTGCTTCTCTTTTTCTGGGTCTATCTTTGTTCACCAGTCTATGTTGTTCATTATTTCGTCTAGATGTGTGAGGTCATGTGATCCAAGAAATACCCTTATAAAAACCTAAACTGCGATAAGCCTTAATGGTTATCCTGAGAGGCAAATGAATCAGTCTGTAGTGAGTTCCTATAAGGAACTATTTGACATTGAAACTGGGACTCAAAAGAACTGCTGGTCTATTTGTATTTTCAAAAGGCTTTCCATATACTCCTTCTGGGGCTCCAGGTTAGGAACTATTGGTAAGGTGGGTGGGTCATGACATAGGGACCCTCCCTTCTGTGTGAGCTCCCTCAGATAATGACTAACCAGAGGCCAGCAGCTCTGTGTACATACATCTCATAGCTTGTCAGAGCCCCTCTCCATCTCCCCCACAGGGAAGGAAACTGGCTGAGGAGAAGCTACCCAGCAAGGCAGGGCCTTGCCTTGGACCACTGCGTTTTTTCCATCACTGACTGATCCAGGGACCCGGGGGAGAAACAGGGTTGGACACACCCCTCTGGGCAACAATGGTCATTTACTTCCACAAGTAAATTACAATTGGTACATTTCCGTCTGCAGCAATAAAGAATAATTTCTCTTCCTTGCGCACAAGAGCTCCAATTATGATTTAACTCAATTCCGATTAACTATGCTTTGATGGCATTTCCATTACATAAAAAATAAATGTATTAACCAAGCATAATGTGTTTTGACTATAGTTCTGGTGCTAATAAGGAAGCTGTTTGGTGGCTATGATTCCACATTTCACCCACAGTCATAAAGAATGAGAGAAAAAGAAGGACGAGGCAAATAAGACTGAGAAACCCCACACGTGATCTGGGGGTGGGGTGGGGCTGCCAGCATATGCTTGGTATTCACAGGCCTTCTCTCACAGCTGCTGCTCTGGATGCTGTTGGATGTGAGTGTGGGCAGCTACCAATGGTTATTTTGATTCTTGGGGTGGTTTCCTGAGCAGAGTTGGTGTGGGGGTGAAGCGTGAAGATAGAGCTGACTGCATACCCTGCATGAGCAAGTAGGTAGGCCTGTCCCCATCACATGAGTGACAACAATGTCCCTCCCATCTCTGGAGCTCTGTCACAGTCTATACCTTAGCTCCTGGCCCCTGCTCACCTGGTATCCAGCTGGACATGCTTTTGAGACTTATAATGGCCCTCCCAACCTGTCCTGACACTTCTGCACAGTCACGGATGCCCTCCTGGAGTCCCACAGCACCCAGTCATCCTTCCATCCCTGAAGAAGGGGCCTGACCTGGGCGAGCCCCAGTCTTGACACTTGATTTACATCATTATTCTTTCAACAACTCCTGGAGATAGGTTTCTGTTCTGTTTCCATGTCAAGCAAAGCTTCCAACTCTGCTGGTATGGCTCTTGGCCTTCCACATCACTGGAGAGGGGGCGACTAAGCCAAGCATGGGCTTCTCACTAGTCACCCCACATTTGGAGAGAAGCAGAGATAGGATGTGGGTAAACCAGCCAGAGAAAAGTCTCACATGGATAGATATTCACTATCACCGGGATCTGAGGATGAAGTCAACACAGGCAGTCTGCCCCAGCTCACTGTTTCTCTAGGCCAGTGTTTCCCAAAGTGTGGTACACATACCCTCAGGGGTACGGGAAGAGTTTGGTGGGGGTACGCGTTGCACTGGAGTTTGGTGGGGATATGCACTGCACTGTGCTTAGCTGTGCCTAATTCTACATTCTCATGAGTCAAGTCAATTTCATCCTTTTCATTGATACAAATAAATGTTATTTATAATATAACTTTCATTTATATTTTATTATGAATAATTATATTTTCATTTATTATTATTTTGTGTATGTACCAAAAAAATAAAAAAATATATATATATTTTGATTGTTATTAAAATACATCCTTTTTATGAGGGGTACTCAGCATTAAGAAAAGTATAGAAGGGGTACACATATGTCAAAAGTTTGGGAAACACTGCTCTAGGACAATGGTCTGCAAACTCATTAGTCAACAGAGCCAACTATCAATAGTACGATTGAAATTTCTTTTGAGAGCCAATTTTTTTAAACATAAACCTCTTCTAATGTCACTTCTTCAAAATAGATTCTCCCGGGCCATGGTATTCTGTGGAAGAGCCACACTCAAGGGGCCAAATAGCTGCATGGGGCTCACAAGCCACAGTTTGCTGACCACGGCTCTTGGATATTATGTTCATGCCATGAAACAGGTTAGGAAGTGCTGCCTGCAACCACCAAAAAGTGCCTATAATTGCAACCACAGCTATCCATGTAGGGCTGAAAAAGGAGGAATATATTTCAGATATAATGGAAATGGAGTGGAGAAATATTTGACCATATCGCATTGAGTTACAAAGAAATAGAAAGTATAGTCACAACTGCCCAAGTTATGTGTGAGAAAGATGGGAAGAAACCATGAAGCAACTAAGAACACACATTATAGTTCCCACCCCATCCTGGAAAAAAAGAAAGGAAGGAAGGAAGGAAGAAAAGAAGGAAGGAAGAAAGGGAGGAAGACAAACATCAAAGAAAGGCTATTGCTTACAAAAAAAAAAAAAACATGAAAAACCCACTTTGAAAGAAAACACATCCCAAGGAAGAAAAGAAAATCCCAATGTGTATTTGGCACTACAGAGGAACTTAAGAATCTGAATCAATAAGGAGAGGTTAGATGACAGTGTAACACAATGAGATTAAAAGAGAGTTCATGATATTAAGAAAATTGAGAACTCAAACTATAATATTATAGAAATCATAAATTTTAAATGAAAACACTTAACTAAAGAGTTGAAAATTGTTATTTCTGACACAGAGAAGGGGTTTGCTGTGATAATGGTGAGAGCTGATGAAAAAGAAATCGAGGCACTTAGAAAGCAGGTAATACATTTGAAGAACAAATTTTATTTAAAAATAAGAATAATTGGTGTTTTTACTGAAGAGAACCAAACACATGGAATAGAATGTACATTTAACTCTGCTATTTAAGGATTGTCAAAAAAAAACTGAATCAGAATAATAAACAAGAGAGACTATCTTCTTACTGTCAAACTTGAACCATGAGGAAATTATTCTTCTGACATCTAAACAGAGAGAACCAAGTCACCTTCAAGGAGGGAAATTGAGCTGACCCCCAAGTTATCCACGAGGATGTTCAAAGCCAGAAGGTAAGAGCAATGTCTGAGAAGATCCCATAGAATTACAAAGGAACTCAGCATAGTCATACCTGACCAAACTACTATGCATCATAGAGGCAAAATGAAGACATTCAAAAATATAGTACAGTGACTCACCATCCATGAGCCCTTCCAGAGAAATGACTTAGCTGAAATCCCACCATTGAAAGCATGAATGCAGACAATACAGCAGGAAAGTGGGTGTCACATTCAACATCAAGATACAGTGAAGCAATGTTTGCAAGATCCAAGAGGCGGAGTGTGACCCATGATGGTTATAGTCATCCAAATCAGCCATTACACATAAGTGCAACAAAGAAAGACTTTTAGGAGCTAAGAGATTATAAATGTAAGCCTTCTGTTTTAAAAAATAAAAAGCTAGTTGGTAATATCCCGTTTCCCTGAAAATAAGACAGTCTTATATTAATTTTTGCTCCCAAAGATGCGCTAGGTCTTATTTTCAGGGGATGTCTTATTTCTCTATGAAGAACAATATGGTACACATTTATTGTTAAATGAAAATAAAGGAAATTTATTACCTGTATATGGTATGGTATTGCGGTAGTTGTCAACACAAACCAGACAAACTGTGAATCCTGGGGGCCTTATTTTCGGGGGGATGCCTTATATTTCACTCAGAAGGAAACCTATAAGTAGGTCTTATTTTCAGAGGATGTTTTATTTTCAGGGAAACACGGTAGTCACCATAAGGTGAACCAACACACAGAACTCCAGAATGAAGATGCTTTGGTGAAAGTACTATAGGTGAGCATTAACTCAATTCAAATATAGAACAAAAAGACTAAACAATTATAGGAATTACAGTTACATAGCATACTTTAAATATTCAAAGTAAAATTACTAATATACCCCCAAACTGGGAAATAAGGCAGGGGGAGAGCGGTGTCTATAAAAGTCCCAATTTTCTCATCTTTCACAGCAAAAGACAATCTGTCTAAAATTAGATCATGGTTAAAAAAACAAAACATAGTAATTCAAACTGCTTAAAATTTTTTCAGAATATTTTGTCTTAAGAGAAACCTCTTATTTTATGTATATGTTTGTTATGGGTTGAATTGTGCCTCACTAAAGAGATACAGTGGCATTGTAACTCCTTGTTGTGACAAGCCTTGAGTGGGCTCAAAGTTCTGGTGACTCTGAATGAGTGATTTCCACAGTGTCCTGTCCTCGAAAGCCCTGTTCAACTCCTGTAGACCCAGGCCTATGGTGACTTTCATGGAGTCAGTCCATCTCATAATTGGTCTTCTCTCTCTGCTGCCTAGAAACTCATAATGTGACCCTATTTGAGACAGGATCTTTACAGAGTTAATCAAGTTAAAATAAGGTCATTAGGGTGGGCCCTAATCCAAGATGATTCATGTCCTTATAAAAAGGGGAAAATGTAATATTGTAATAACTATACGTGATGCCCATTGGGTATACTGGAAACATCAGGGTTCCCCCTTTGTAAGGTAGATGATTATATAATCATTATGCTGTATACCTGAAAGTAAGTAATACAAAATGATATAGAATGTAAACTTTAATAAGAAAAAAAATAATTAGAAGATGATTTGATTTTGTATGGTGGGCACACAATGCAATACTCAGACCATGTATCATCAAAATGTACACTTGAAACCTATATGATCCTATTAACCAATGTGACCCCAGTACCTTTAATATAGAAGAAAGGGGAGAAATCTGGACACAAGGACACTCACACACCCGAGGCTGCCTGAAGTTGGGAGGGAGGCCTGGCATTGTCAGAGGGAGCCTAGTCATGCAAACACTGTGATTTTGAACTTCTGACCTCTGGAAAGGTGAGGCAGTAAATTCCTTTGGACCACCTTCTTTGTGGTAGTTTGTTACAGCAGTCCTAGGACACTAATACAATATTTTTGGAAGTATTATCTTATAAATGAGCTTTCTTGTGGTAAAGAAATGTTAATAATCCCTCAGATTTACTTAAATTACTATTTTTTCCTAAAAATTAAGTAAAGCCAGTAGAATAGTTTGTTTTCCTAATAATACATCAGATGAGCTTATTTTATGAAATTACTTTTGTCCAAACACTTATCACGCAACCTCACCTACCCATCTTGTGTATACAGGTTCGGAAATGTACCTGGAATGTGGTCACCTTATTTTAATGTTGCTTATTACTAGGTACAAGATTTTGGTTGATGGTTTTGTTTTCTTTTTTTTTTTTTTTACTTGTTATTGGTTGATATGGTTTTCAATGAACATAAACATTTCATTTAAAAATCCTACTGTTACAATGAAAAATTCTTATTCAGTCCATGTCTACATATCTCATTTTATAAAAGCTATGGCATCCTAGACAGAGTTTGAATATTTTTAAGACTCTTTAATACTTGTGGTTAAATTCTTTCCTGGATTATAACGGTTTATAGTCCTACCAGCAATGCATTATGATGCCTGCTTTATTACACACTTGCGACACTGAGTATTATTATTATTATTATTATTATTAAAATAGCAATTTGAGGGCATCTTGTTTTAATTTGCCTTTCTTTAATTACTAGAGTGGTTGTTCATTTCTCACAAATCTATGGGCTACTTGTATGTCTTGTTCTGTTCATGCTTTTATACCTTTTCTCTGGTTGTTTCTTATTTATGAGTACATCACACACACACATGCACACACACAACCATCTGTCTTGTTTATTGCAAATATTCTTAGCCTAGGTTTTGCTTTATAATTTTCTCCTTCATGTTTCCAAATGTTCATACATTTTTAACATTTTAGTCTGATATTTTATTTTACTCTCATTGGTTTTAAGGGATTATTATTTTTTTGGCATGTTTATCCTTTTGGTGTACACATTGTTAGAGCACCAGAGCAAGGACAATGGACCAGGTACAGAACTTCACTGGGGCAGAAAGCCCTGGGTGCCTAACAAGGGGGAAAACTGGGAAAATAAGGACCTTGCCCATAGGTTAATCTGTCCTCCCCTAGCACATTGCCTGTCATGTGGTTGGACCCTGGAACTTTCATATCACGGGTCAGGCAGTTTAGACACCCTGACCTTTTCTTCCCCAAAGATAATATCTAGGCCTCAGTTGTAGTTCAGCTCCAGGCCCAGAAAAGCAGCAAAACCAGACAGGTGACCCTGTAGCTGCCTCAGGACCAGATGCATTGACTAATAACTCCCTGTCCTGGCACCCACCAATCAGTGGAGACCATGACCCTGAAAGAGCACACCTGGAAAGCTGATGAATATTCTATTGAGACCCTCCCCCTGAGACCTCCCTTAGGATTTCCACCTGCAAGAGAGCGAGATAAATGTGCTCAGGACAAAGGACTCAGTGTACAATCTCTCTCCAAGGAGCACGTACCATGCCAGGCCATCCCCTACAGGCACAGGTCCCTGGGATCCTCTAACTCTAAGGGTCTCCACTAGACTTTCCACGAGGGGAGCGATGGGCTGTGGCAGCTTGTCTCAGGCCAACGCCCTAAACTTGTCTTCAAGGCCCCCTTTTCTCAGACTTGCCAGTGAGCCAAAGCAGCCCAGACTAGACTCTTGTTGCTTCTTCTATTCCCTTCTTTGTTTCACTCCCCTAAGTATACTTTTGCTGCCACCATGGACCCAGTACCCTTGGGCTCACCCTTCTCTTTGGATACTCCCACCTGCCATCCCCTTTTCCTTAAATAAATTCAATTTTCTTCAATCACTGTCTGCTGAGATGGCTATTTAGCCTGCCTGTGCATCACCCGCCCAACTACCAGCTACGCTGGCTTTTCTTTGAGGGTAGTATTCCCCACACAATACATTTCCCCCCACTATTTTAACCATTTTCAAGTATGCAATTTGGTGGTTTTTTGTACATTCACAATGTTGTCAAACCATCACCACTATTTAATTCCAGAACATTTACATAACAACAAAGAGACTCTCAAGCTCATTAAGCAGTCACTCCCCATTTTCCCATGCCCTCCAGCCCCTGACAAGCACTAATCTACTTTCTCTCTGTGGATTTGTCTATTCTGGACATCTGCTCAAAGTGGAATCTTACAATATGCTGTTTTCCTGTGTTTGGCTTCTTTTACTTGGCATTATGTTTGCAAGGCTTACCTATATTGTAGCATGCACTTCATTTTATTTTTTTAATTAAAAAAAATTAGTGATTTTTTTTTTTTGAAAGAGAGGAAGGGAGAATGAAAAAGACCTCCTACTGCAGATGGAACCCCTGACTTGGGCATGTGCCCTGACTAGGAACTTGGGGCTAGGGGTCACCGAACCAACTGAGCCACACTGGCCAGGGCAGGATCCTCCCTTCTGGCGGCAGAGGTAGGAGAAGCCCCTCGGAGGAGCATGAGCTCTGTTAGCTGGTCCTGACTTTCATGACTGTGTTTCCAGCAGAGAGGCCTCCTGGGCCCAAAGACCATGCTCTGGCCCAGAATAGTTCTTTTCAGGTTGACCCTCATCTTTTTATTGTTGTTATTTTGTTAAACCTCTGCTGAGGATATTTTTAGAGAGAGTGGGAGGGACGGTGGGGTTGGGGGGAGAGAGACCTGGAGGAGAGGGGGAGAGAGGGAGAGGGAGGGAGAGGAAGAGAGAGAGGGAGAGAAAGAAAGAGAGGGAGAGAGATTAGAAATATCCATGTGAGAGACACATTGATTGTCTGCCTCCTCCACCCATCCTGACTGGAGCCAGGGATTGAATCTAATCCAGGTATGGACTCTTACTCAGAATCAAACCTGGGACCCCTAGGTCTGTGAGCTGACAATCTAACTACTGAGCCAAAGCAACCAAGTTTGTCTGACCCTTATCTTTATCTGACATTTAGCATTTTATTTTTAAATGAGTGTCAGGTCCACATAACTCAGTACATTTAGAAAACAACGTTTCTTTCCCTTCTCCATTCCCATTGGCAGAGGAATATGTTGTTCCCATAGTAAGTGATAGGATAGAGATCTTAATTTCAGGGGGGGGGGTTGATTTCAGGTTTTGAAAAAAGTCACTTATATTTAGGATCTTAAACAACACTCGACTCCACACTTTCACCTGCCCTCAGGCTAGCTTCCCTGGAAGGAAACCTGAGAGGAGTGAAGTGAAACCTGTTGTCCAGGAGGCAGGCATCTGCCTCTAGAAAGAGGCCAGTGGTGCCTAGGATGGGCTATTGTGAGGGCCTGGGCTAAGGTAGGAAAACTGTGGGCTTTGGAGTTAAGAGAGCCTTAGATTCAAAATTACATATATATATATATATATATATATATATATATATATATATATATATATATAATTTTTTAATCTATGGTTTGGCTCTTTATGGGCAAGATTCTTCACTTCTCTGAGTCTCAGCATTCTCCTTGTGAAACTGGAGCCATAATGTCTACTTCAAAGAGTGATGAGGGCTAAGGATCCATCAATGCATGAATTCTCCAGTGAATAAATGAATGAATGGTGTCCATCATCAAATGCTGGTACCCCATTGTGGGCCTAAATATTCACTGACTTGCCGTGTTATCACTATTTTAAAATTCTCTTCAGACAGTGTTACCCTTATTGCTGATACCCTGCTCCCTCCCCCGAATGCCACTGGAATCAGGCTTGCAAATATAGCCACTTCACTAGAGATGGGACTGGAGGATTATGGAGGCAGAAGACCTGGCACTGATGATCCCTCTGGGCCCATAATTGTAGGTTCTGAGCTATTTCTGAAACTCCTTGCTTGTTCAATCTGAAAAGTCGTTTGCAATGGAAATCTCTTCCCCTTGAAATCCCTGTTAATCTAATTGCAATTGAAATGCATAAATGAAATGACAAAAGCTGCATTTTACCAGCAATTATAGCAATTTTCTTTTATTTACTGGAGTCTGACCTCTGCTGTATTGACGAATTGCACTTTTTCAAGGTCTATTTTCCCATCAGCAAAGTCAGGTTGTTTATAAAATGATTGGCATAAAATGCTGTTCTCCCCTCACCTATCCCCCCATCCCTCATATTTAAAAAAATTTGTCCCAAGTCTGAAGAAGTAGACTGGGAATTTATGGATCCAGCACATCTCTGTCTGAGTATATGTTTTTACAGGGAGCTTTAAATAATACAAGGACAGTCTTTTCAACACCGAAATCTGAAAAACAAGCGGCATTTAGCATCTTGCACCTCTGTCCCCTTCTGAGTCCTTAGAGATTTGGCGTGTGAAATCTGCACCCATTATCCTTTCAATCTCCCATCTAATTGCTCCTTTCAAGGTGACATTGGAAAGTTTGAGACGAATGAGGGGCCTTGCCCCTCCCCATGTCACCAACAAGTTCTGCCGACCTGATCTCTCCAAACTCCTGCCTTTCCACATCTGCTGCCACTGCCCTAATTCAGACTCTATCCACTCTCTGCTGGGCCACTGCAGTAGCCTCCACACACATTGAATCTCAGCCCGCAGCCTTCAATGCCTTTCCCTGCTCCTTTTCTCCACACAGCTGTCAGAATGATGTTTCGAGACCACAAATGGAATGTGCCTTTGCTGTGAAATCCTCCCGTGGTGTCCTGTCACCATCAGCCTCTCTCTTCTTCAGGATGACTCGCAGCGTATTAGGTGACCTGAATCCAAATCCTTCCATGTGTCCACATTGCAGCCCACCTGTCCCTCTTTGCCTCTCAACCCATTCACCAGGGACCCAGAACTGGGTGTTTAGACATGTGGTAACTGCTCCCTGGCCCTTTATGCAGTTTTGGTGCATGAAAAGACTCTTTCCACTTCAGCTGGCTAACTCTTACTCAAGCTTTACAACAATGTATCTGTCACCTCCTCTGTGAAGCCTCCTTGATTATTCTGGTTGCTATTATGTGACTATCAAAATGTTTCCTACTTCCTATGGAAATGACAGGTCTTCAGTCTGTATATATATATATATATATATATATATATATATATATATATATATAATCTATCTTGCTCAAGGGCAGGAAGTGTAGTTTAGTTAGCTCTGTATTTCTGGTGCCTTGCTCAGGCAGCCATTTGCACACCATCTGTCAAATTATATTACACTAGTGCCCGATGCACAGATTTGTGCACATTAAAAGGAAAATAATTAAAAAATATATTTTGATATTGCTATTTGCCCTGTCTCTGTAATGAATGCTGTTCCCTGTCTGTGGAGCGATTGGGCCCCATTTGCACACACCTTGGCCTGGCACTGCCTGCTTACCTGCTCTACATCCCACCACATTCCCATTCTCCTCGGGGCCCATCAGGGCCATCAGTGCCTCCACTGCTGCCTGCTGCCACTGCCACATCACTGAAGCTCACTATATTCTGCGCTGCCCCCCGGTGGTTAGCACATGTCATAGTGAGCGGTTGAACTCTGTGGAACTCCAGGTCGAGGGGACAATTTTTTTTTTTTATTATACAGGATAGTAGTCGCTCAGTTATTGCCAATTTCATTTCCACTTTCCTCAGTTTACTGGTCTCCTCACCTGTAAATTGTATATAAAGTTACTTGTTTTACCTAGCTCCCTGCATTCCTTTGAGAGTCAAATAACCTACTGACTATGAATGTTTCCCAGTGTTAATTTTATCTATTATTACTCTTCCATGGCATCTTCATCTAACTCTCCAATTATTCCTCTCATGCCCCCATCAGAAACTCCTATCAAATAAAATATTTCAGATGACAAACAGAAGCCCCTGACACATTTGCATAAATCAAAAACCAAAAGCAAATTAAGTAGACCCTGACTACATTAGGATCCTGTTATAAGTTACTTCAATGTTTATCCCTTTCCCCTTCAACCACATAGATGTCCAGATTTGAGAGAGCTGCCCCTTCCCTGGTCTCTCATTTCACACTGTAGCTCTCAATTCCTTTTTTTTTTGTGTGTGTGTGTGGACTATCCTGCATTCTTAGCAAATGATAGTGTTAACACTGTTCATCATCCTATCTAATAAAGAGGAGATATGTTAATTGACCCTCATGTCATCGCAAAGATGACGGCACCCACAGCCAATAAGGAGGGACTATGCTAATTGACTGCCATACCTTCTGTATGTAACAAGAGAAAGATGGCAGTACCCACAGTCACAAGATGGTGGCACTCACTTCCTTCAGCCCTGCCTGGGTGGGAGGCACATGGTGCGGCCAGACAGCCCTCAGCCCACCAGCAGCAGAGGTGTGATAGGGGTGTCACCTTCCCCTGATCACCGGGTTGCCTCCTGCCCCTGAGGGACTCCAGACTATGAGAGGGGGCAGGCTGGGCGAGGGACTCCCCTCCAGTGCATGCATTTTCATGCACCAGGTCTCTAATATTAGCATTCACTATATACCAAATGCTGAACTGAATGAGTTGACTTGTTTAATTCTCCCCCAAATCCTGTAGGTAGGTACTCTTATTCTTGTTTACAGATGAGGAGACTTGGAACTGGCTAAGTCACTGTTCAGAAGTTCCCAAGTTGCTAGGAGATAGAGGTGTGTCCCCTGACTCTCAAGGCTGTGTCTAGACCATGGGTGGGCAAACTTTTTGACTCAAGGGCCACAATGGGTTCTTAAACTGTACCCGAGGGCTGGAACAAAAGCAACCTGGCCATGCTGGCACTCTCATCTTGGGCTGTTGGTGAAGGAGCGGAGGGGAGAGCAAGAGAACCCTCTGCTCTCGAACGGGCCAGATCCGGCCCGCGGGCCATTATTTGCCCACAGCTAGTCTAGACTGTGGTCCTTTGAATGGCAGGGCTTCATCTGATGTGCCCTTGCATCTCCTAGAAAACATTGCTCTGACATGGGAAGATGCCCAAGGGAAGTAGTACAGGGCTAAGAAACAAGTGCTCTGGAGACAGGAGATCCAAGATCCCCTGGCTACACAGCTTTAAAAGTGAGTCCCATTTTCCACTTCTAGAAGATGGGAATTTAAAAAAATTGACCTCATAGACATGTTGAGAAATGAATGAAACATTATAAATAGAAACATTTAGATGATACCTGAGTCAGAGGAGATGTTTGATGAATATTAGTTTGAGCTTGTTGGCGTTTGATTTTTGTTATTCATGAAAGCATTTTTCCTATATACTATTGTATTAAAACTGGACAACAACTACTCTGAATGTATGTGATTGCCATTCCCATTTAATGAATGAGGGCACTGAGACACGGAGAAAGTTTGATCTGATGTTCCCTGAGTAACTGACCCTGTTTTGAGAAGTTCAGTTGCCCTGGCTCTTCTGAAATGCCTGGGATGGCTTAGGTCAGCCTGGATGACCTTCACTTCATTTGCACTGTGCAGAGTCTGTAATGACTGCAAATCATTCATTGGACTATGATTCTCAAAAGCCCCTCAACCAAGAATGTAAGATGTGTGGCTAACCAGGTCAAGTTAGGCCTTCAGCCTAATATTAACCTAAGAGGAAGTTCTTTGCTTTTATTTTGTTGCCCTGTGATTTCTTTATCTTGATAGCTGTATCTTTAGCTGTGAGAGTATTGACTGTGCCCTTTAGGGCTGAATAGCTAAGACAGCCCTCTGGCATCCTATATAATAAAATCCTAATATGCAAATTGACCAAAAGGCAGAATGACTGGTCACTATGACATGAACTAACCACCAGGGGGCATATGCTCAATAAAGTAGCTGCCCCATGGTGGTCAGTGCACTTTCATGAAGGAGTGCAGCTCAGCCAGGAGCTGGGCTGATGACTGGCAAACACAGCAGTGGTGGCTGGAGCCTCTCCCACCTCTGGGGCAGCACTAAGGAGCAGCCAGAAGCTGGGCTCACAGCTGGTGAGCCCAGACTTTCCTGCCTCCTCAGCAGCATTAAGGACCCCTTGGGGGATGGAGTGGGCCTAAGCTGACAGGTGGACATCCCTCAGGAGTCCCAGACTGCAAGAGGTCACAGGTCAGGCTGAGGGACCCCTCACCCAGTGCATGAATGTCATGCACTGGGCCTCTAGTTGGTAATATAGAGCCTTTTCTTACCCTCAAGAAGATCCCAGACATCTGGGGAGACCAACATGCAAACGACGATTCTAGAAGGATTATGTGAAATTCCCCATGATGTACATTGGGATGTTCCTCTGGCTGGAAATATCAGAAAGTAGATTTGGAGCTGGTTCTTAAAGGACCCAGGGTAGTTTATCAGGAGAAAAAACTAGGAAAACCTGACTTTGGTGAAAGGATGTGTGGGCAAAGGCATCCTAGCACAAAGACCTATAGCAAGGAATCAGCTCTCTTTTGGGGAAGTGGTTTGGTCAAGTTTGTAAGATGTCTTGAATCTGCAAAGCAACAGGGAGCTAATATTTCAAGCATGGCCTCCTAGCCAGAAGAAAACAGTATCCCTGAGTTCTGGTTGTACCCTTTCCTTGGGACTCATTGCTATACTTGTCATCTTAGTTATACCAAATATTTAAAGTATGAATAATGGGGACCCATGGTAAGAAAATCAAAGTCTGATATTTCTCTTCATTGAGATTAATGATTGTAATTTTCCCTATGGTGGGGCGGGGGAGTAGGGAGAGCTGCATAAGAAGAATGGTTACTCTGTGAGGAGCATAGGCCTCGTACAAGGCTTACCTTGACAACTGCAACTTTGATCAGAGCTACAGGAAGGAACTTGATGCAGCAGAAATTACCCTGGCAGATGGCTGGCCTCATGGGCTGCCTAAGCCAATCAAGTTCTGTTCTGGGATCCCAGTTGACTTGTGCCTGAGCCAGTGTGGCTTCCTCAAGTTTGGTTCTGCAACACCCTATACACCCTATGCACTCAACACATAATTGATAAGAAATAGCATAAAAAAAGACCTCAGAGGCAATATAGAGCACAGCAGCAAAGTGCAAGGACTGCAGAGCCAGGTAGATGTGGGAACAAATGATGGCTGGTCACTTTCTAGCTGTGTGACCTTGGGTGAAGCAGGTCATTTCTTTGGGTCTCAGTGGTCCTCATCTTTGGATGAGTGTGTCATGGGGATATTTAAGGCACCTGGAGCACATTAGAAACTTAGTAAATACAGGTCAATTTCCTCATCATCTCTACATATTCTCTCCCCCCCCCACACACACACACATCCCACATTCATCACTGAGACTCCCAAAGGTACCTGGCTGGAGAAGCTGCCTATTGCAAATGTCCGGGTCAGAAAAAGCCCTGGGCATATCTGAAGACAAGATGTTGAGGGGGCATTTAGCATTTCTCCAGCTTTGAGTGTGCTCCTTCTCTTACAGACAGTGGCTACTCCCAGGAGATGGGATTGACTTAAACTATGACTGGCCAACAGGAGATGGTGGAAGGATCATGGTTGAGAAGATCACCTCAAGCACAAAGCTGTGTGTTCAAATCCCTTCCTATGACTCCCTAACTTAGTGTACTAGGGGAAGGAATTTTACCTTTCGGATCCTCAGTTTTCTTACCTGTAAGATGGAGATAGTAATAATAATTGCCATAGGGGCTGCTAGCTCATTACATATGTAAAGTTCTTGAGTTTTTGGAACAATGCCTGGTTTCATAGGAAATACTAGGCAATCTCTATCAGTCTCATTTTTTGTTGATTCTTGCTCCAAGGCTATTTTTTTAATTGGTTGTATTACTATTTTATCATTTCCCCTTCTTGGGGGAAAACATCCATCTGGGTGTGTTTTTGTTTGTTTGTTTTTTGTTGTTGTTCTCTTGCTCATTTCAGCCTCCGTGTCTTGAAATGCCAGGGCAATGAAGAGAAGGTAATCTTGCATGTGAATATTGATCATTTGAGCTTATTATTGTTGCTTCTTCCTGTATCTGTCCTTTCCTTTGGTGTTGTAGGAGCCCTGCCACATCTTGAGAAGTTAAAAGGTAGTTGGTAGTCTACCTTTGACAAAAGAGAAAATCAAGGCAACTCTTAACCCCTCTGAATCTCTGCTTTTCATCTGGAAACTTTGGAGTTTCAAGGGCTATCTTAGCTCAAGATTTCTGACACTAAGACAGCACGAATTCAATTCAGCTGAGAGCAGGAAACAAGATTGAGGGCATGGGGCAAGATCCATTCCACAGAAGGATAAAGCATTTCCAAAAGCAATGGTATGTTCATGTGGCTATTTAAAAATAATTATCAGCCAATCATGTTTTAGCCATAAAGGAAGCTATATAAGTCTGAGCATGACTGTGATCATCTTCTGACAATTAAAATCCTGAAATGCTTTGCTCAAGATTTTTAGCATAAATGCTATTGCTAAATAATCTTTGGGTATTCAGAAGAGAGGAGATGAATCCCATAGAAATAACAAAAGTTCCCATTAATTACAGGGCATTTCATGATTTAAATTAATTTCTTCTTACTGTCTCTCTGCCCAGGGTGCATTTGGAAGTGCACATCATTAATCCAGAGGAGCAGTCTCCTCTTACTTTTGATAGGGGGAGTAGGGAGACCTCTCCATCCTATGATTAATAGCAGTTTGGAGTAATTTCTGGTTCCATTTTGCTAATAGAATGTAAATTGTCCTTGGCAATGACTGTCATAGTGGTTAAAAGAAAAGCAGTCCTTGTATAGTGACACATGGGTGCCTATCTTCTAGTCATATCAGTGTTAGAAATAGCTATTTCTCAATACCCAGCAATCACAGGTCAAGTAGGTTTAAAGTCTCCTTCCCTAAAAAAAAAACAGCCTGGTATTTGGGGGTGGTAGATAAAACACTGTAGGAGCCCTCATGCTGCCTTCTGATACAACAACCCAGTTATTTCTGGGGAAAGAGACTGTGATGCTGGAGGGAAAACACCTGGACTCCGTTTCATTTTTTGTTAATGTCTTGCTGTGAGACTTTTTGCCAAGCACTTAACCTCTCTGTACCTTAGCAAACTCAACTGAAAAATGGGAAGAACAAGTTTAACCTTTTTTTTTCTTCACAGGCTTATTTTGAATATCGCAAAATAATGCTGTGAGAGTACTTTTAAAAGTCTAAATGCGTGTAGACAGGTAATTAAGGGACAGTGGCTAGCAGCCAACATACTATTGCTTTAACAAGGGCATTAAGCAGTAACTCTCTGAAATATTATGAACCTAATCAGGCTCCATAAAGTTTTCTACAAATTAAAGGTGATTGGCAACCCGAAGAGTAGTGATAATATGTTGATCTTCAATCAAAAGGTAGTTATAAAACACCTTGCCTAGTTCTGCTAGGTTCTGAGGGGGAATGTGCAGTAGGATTAGAAGTGGCTTTGCCTTCTTCCCAGGGTTTTAGTGAGGGTTAAATGACATAAAATATGACATATTATTTACCCAATTTCTTCCATATACCTTTCCCTCCTCTGGTCCTCTCTCTCTCTAACAGATGTTTATTGAGCATTTGCTGTGTAACAAGTATCATTTAGATGGTGGAGATAAGATAGAAGTTCCTGCCATGGGTAAGCTTAAATTCTAATGGGGTGATGAAGAAACAAATATATAGTGTCTTGTAGAGATAAATGCTCAGAAAAAAAATCAAGGGGGTAATGAGATAGAGAGTGTCGGGGTTGTGTGCTATTTTAGATCAGGGGATCAAGAAAGGCCTGTTTAAGGAGGTGCCAAGAGTAGAGACCTTGGAGAATGGAGGGAGTAAGCCATGTGAATGTCTGAAGATTGTTCAGTGCAGAGGGAAGAGTAGTGCTGTGCCCTTGGAGGATGGAGAGCAGAAAGTGCCATCATTTGATGAGGTTTTCAAAGATGGTGAGGTGATAGGAGAGCAGAACCAGGCTAACTAGTGGAGGGGTGGGTGGGGTGCATCTTGGCCTGGAATAAGAGAGAGCTGATGGTGGGTCTGTAGCCCGGCAGTGTTGGAGGAGGTGAGAAGTGAGCAGATTCAGAGTATAGGCTGAAAGGAGAACCAACCACACTTGCTGATGGAGGATGTAGGGAATGAGAGAAAGAGAAGGCTCAAGCTCCCACGTGTTTTTCCTGAGCCACTGGACTGAGAGAATTTCCATTGGTCAACATGTGGGGGTCTATGGGCAGGGCAGGTTTGTAGTCAGGGAGTAGGAATCACAAGTTCACCTTTGAGATATTCATTTAAATATTCTTTGTATATGTGACTGGAGATTTCATATACACAATTGGATTGACATGTCAGGAGAGAGATTGGGGCTAGAGGTACTGAATTCATCCACACATTCCCTTAATGCTTGCAATCTGCCCTTTGGGCAGAGGTTTATCTAATCACATTTCCTCCTTCGTTCTTATTTAGTGTGGACCAATGTTGTTCATAGGTAGTTGCCTTTGGCCTGCCAACCTAGGTGTTGAGAATGCACAACCCAGAGTAGGAGGTCCCTGTGACTGGACCAAGGTCCCCTTGGTGTACACTGGATACTCTGCTGTGGCTCAGAGCCCCCAGGACTCTTGAGAGGACCAGGGCTCTTTAACAGCCTTGACTATATATGCATCAGAAGGAAATACTGATTATCCTGTTTATTCTGGTTTCTAATCATAACCTCCAGACTCCACGCAAGTGCAGAGTCACAGCCTGCACCCCAGGAGCCCCATCAGTCTCCCCAGGTTTCCAGGCATCTCGCTGGGAGTGCAATGTGTTTTGCCTGCAGCGGTGACCTCGTGATGAGAACTCACATTGGGGGGAAATTAAGAAGTTGCAGAAGACAATTGCTGCTGGTTCATTAGCTGACTGGAAGCTGACACCCGGTCATCCTTTCAATCTGAGAGAGATAAGGCTGCTTCCAGAGTTGGGAAGAATGCCAGCCTACTGAGCACCTCCCTGGATGGGAGAGAACTTCATGCTGGCCATATCTAGGCAAACACAGCAGTAAGGGAGGAGGAGGGAGCCCTGGACCGAAGTCAGCTGACTTCTGTTCTAGTTCTGCCACAGGTTCTGTTGTGCTGTGTTACATAGGGTAAATCATGGCTTCTATGTTTCCCGTGTGTTCATGAAAAGATTGAATTATTGGATGTTAAGGGTCCTGCCAGCTCTCACATGCAATGAGGGACTGGCTGACTCTGGGTGGTACAGTCGGAGTTGACTTTGCCATTGTACTTCCCTCTGACGCCTGCCTCTCTTCTCTCTCTGCACATTATGATTGGGGTGCAGCCCTATGCCAAGGCATAAGCTGCCAGGCATGTGCTGATGAGGCCAATGCCCATAGCCAATGTCCTGCTGGGCATCTCCATGCAAAGACCCCTTAATATCTTGAAGTGAACTCATCACCTTCCCTTCCAGAACTCTCTTTTCCTCCTGAGTATTTTGCCTACATTAGTCCCACCTCATCTTCCAAATTGGAAATTGGAGGCCATTCTAGGTTGTACCTGTTATCCAATCAGTGATTGAGCCCTGTCAATTCTATTTTATTGCTACCTATTCTATCCATAGTAGTATCCCCATTCTCCTGCCAATGACTGGGTTTAGCCTGACATCATCTGCCTCTCCACTTAGCCTCTGGCTGCCTTTAACTGAGTTCTATCACTTGGCCTGACTTATTTCTTGCTTGAAACTTCCAATGAGTTCCTACTGCTTGTGGAGAGAAAAAAAAAGTCAACACCTTGGGAAAGTGATCAATGTTTGGGCAGAGAATCAATGTTTACTCAAAAAATGAAAGTCCAAAAATTTAAAATACCAGTAGGTACAATTGGGCATAAAGCTTTATTTTTGTTAATGTGCTTAATCTGCATAGCAACTTTGTGTGGAAGCATTCTTATCCCCACAGATGAAGAAATTGAGACTTACAAATGTTAAGTAACTTGCTGGATGAAACCTAAGGGTACATGGTGGGACTGGGAGTGATATTTAGGTGGGGTTAAATATTTCAGGTATGTCCTCCATCTCTGTCCTGCTCCAGCATGTAGTATCCTTCACAGATGACCTCAGCCTAATTTTTATATCTGTCACTGCTCTTTAATCCCCTCCAGACACATACAATTTGTCTGTTTTCATTAGAGTACCTACTGCAACTCAAATTCACCATGAACTTTCTATAAGAATGCCTTTGCCTTCACTATTTTCTCTGCTTGGGATGCTATTTCCACCCAGGGAATTTCTACTTCTCTTAGAGGACCCATTCTAAGAGCATCTCTGTAAAAAACTTCTGGGGACTGCAGGTGGAGTCCATCACAATGTCTGTTCTGTCAAAGCACTCTACTTCGCATTTTTCCATAGCATCCATCATGCTGTGATGTGAATGGCAGCTCACTATTATTATGCCAGAAGATTCTCAGGGCGTTGATGGCAAGGACTGTATCTCTTTCCTCTTAGTAGTACTTTGCCTCAGTCTTCAATGCCTAGGCCAGTGTCTGATGCATAGGAACAGTTTGATAAATGGCTAATGCATTGAATGGAGCCCAACTCCAAATATCATGACAGCACTCTATGGCTTCCCTGGGTAATGCCACGTTAGGCAGAACAGTAATGTAATTCAAGTTTCCATACCCTGTAATTTTAATGGTCACTGATTATGCATCCTGCCCTGTGCTAGGAATTTTAGAGGAAACTAGAGATGAAAAAGGCACAGTTATAATGGCTAACATTAAATGAACACTAAGTTTCTAGTTGTGTTTCATATGTAGTTTCTCATTTAATCTTCATGCCAAACCTATGACTTAGAAATCATTTTATCCCTTTTTGTCAGTGAGTAAGGATGACTAACCTGGTTGAGGAGACATAATTCATACACTGAAGCAGAAAGGATAATGAATGCTCTAATACTATGAGATTCAGTAGAGGTTCAGAAAAATGCAATGGGCTAGAGATTAAGGACTTGCATCATAGACACAACTATTTTACTCAGTCAGAGTATGACATTGAAACTTCAGGTTTTTTTTTTTCATTTGTAAAATGGACAGAGAGTCAGACATAGGTAATTGTCACGAGTCATAAAATCTCAGATACACTTGTGGCTTTCCATCACTACCATTTCCAAGGTTGGCTGTGGATCTGGAACTTCCCAAATAGTCATTTCCTTGTGTTCTTGGTTGAATATTCTCTCCCCACAAAAAAATCTAGAACCTGTGAATGTGACCTCACTTGGAAATAGGGTCTTTTCAGGTGTCATCTCATTAAGATAAAGTCAGACTAGATGAAAGTGGGCCCTACTCCAATTATTGGTTTCTTATAAGAAGAGGGAATTTTAGACTCATAGAGATGCAGAGTGGAGAATACCATGTGAAGATGGAGGCAGAGGCTGGGGTGATGCACCTGCAAGCTAAGGGACACCAGAGATTACTGGCAACTACAAGAAGCTAGAGGCATGGGATACATCCTCCTCCTGCTGCCTTCAACAAATAAGCAACCATGACAACACCTCCATTTCAGACGTCTAGCTCCTGGAACTGTAAGAGAATAATTTGTGGTTGTTTTTGGCCAACCAGTCTGTAGTACTTATGGCAGCCCTAGGAAACTAATGCACTTTGGATGATGATAATGATTTTGATGATGATAATAGTAATAACACTAGTAATCATCTTTAAAAATGGAATCAACTTTCTTTCCATGGACTTGTAGTATTATTTAAAAAAAAAACACCTGCATACATTTGGACCAGTTTGGGGTGGTCTGGATTAAAATATAAGGCCATGTGCTTGATATAAACTTAACTTGGCTGCCTTTGAAAGCCTCTCTCAGAGACATAGAGAGATCCTCTCCAGGAAAGCCCCAGGTAACTATTGCTTGGTAGAGGTATATTGTGCATCTCAAGAGCCTTGGACCAAGAAAACAAACAGTGGATTGTATTATCAGGGCCAAATTGGAATGCCCAAGGACAGGCACTGGACCTGCAGCTCTGATTTGGGAAGAAGCCACTCACAAATGGGACTGACTCCATGTACCTGCCCTCTAGGTGAGGAGCAGGAGAGAGGTCCTTCTTTCAGTGTGGTTAATGGCTCTTTAGACTTACCTGGGGGGCAGCTGGTACTCAAGAAGAACCAACCTCTAGGGGTGACTTATTTTGTGCTGTATACTTTGTAAAGCACATTACATCATCCCATTTAATTCTGAGACCTGCAAACGACCCTATCTTACAAAGAAAGGGACCAAAGTTTAGAAGATCCAAGCAACTTTCCCCAGGGCACAGGATTTGAACCTGGGACTTTGATTTTGGAGCTTGAATTCTTAAATATCATGACATTGCACTTAGTGCATCCTTTCCATTTATTCTTATCAAAGGAAATTCCAAAGCTGGCCAATGGGATTCTTGGTAAAGGTCTAATTTATACCAATTTTTATCTATACATCTCACTGTTCAGAATGAATGAACAGCTATTTCTTCTATCATTTCTTTTATCAAGTTCAATGCATTTTTATTCAGCAACTTCAAAGTATGTGGTCTCCCTTTTGCTTTATCACAGATTCACCATGGACTGCATACGCATTGGTTTTATAGATAACCAAAAGGTCAGTTGAGGTTTTCTATCCTTTGACATTTAAGGTAATTTGGCTTGAACCCCAACCATGGGCAGTGGGAGCCCCAAATTCTATCCATTTCTCTGGTGATTTGAATGAAAAGAAGAGAGAGAGAGAGAGAGAGAGAGAGAGAGAGAGAGAGAGAGAGAGAAAGAAGAAGAAGAAGAAGAAGAAGAAGAAGAAGAAGAAGAAGAAGAAGAAGAAGAAGAAGGAGGAGGAGGAGGAGGAGGAGGAGGAGGAGGAGGAGGAGGAGGAGGAGGAGGAAGAGGAGAGGGAAGGGGAAGGGGAAGGGAAGGGAGACAGATAAAGAGAAAGACAGGAAATAATGTGATTTTCTCAGTCCCTTCTTGCTCCCAGGGTTCTGTTTCTGCTTACTAAATTCAGTTAATGGATCATCGCACCATTCCTTTGGTCTGACTTGGTTCTATCTTACTGTACATGGAGAACAGAACATTTCCCCTTAAGACACTGCTCACAAGCATTTGTGGGGATAGGGCACTTGCAGGTTGGGGGTGAAGAAGAACTTATTTAGCCAGGTTCCTCAGACCCCTTCCCCTTTGGCTTTTTTTGACTTCCCAGCTCTCCTCTCTACTCATGCCCCCACCCACAGCATCCAATCCCAGAAAGAGTTGCCTTGCCAAAGACTCAATAAGATGCTCCGCTAAACAATGGGCCATTTATTCCCAGCCTATCATTTAGCAGAAATAAAATATTGGCAGGAACTTGAGAATTTGAGTTCATTTTTCCCCTTGCCTGTCTCAGTAAGGACCAGGGATTGGGCCTGCAACACAGTCATGTGCCCTGAAATCTCTGGGAGTTGTGATTAATCAAAGGAATGTCCCCTCCACTGAGGAATGAAATATAAATTAAATTAGTTACCACCCCCTTAGACAACACAAGTGGCTACTGTTAATTTATGCTGTAAATTCAGTGACTCCCCCCACCACCACCTCTCTGTCACTTGTTTGACTGACTCCTCTGCCAAACCACGTGCTTCCATGGGGGAAAGGACTGGGTGACACCATCCCTGGGTCCCTCTGAGGACCCACCATGGTAGCCAGAGGGAGCTGGTGGAGGTAGATTGCTTTTCTAGGTGGTAATTTGCTGGAGAGGTCTCCATCAGAGAATCTAATTTTCTGCCTTGGACTTTTAAGTAATGGGGGAAAGAATGTACATCCCTGGGAGAGAGTTAAATGAGGGAGTAATTTAGGGAATGCACCCAGGATTATGACTGCTGGTTTTTCTAATCTCTACCTTTGCAGTTCCCAGCATCCTGGCTCTTTGGTTGGAAGCACTGCTTGATCAGGGCGCCTTATTTGGATCAGTGGGGATTCTTTCCCATGATGAGAACTCATTCCCTGCAACCCCAGGGGGGCCCGAGTCAGGCACAGTAGGGACAGGGCGGGCAGCTCCCATGCAGGGAGGGCTGGCTCCATGTTAAGTAACTCATCAACACTGCTCAGTGGAGGGGACATTCCTTTGATTAATCACAACTCCCAGAGATTTCAGAGATTGAAAAAGCAACACCTTCATCTATTTAGTACCTACTACATACTAGGCATCTGTATTAAAACTGGATCTCTACCTTTAAATTTAAAAATAATATTTCTTGAGTCCGAGTGGTATAGCTCAGTGGTTGAGCATCGATCTATGAACCAGGAGGTTGGGGTTTGATTCTTTGTCAGGGCACATGACTGGGTTGCAGGCCCAATCCCCAGCAGGGCGCATGCAGGAGGCAGCTGATCAATGATTCTCTCTCATCATTGATGTTTCTAACTCACTTTTCCTTTCCCCTCTGAAATCAATAAAGATACTTTAAAAATATTTTTGAGGCAATTATGTATACATTCGTTGTTTTTGAAAAACCTACTTAGAAAGTTTTACAGAATATGATCAGGGGAAAAAAACACACCAGTTTGTCATAAAAGAAAATCTTAGAAGATGGAAGTATAAGGCTTCAAGAAGAAGAATTTCTGGGTTTAGTCACCAGCTCCCATATATCTGGGACACCCCCTGTAGCCTATACCTAGAACTAGACCATGCACATAGTAGTTATTAACTGGATGGTTAAATGGAAGAATAAATGAAACAAGATGCTGAGATACTGATGGGATCTTGCCTGCCCTGCCCCTCCACAGCACTGACACACAAACTTTCACACAGACAGAGGGCCAGAAGGCATATTCTAGACACAGTGCTCATGCCCCCAGATATATATCCATGTCATCGGGGAGTTGGATAGTTTCTAATTGTGAATATTATTTTGCCAATCACAATAGGCCTCGTTTTTAAGATATGCAGATATTAAAGAAGCATCAGGCCACAGTTTAATTGGCAGAGTTTTTTTTTTTTTTTCCTTATTAGTGTACTAGAGGCCTGCTGCATAAATTCATGCAAGAGTAGGCTTTCCTTCCCCTGGCTATCGGCACTGGCTTCCCTCTGGCACTGGGGACTCGGGCTTCCCTCACAGCCCTGGCTTCATCCATAAGGTCATCCAGAAGGAAATCCTGAAGGACATCCAGTCTAATTAGCATATTACGCTTTTATTGTTATAGATGTGTAATAGTGGCAAAACTTTGTTGGCATTTTGGATATGTTGAAATACAGTACTTCTATTTTGCTAAATGGGATCTTTAGGGTTTTGTTATTATCGAAGGAATGCTTTATTCTATTTTGGTTGTTACTTCCTTCTTCTTAATTCTTTGCTGTCTCCGAGTCTTTTTTCATTTGAGAAGAAGACAGAGGTGGCATAGTCGGGCTGCAGCATCTTTTGGCTCACATCCATGGGCTCCAGTCAAAAGCACTTGGAGGACTTCTACCCTAGAGTCTGTGCCATCCCTCCTTATTCCTGTGCTGTATTAGACATCACTAATTAATTGCTGCACTCTTTCCTGTTGAGCTCAGATAAGGGCCCCCAATCCTTCTCACTACCTCCTATTGGGCAGTCACTACCACTTCTCTGGTCTTGGCATTCAAGATAAACCTATTTGATATCACAAACATTCTAGTCCCTGTTCCTGGATCAAGCCAAAACACTAGAAGCTTTGCATTTGTATCTTTTTTTTTTTTTTTTTTTTTTTTTTTACACTTGGCAGCTATGCCCTAGGTTTTTATTGAGTAATGATACAAAAATTGCCTTATGAAACTGTTTTCTGCATTTCTTTGGGGAAGTTGTTAAAGTTATTATTCTCTACATCATTTGGTGAAAATCATAAGTAATTTTAAGAAAATCTTAACTGCTAGGAAGTACTTAAATACTTTCTATCTCTTGAGAAGCAACTCTATTCTTTCCTCCAATGATTAAGACTACATAACTAACTGGGTATCACTATTGGTTCTGACTGCCAAGAAACTCAGAGCCAGATCTGAGGAATATTTTTAGATTTATTTAGCAATTATATTTCTGTTCTTCTTCTCGCCCCATTTTTTTTTTACTTTGAGCCTTTATATATTTTATAAATTTCTTTTTTTAAGGTTTATCACATACTATGCTTTCGTTGTATTTATATGTATTCTTTTAAAAATATTTTTTTACTGATTTGAGAGAGGGAGGAGGGAGAGAGAGAGAGAGAGAGAGAGAGAGAGAGAGAGAGATCCATTAGTTGTTCCACTTATTTGTGGATTCTTTGGTTGATTCTTGTATGTGCCCTGTGCCCTGACTGGGGGTTAAACCTGAAACCTATAACCTTGGCGTATTGGGACAATGCACTAACCACATGGTCAGCAAACTGCGGCTTGCAAGCCACATGCGGCTCTTTGTCCCCTGAGGGTGGCTCTTCTACAAAATATCACGGCCTGGGAAAATCTATTTTGAAGAAGTGGCTTTAGAAGAAATTTAAGTTTAAAAAAAATGGCAAAAGAAATTTCAGTTGTACTGTTGCTATTTGGCTGTGTTGACTAATGAGTTTGCCAACCGACCACTGTACTAACCAAATGAACTACCTGGCCAAGGCCTATATGTATTCTCATTTTAAGGCTTATTATAGACCAGAGTAAAATGATAATAATAAAAATACTCACATTGGGTGGTTAGTTTATCAGGCCAACAGCAGTTGAAGTAAGAGTGAGAAAGAAAGCTCAAAGTTTTAGTAGAGGAACACCGGCATGCTCCCGATGTGACAGAAACACCGCACCCTCAGATCTGGGTGATTGCAGTAAGTAGCTTCTAAGATGGCTCTCAGCGATCCTTGCCTCTTGGACTTTACCCCCTGGGTAATCTCCTC
Source organism: Vespertilio murinus (assembly GCA_963924515.1). Lineage (NCBI taxonomy): Eukaryota > Metazoa > Chordata > Mammalia > Chiroptera > Vespertilionidae > Vespertilio > Vespertilio murinus. The sequence continues at coordinate 125,795,749 of OZ004709.1, read as the reverse complement.
TTCTTTTTTGTAGCCTGAGAGACCCTGGCCAGGGGACCCAGGTATGTCACACAACCATTTGATAATAAACTTTGTTGAGTCAAGCCAATGCATTCTGGGGTCATGTTTTATGTAGTAGTAGACAAAACAGTACCACTTGATGAAAGTGTTATCATTCCCAGTGCATGGGCAAGAGCTGAGCAAGGAGCCACATCATGGGTAAGTTTATCCAGATAAAGTCAGAGAGCTTGAAATTGGGTTGTCCCAAGCCCAGTGCTCTTTGCTTTAAAAGAATGAGTTCTCACCTCAGGGTAGATATGAGCTCTGTTGTATGGCAACTGACTAGCTAGTCGAAGTGATGGAACTTGACAACTTCCACCTGAATACTTATGCTGTCGATGCAGGAAGTATTTTACCCAACGTCTAGAAGCTTCTTCATTTGTTGGAGTTTTAGTCTTCATGTACAAAGTAGGCTTCTCAGAGAGTATATTTAGTGCTTATAATTTGATCGCAAGTATACATTGAACATCTGTGTGTCAGTTACTTTTACACCACCTGCTAACACATTGAATTTATGCCCTTTAAGCCCTACAGGTACCCAATGAGGTAAATAGCAGACAGGAAGACTGAGGCTCAGAGAGGTTGAAGGACATGCCCATTAGATTACTCAGCTAATAAGCCACAAAGACGGGTGTTAAACCCAGTTATGTCCAAGGGAAAACCCAAGGTTTCTTTCCACAATCAGCAGCTTTGACTGGGTCCCTTTTCTACAGCTCCATTAGTTCCAGAAAACTGGCAAGTATCACCAAGTGTTACAGTAGAGGGAAGTTTCCTTCTGCAGTTTTATCTTTCTGTTGTGAAAAAAAAGAAGTCTTTTTGGAAAACTCTCAAACTCCAATGAACAAATTCCGAGATCCACTTAACAACTGATAAAATGTAGGACTCAGCAGCCACAAAATCCCCATTGTACTAAAGGACACCTTCCTGTCCCCAAAGAGAAAAGAATACAGACATCTTGAAACTTGTAAGAGCTTCATCTTTAACAGGCCCTTCTCAAGGACTTTTACATGTAAACAAGATCATTAAACACTTAATTTGACATTTATTACCCTTAAATATTCATAAGCCGCGAATACCCGGGAAACACCTACTGCACGTTCAAGCCTGACCGAGCCTCTCAAAATATGATGTGCATGTGAGTTACTTTCAGGAACCCTGAGGAAGCTTCATGGTGCAGCTTCCTCCTCTGAAACATGAATGGTGCTAGCTACATTTATGAATTGCCTTGTTTGCAAACAAAGTAGTAAACCCAACAAAATAACCCGTGTCGTGTTTATTTCATCACCTGTGGTGAGTGACATCCTGCTTTTGTTTGAAGAAGTCAACACAATGACATGCACATTGTATTGACTTGTTCTCCCAGCCTTTTCTCTTGCCCAGGATTAAACCCCCAAACTCTGGAAGGATGAAGGCTGCCTCCTTTTCAGTCCTAATCATTGTGATCATTATTTGGCAGCACTTCTAGATGTGAGATGGGAAAACAATTCACCCCAAACACAGTGAGAAGCAGATGCATTTTTATTTATTACACTACAAATACTGTTCTATGTAGATGGTTTCGGGTGGGGCAGGGAGGTACCCATGTGGTGAGACACTGGTGAAACTCTGGCTGTGCATTGCCCACCTTCAATAATGAAGTAAATATATATATTACTTGGCATCAAATCAGAGCAGTGAGAATCTGCCTAAGGATATGGAGGTGGTAGGGCCAGGGCAGGTAAGAGAAAGATATCTACTTCACCCTTCACCATTCCTCTGGGGCAAAGTCTTGTGATATTGTTGATGCTGTAGTTGTCAGTATAAAATCTCTTTCGTGTCCATAGTTATGATACTAATTATCATCATGCCCATAGTACAACTAAGGAAACTGAGGCTTAGGGAATTTGAATGATTAGTTCAAGGTTGCAAAAGTTGGGACTCAAACTCAGCTCTTCTGACTCGAAGGTGAGGACTCTCTCCACTACAAACACCTCATTTTAAAAGTTCTGCCCCACCTTTTGGGATTTCCCAGCATTTTGGAGGAATGAGAGATTAAAATCATGAAGCAGAGAAGGCCAATGGGAGACATGCTCCCTGTCTTCCAGTAGATGGTTATGCGGCAAAGGAATTGCTCCTGTTCTGTGTGACTGTAGATAATAGAGTTAGATCAATGGGTAGAAATTCAAGGAAGCAGATAAAGGAAAGAATTCTCTCACCATCAACACTCTTCAGCAGTGAAATAGGAGACAATGTTAGGTGCTGAGCTTCTTGTTCTAAAAATGTTGTGGCTGGGATAGTGGGTGCAGAGTTGGATGGGAAGGAACCTAGATCCTGTGGACACTTGATTGCTGAGCACAGAGGTGTCTGTTACAGCTCAGCCTGATGCAATTATAACAACATAGACAGTTGGATGAAAAATAGCAACCACATTTCAGATATTTTGTTTTGTGGTGATAATTAATCAGGAATAGTTTTGTTGTATACTGTAATTTCTGAGTATTCCTTTTCTGTCTTTTATGCTTATGTATAAAAAAAAATGCAAGGTGTTGTTGGAGGTCATTAGGGGTTCACTTTGGAAATTTCCGTCTTTTCCTCTTTTTGAAGCTTTTGGATCTGATGATTTGAGCATTTCCTGAGATTTTCAGCAAACTATTAAAAATGTGCTATTTGCAGTTACTTATATGGGCAAATGAGGGTATTCTCCAGACTTGCAAAACTATACAATGTAAAGAAAGAAAATGAATGCTGAGGGTAATATAAAGTTCTAACTTCAAAACCTCATGTTCTCACTGACTTTATAAATCAGGGTTACATTTTGAACTGAAAAAATAAATTGAAGCTAAGCAGACTTTTGTTTTTCTAATTGGGCTTTTGGTAAGATTTCATTAGGGAAAATTATTTCCACTATTAAAATGTCTTTAAAAAGCCAAGACCGGTTTGGCTCAGTGGATAAAGCATCTGCCTGAAGACTCAAGGGTCCCAGGTTCGATTCTGGTCAGAGCCATGTACATTGGTTGCCGGCACGTCCCCAGTGGGGGGTGTGCAAGAGGCAGCTGATCGATGATTCTCTCTCATCAATGTTTCTGACTCTCTATCCCTCTCCCTTCCTCTCTGTGAAAGATCAATAAAATATATTTTTTAATAAATAAAATGTCTTAAAAATAAATGACTCAAATGTATTTTTTTAAAGCAGTCATCTTTATCATTGCTTCTCATTTTCACTTTTAGCTTTGGCTGCCAGGATGCTCAGAACTATGTTTGCAACTGCAACAGTGCCCACCCATAGCTTATGTTTTCAAGAATTATCATTTCCCTTTTCTCCCTATCACTCTTCCAATTCTTTCTGATATTTGTTTTTCTACTATCTGTAGATTGGTTGCATTTTTTGTTTTTTAAACAAAACTATTTATTTTGTTTCCCTGGAGGCAGGTGGGATATATATATATATATATATATATATATATATATATATATATATATTATATAATATATATATATATAAATAATATTTAATTAAAAATACTTAATGCTTTATTTATGCCTTTTATACTTCAAGGACATATAGGTGCAGAGACTTTGGTTAACAAAGCAAAGTCTCTGGCCTCATGAACTTTATATTCTAATAGGCTATAATAACTTTATATTCTAATAGACTATAAACAAATAAATCCATAATTTGTCAGGAAGTGATGATAACTATGGGGGAAATAAAGCAAATGGGCAGAGGCTGAGGGTTAGAGGATGGGGTCTCATTTGAGATCACAGATGGCCTCTCTGTAAAGTGAAAAAGACAGAGACTTGAATGAAGTGAGGGGGCACGATATGGTGACACCTAAGGAAAAAGCCATCAAGTCCAAGGAGACAGCAGAGGGCAATGAGGTGGGAGCAAATCTGATGAATTCAAGGAAGAGCCAGAGGACAGAGGTGGCTGGAACAGACTGAGCGAGAGGCAGAGTAGGGGGAGATGGAGTTAGAGAGGTAATAGGGAACCTTGGACACCCTGTGCACACATTTAAAGAATTGAGAAAAATAGAGGTGATTGCATTTTCTCCCTACGTCAGTGGAACGTGACTTGGGGGGGGGGGGTGGGCTGCCAAATGCATCCCCTCACGCACTCATTCACTTTTGCTGTCCACTCATTTCTCAGACATAGTTGACAAGGGCAGGGCCAGAGTTCTTCCAAAGGGCTAAGAAGCCATATAAATCTTATTACTTCTTAGGGTCTGCTGTCTTCAAGGACACTGATGCTTCAGCACTTTGACTGAGCCCCTTTAGCTCTCTGAGCTAGTCCTGGTCAGAAGGGGCGGGGGCAAACCTTGACCTCTTGACTGCCAGAATAATGATGCTGATGTTGCCCATGATGATTATGATAATGTTCTTGTTGATGATAGCAGGAAGAGCAGCACCTACCATTTCTCGAACATTTATTCCACCATAGTCCTAAGAATCTTACAGGACAGCTAATGTTCCCAACCTGTAGTTCAGGAAACTACAGGCTCAGAGATGACAAATGCATCACCCTGAACCTCACATCTTAGAAGTGCTGAGCAGGTTTCTGAACTCAGGTCTCTAACTCCAGAGAATTCAATCTTTCCACTCTAGCAGGTACTTCTGAATGGGAGATACAGGCTCCTGTGATGTTACTAAGAAGCAGCTGACCCCAAATGCATGCCTTTCTGGTCTCAGTACAAGGATGGGGCCTCTTTCATGGTACATGATGCTTGTTCTAGCCACTTGTTAGAAGGACACCTTGGCTAGTATTTTCCAGAATCTTGCCTAGGAAGATGGACTCTGACTCTGATCATCATCTGAGAAACCACTGAAGCAAGTCCTCTCTACAAGTTATGGGCATCTGTTTCTTTCTGAACTTTGGACCTTCCTTCCTTCCTTCCTTCCTTCCTTCCTTCCTTCCTTCCTTCCTTCCTTCCTTCCTTTCTTTCTTTCTTTCTTTCTTTCTTTCTTTCTTCTTCCTGTACTTATCATTTGAACCTCTGGCTAACCTGCAACCTGCTACAGGGGCCCTTCCTTTAGCTAGTGATTTTCTTTAGCCTTAGTTTCAGACAGACTCTGCTGGCTTGCTCTTCTTTCTGAGTTCCCTTGGATTATTATCCTTTTCCTTCATGTGAGAACATATTCTACAAATGCAGAACTGTTTTGAGCATTTTTTTGCCAGAATTTTATCCCCTATGTGCTCACTTTTTTGGGATGTGTTCCAAAACAACAATTTTTTTTTTTGTAATAGAATTTCTGGGGAGAAAGATTACTGCATTTAAAACCTGATATTTCAGGGGCAGGTGAACTCCCCCCCTCCAAGAATTAAGAAAACACTCTATCACTTATTTTTTGGCTAAGTATTTACATTTGTTTCCCTTAAGATCCTTCTAAATTAAGACCATATTGTTTTCATTTTCAAATTGCAGAAAATGAGCTGAAGAATGAGTGAATTGAAGAAAAGATATACTTTGCAGAAAACAGAGTTTTCTTAAGCCAGTTGGTCACATGGATTCCTTTATTTGTTTAAAGAAAGAATTGGCAAACTTTATTTGTAAAAGGGCCAGTTAGTAAATATTTTAGGCTCTGTGGCCATAAAATCTATCATAACTACTCAATTCTGCTATTCTAACATAAAAGCAGCTGCAGATAAGATACAAGCAAATGGTGTCACTGTGTCTAGTAAAACTTTATTTCTAAACACAGGTGGTTAGCTGAATTTGGCCTGTAAACTCTAATTTGCAGACTCCTAAGAAAAGAACGTGTAGTATGTGTCAGCTCATGACAAAAACAAGCTAGAAACAAAGATGGTCAGAACTGAAAAACTTATTATAGATTATCTCTCCCAAGTCCTTCCTTTTGTCTATGAGGATTTGTTGATTAGATTGCTTTATATGTCCCATAGCTCTATATTATTTTCCAGATTCTTTTCCTCTCTGTGATTTAGTTTGGCCAGTTTCTAGCCTTGTTCACAGTCACTGATTGTTTTATTCCCTGCTGGATCTAACTGGCTGGTAAGCCCACCTGATAAATTTTTATTTCAAATATTATAGTTTCCAGCCATGTAAAGTAACCGAAAGACATTAGAAAGATAGTATTAGTTGATATTCATGAATGATTGATATGGAAAGAAAGTGAAAAGCTGTGATCTTGGTGTCTATTGTAATAGCAGTATCTTGACTATGTGTAGGATAAATCCAATGATGGCTATGGTGCTTACTAAAGCAGGAAAGAGATTGATAGTGTTTATAAAGAAGTTCAAAACTGGAGGTAACATATGGTACTTTGCTTATGACATCATCAATTAGAAACTCACAATCCTTAATTTTTTCCAGATATATAACTAGAGTTTCACTTTGGGGAATTTCTGTTCATCAAAGAGGACTTCTATAAATATGGGCACAGTGCAATGGGCATAGGGTAGAGTGGCTTCTTCTTAGGCAAAATGTACACACTAGTTGCATCTTGTGCCTCATATTTGCCCAACATCCTCTAGGAGGCCCAACTTCTTACTCCAGTTACTGACCCAGTGACCAGTCTCAACCGGTTTTGACAGCTTTGTGAGACATGATTGGATAGCACCTTGCCTTGTGTCCTTTATTCCTCCCCTGAGGCTTTCCAGATACCGTATGGAACCTGCTCTAGTCACATACATGCCATTAGGAAGTTCAGGGAAGTCAGTACCCATGGTGCCCTCCTTGATGAATGAGGGAAAGGACACAAGAAATAAAAGCTTCTCCTTATCTTGCAGGGATCGCATTCTTGCATTGAGTTGCTTGTCATAAGGCTTCTGCAAAGGTCCTGGTAGGACTGAGAAGCCGTTGCTTTAGTGGTGAGTAACTCAGCATCATATCCTTATTTTGGCTTTTTCTTTTCCCCCTAATCTTACTCCCTGGGATCACATTCCCAAATGTGACCTACACACAAATAACTCTCTCAGGCTCTGCTTTGGGTTAAGACTCCCTATAAAATGGAACAATTCCCAGAGAGCAAGTTTCAGAGCATTGTGACTTAGTATTTTTGGGTCAGTCTTCTAGAGATGACGGCACTATAGGGACTAGAAGGAAAAAGGCAGAAAGAGAGGTGAGAGGACATTTCTTAAATAAACAGGAGGTAATGTCCTCTATCCTATGAAATACCTGACCATGCAGTTAAGTGATAAGTGAGCATCAAAGCTTCTCCTATGTCCAGTTGTCTAGCAATCAACTTGGTTTTATGAAGAGAAATTAAAAAATGTTAAAGCAATTTAATTCCCTCTTATGGCAGATGATTAGGAAAGGGAGAAATTAGTATATGTAGTTCTGTTGATAGAAACTTGATTTATTTAGTTCTACAGGGTCAGGAGGCAATGGGGGCTAGCTCAACTGAATTCTTGATTATAAAGTTGACTAAACAATGTTCTTCAAATAGCCTCCTACCTGTCTGTGCTACTTGCAATCAGTTCTACTCAACAACCAGAGAACGATTTCTAAGGCTCAGCAGTAGTAAGACCAGTCCTGCCCCTGAGACCTTCAGTGGCTCCTCATTTCTTATTTTAGCTTTCTACAACATGGTCCCAATTTATCCAAAATTTCAGTTAACTTGGACTACTACCATCCCATGAGCACCTCTCCATACCAGTATGTCCTCAGGCTATTTTTCCCTCCTAGAATGTCTTTACTTAACTATGTCTATTGTAGTCCCACCCACCATTTGATAAACTCCCCTGAAAGCTACTTTCTTGAGGAAGCCTGAGAACCCAAATAGATGGGATCACTTCCTGCTTAATATCCCATAGCCTCCTGTATTTCCTCCCTGGGACTCACTATACACTGCCTTGTACTAGAGCTACTTGTGGAAAGGCTTGTATCACCTTTAGGGTATGAAATGTTCTTCTGCATTCATATGTGTTGAGTTATGAAAAGGTATATAATCAAAAGAAGTGCTTAGAGAAGCACAAAATAAGAATCCATAATTTATAAGACTTCTGACCCATAGAGTGTTGGGTGAATGGGGAAGGAGGAGAGTAAGAGAAAGATAACCCACCTTTGTAAAACATCTACTATGTGCCAGGTGCTTTCCGTAGTTGGCTTATTTTCTGAACTTCACAATACTCTAGAAAACATGCATTCTATAGAATATAACACTTCATTTTATAGAAAGAGAATGTGAAGTTGCAAGAAGTAAATTTTTATAGAATGCAGCCAGAAAGTGGTGGAAATAGGACTTGAACTCAGATCTCTGTGACTCTAAAATCTTTGCTTATTTCATTATAACTGGAGGACATGTAACTTATCATGCTAATTGAGATAATTTTGAAAGTGAAAGAAAGTGCTAATAATAATTGCACTGGAGTACCTGGAATAAATTCCTATTCTCCTAGGCAAACTTGAACCTATGGTCACCCTAATTATAGACCACCATTGCCTCCTTACCTCGTGAGTATAAACTAGTCTGAAGCAGAAAACTAACCTAAGTCTTTTGAGATATTCATTCTCTCAGACAGGGTAACCTTTGAAGAAATACTTTGGTGTTGTAAAAAAATTCTTTTACTGATAATTGAAAAAAATCCATCTTATTGAAAAGAATAGATGAGAAATCCCATTCTTTTAGGAGATTTGAGAACACTCATTGTCCCTTCCATTTCCTTCTCTAAGAGAGCTGAAAGTTAAACCATCTACAGAGACAAGGTTGGATAAGCTCACTGAAATTAGGCAGACTGGGAACAAATGTAGCTTGACCAATTGTAAAACATAATAATAATAGAAGCTATTTCATTGAGATATTACTATGTATAAAGCCTTATATACAGTACTAGAGGCACGGTGTATGAAATTCAGCCCAGCCTGCACCTCTCCAATCTGGGAACCCTCAAGGGATGTCCAACATCCCTCTCACAATCCAGAACTGCTGGCTCCCAACTGCTCCCATGCCTGCCTTCCTGATTGCCCCAAATCACTTCTGCCTGCTAGCCTGATTGATGCTTAACTGCTCCCCTGCTAGCCTGATTGGCCCTAACTGCCCTCCCATGCAGACCTGGTCCCTCCCAACTGCCCTCCCCTGTTGGCCATCTTGTGGTAGCCATCTTGTGTCCACATAGGGACAGCCATCTTTGACCACATGGGAGCAGCCATCTTGTGTGTTGGAGTGATGGTCAATTTGCATATGACTCTTTTATTAGATAGGATAGAGGCCTGGTACATGGGTGGGGGCCAGCTGGTTTGCCCTGAAGGGTGTGCCAGATCAGGGTGGGGTTCCCTTGGGGCATGGGGTGGCTTGGGAAAAGGGCCTGTGATGGTTTTCAGGCCAGCCATGCCCCTTGGCAACCCAAGCAGAGGCCAGGGGACATGGGATTTATTTATCTTCTATAATTGAAACTTTGTAGTCTTGAGAAAAGTCTAGGAAAGACCAGGGTGGTCAGAAAGCTTGGCTTCCTCCATTGCTGGGGGCAACCCAAGTCTCCTGCTCTCTCAGCTCTGTGGCCACTGCCATATTTGTTATGTTAATTTGCATACTTGCTCCTGATTGGTGGTGGGCATGGCTTGTGGGCATAGCAGAGGTACGGTCAATTTGCATGTTTCTTTTTTATTATATGGAATATGTATTATCTCATTTGTTTTATATTATGTGCTATTTCATTCATTAGAAATGGAAAGGAGGAGGGGGTAAAATGGGTAAGTGGGAGTCATATGAAATACTATCAATAACAACAAAAGCAAAAGAAATAGAAAGCAAATTCACCATTTATCAAGCCAGTGCCAGGTTCCAGAAAGAGAAAACTCCAGCATCCTTCCTTGTCAAAGCCACATTCTAGTAGAGAGGACTTACATCTTGGACATGCAAAACACTGATGTAAAACAAAGGTATGTCCCAGATGCCCTGGGATCATTCACTCCAGAAATATGGGCCAGTGTAATTCTAAGCCTTAGAGACATACAGACTCTGGAAGCACAGAGTGAAAGGGGGTTGGTTCTACTGAGGGCAAGTCAAAAATGTCACAGGGTCAAATAGATGCAGTTGGTGCCTGGTCTTGCCACACCAGCATGAACACCCCTCCATTCGCGGTTTACTGCTGCATCTGGTCCTTATCCATTTGCCTAATTTCTGAGCCAAGCTTTGGAAATATGTGCTTTGCGACTATGCTCTCAACACATAGGGAGGGGAGTGACAACTGACTTTCTTTTTGGGGCGGGTTGGCATTTCACAATTAAGACGTGTAAAAATCACACCACACTTTGTATAACTGTGTCTGGGCAAGACTCCCTTGGAATCCACTGTGGCTTCCTGCCTTCTCTTTTCAGCTTCCTTATTGCTGCTGTTGGTACTCAAAATGCAAGGAGAGCTTTTTGATTGGCAAATGTACAACCCAGAAACTCCCTGACTATGAAAGAACACAACTGAAGGTGTGAAAGACTCTACAGAAACCAGTGAATGAATGTTGGAAAGATGCTAAAGGAAACAGATCTTTAATTTCCATTGTTGTAGAAATTTCCCTCCTGAGCCTTTGTAACTTTAAGGAAGCTGTTTGGATTCATGTTGAGGCAAAGAGGAGAGAAACACATTTATTGAGTGCAAACTATGTGTCCAGCACCATGGGTGAAAAGGCTCAGCTCATATAACCCCTGATGAACAATACCTAGGAGTTACAGGCTGAATTGTGTCTCCCCCAGGATCATACATTGATGTCCTAATCACCAGTACCTTAGAATGTGACTCTACTAGTATTTGAATGTCACATTTAAAGAGGTAACATATTACACGGAAGTCTTAGGGTAGGCCCTGATCTTATAGAACTGGAGTCATCCTCAGAAAAGATTAGTTCACAGTCACGGACAGAGGGAATACTGTGGGAAAACAGAGGTAGAAAATGGCTAACTATAAGCAAGGAGAGAGACCTCTGACCAGCCAGTGTGGCTCAGTAGTCGAGCACTGGCCTATGAACCAGGAGGTCACAATTAGATTCCCATCAGGGCACATGTGGGTTGCAAGCTTGATCCCCAGTAGGGCCCATGTAGGAGGCTAGCCAATGATAAATCTCTCTCATCATGGGTGTTTCTATCTCCCCCTATCCCTTCCTCTTTCTGAAATCAATAAAAATATACATTTTTTAAAAAGAGAGAGGCTTCTGAGGAAATCAACCCTACCAACACTTCATCTCTGACTGTCAGCCTCCAGTACTGTGGGGGAATACATGTCTTTAAAACACCCAGTCTGTGACACTTTGGTATGGCAGCACTGGTACACTAATACTTTAGGGGTTGGCCAACTTTTTCTTAGAAGCTTACATACTAAATAATTTGGATTTTAAAGGCAAAATGGGCAGTGCTGTAAATGCTCAACTCTGCTGCTGCAGAGTAAAAGTAGCCACAGACGCCATGGAAACCAATAGGCACAGCTGTGTGTCAATAAAACTTTATTTATAAAACCAGGCAGTGACTGACTGTGTTTGTGAGCCATACTTTGCTGAAGCCCAATCTGTCCTCATAAGGCACATGGCTGGGTGAATGAATCCCAACACTGCTTGAAGGATTGCACAGTCTGATGAGGGAGACACACAATTAAACAACACTACATACACCATACAAGGTGAGTCTCTGGGTGTGGGACACTCAGGATGTTGAGAGATACAGAGGAAGGAGGTGTGGTATAGCCTGAGGCTGCCTGGGGAAGGACTGGGAAGGCTTCCTTGGAGAAGGTCAATATGTAAGGATTGAGAGACATTTTCTTTGACAACTCCTTATATTTTCTTAAATGAAATCATGGTCTTCCAGGACTCAGGATAAGGTCGTGGGCCTGTAGGGCTGGTGTCTTTCCGTGTGTAAGAACAGTATAGCATTGACCTCCGCTGTGTTTCTGACTCAGCCAGGCAAAGACCCGAGGACTGGTTTGCTCTCAGGGTATGGTTCCAGGCCCCTGCTTGAACTAAAACAGTGGCCTCAACCCCAGGATAAGAGTCCTGCTCCTGCTTTCTATGGTTACCCCTTTTAGATTACTGGTCTGCATCTCAAACATCTAAGGACACATTTGAGAAGTCCTTGTGCTCACTGAGGTCCAATGCCTGGAGGTTGACCATGGCTCACTCTATTTAGAACATTGTACATGTCTCTTTTCTACAAGATGCCGAGTGAGGAGGTGCCTTGGACCACACGGGATTGGGGGACAGCAGCCCAGAGAAAGTGGTGGCCTCCTTAAACTTCACACAGCGACAAGCAGGACAGAATTCAGACTTTCTGCCCCTGAACTGAAGGAAGAGGTTATCTGGACAATCTGTGGGGCTCAGCTCTCACAGTTATCCATCCCAACACCCTTCTTTGCTATATTTTGTGGGAGCATTAATTTTTTCTGATTCTATTCTATTCTATTCTATTCTATTCTATTCTATTCTATTCTATTCTATTCTATTATTCCATTCTATTTCATTCTTCTATTCTATTCTATTATTCCATTCTATTCCATCCTTCTATTCTATTCTAACCAGAATATCTGGAAAGTATAGAGAAGTATTACCAAACAGGTAAATTCACCTATGATCATATCTTTCCTAAACAATCACTATAAACATATTGACAGATTTTCTTTACGATGATTTTACTAAATTTATAAGAAAACATAATTGAGTTCTATTGTTTTTTTGTACGATTTTGAAGTTTACCTTTTCTCCCTTAATATTATAAGCATTTGCCCATACAACTAAAAATGCCCAACTACCACCTTCCCCTTTGGTGCCGAATCTCCAGGTTGCTAGAGTAAAACTTTATCTGGGCAACAAGCAGTTTATGAGCCATGGCTGGTCCAAAGGAGCTTATGAAGTGAACATCAGGTGCCCCTGGACTTGGCTTGTCGGGGGGAGGGTCTGATCTCCCTTATTCACCTTCCCTCAGTTTATTCATTTTAATGGGTTGGTCCCAATGCCTCTCAAGGTATCTTCTGGCTCCATCATGCTGCCCTGTGCCCTACTTTATCTATCAAAGTGCCCAGTTGATCCGTAGTTAAGAAAATTTCCAAACTAGCTTTCCTCAAACACAACACTATTTTGAATGCACTGATTGTACTGGATGTGTTTGAGCAATTCCAGACAGATGGACTTACAGGGACAAACAGCTGAATGCATAAATCAGATGCTGTATTCCAATCATGCAACTACTGAACATTTTGAAGGTGGGGAAGTGGGAGTGAATGGTGGAAGGGTGTACAGCTGACAGTTCTTTTTCTAACACCTTAGCTGGCCCCTCCCTCTTCTGTGTTCTCAGGGTTCACCCTGGGACTCTTCCTCTTCCTCCAATAGAACTTAGAGTTGGTAGAAAGCTTTCTAATTCTACAGTCCCTGCAGTGATTGGAGTGGTAGAATCTGGAGTTCATGCCAAAGCTAGAAGGCAGCCTCTGAAGGGTTTTGATTGACATAAGTGTCTCCTGGCTTTGGAGGAGCACCAAGATGCATGTGAACCTTGGCTGTAATACCTCCCACTTGTGTGGCTTTGGAAATTTCTCTGAGTCTCAATTTCCTTATCTGTAAAGTGGAAATGACAATATCAGCATGATAGAATTCTTGAATAGAATAAATGAAGCAATATATGTGACATATCTAGTATAATATTTAAGAAAACTATAGGAAGTATTATAATGAGTATAGTGATGGTAGGCCTGTGTGTATATCATTATTGTCTTATTTTTAAATAATGTGATGCTGGTGTGATTGAGTGATGGCCCATGCAATGAGAGATTGCTGGTTTGATTACTGGTCAGGGCACATGTCTGGGTTGTTGGCTTGATCCCCATGTGGGTGGCAGCCAGTAGACATTGCTTTGACATTGATATTTCTATCTCTCTCTTTCCTTTCTTATCTAAAAATAAATAAAAACATATATTTTTAAAAATATATAATGCCTAAAATTGTCAGGTGTCATGCCTAAGACATAAACTACCTGTAGCCTGTAGCACAAATGTATGTGCTCTCTGTGTACTGATTGTACAGCAAATGAAATTCCATTATAATAATCCGATAATTTTTCCTTGAGCAATGACAGGATTTTAAAACCTTTCCTTGGGAGAGATTCTGATAAGAGCTTTAGGTTGATTACTTTTTTATATCCCATGTCCTGTTTGGTTGATAAGCTCCCAATCTCTGCATTTCACATTGTTTTTATCTTTCGGGGCTGTCCCCATCTTGTCACTGTCATCTTTTCAGTTGTCAAAATGAAATGAAGGGAAGACAGAGGGGGGACTGAAGCCTTACGAAGGGGTGACTAACCCTCCACTACCACCCAGCAAGGGTGACAGGTCAGCTTCTTGAGAAATGGCTGTTCTGAACGCAGGAATTAAGCAGCTAATCTCCAGGTGACAGGTCCCTTTACTAATCTGGCACACAAAATCTGGCTCTCACAGGATGCTAAAACTCCAGGCCTCCTCCGCTTCTGCCTTGGGCTGATGAAATCTTGAAATTTTACAATACCTGCTGCAGTTCAACATGCTTTCTAATCCCATAGTCATTTCTTGGGAACCAACATGCTTTGAGAATCATAGACTTTCAGAGTGAAAAGGGACTTTAGAAAACATTTGGTTCAGGGAGACAAGAAGAATAGTGTCCACAAGTCACTCAACAGGTTATAAATAGCCTCACAGGATATGAGCACAACTTTCCTCTGTGGGGCTCATGGGCACCTCACTGTGGATGGGCTGGTCCTCGAATTATTTATAAATGCACCAACATATTTGTGCTTAAGAAATCTGTTAGTATGAGGGCATACTGGGGGGATAAGGACACATATGTAATACCCTAATAAATAAAGAAATTAAAAAAACCTGTTAATGAATTCTGGGTAGTTTCTTCCACAGTGTGGGTTCAGTTCTCAATAAACAATTCCTGGAGTCTTATAAAGCCTTGTTGGTATAGGGCCCCTTCAGATGCTGTCAACGGGCAGAGACCCCAAATGAATTTGAAATCATTAACTAGGATACCATTTAGGAAGCTAGAAAACTAGTGTATATTTTGGAATGGAATGAAGCTCTAATAGGACTTACTCCTGATTGAGGACTGTGGTGGGTACTGGTTTGTTCAATGTGTGTTTCAATTTCCTTCCATCACATATTCTTATAATGGAAAGCTACAAATGACTTCCCAGATGGCTTTATGGCTGAGATTCAGATATGATTTAAGTTTCTCCATTAAGATACACCCATGAAAGGTGGAACATTGTGCACCTGGGCTTCTACTGTGTTCGCTGGCAGGGACAGTCATGGAGGCATTTGATATCTTGATTGGTCCTTAGCAGAGCTCCCCAGTGGGACAGCATTTATATCATAGCAAAGGGGCACTGCTCTAGAGCCAGCATGTGCAGTGGTGGTTTCCCATCACGTGGGGGCAACTTCCTCTTTCTATTGCTTTCTGATGACAGCAGGGCCAGCAGCTCTCTTGGAAACTCAATTCTGCTGTGGCTTTGAGGGCTACTCCTGGAAGCTCAACTGAGGCTCAGTTTCTTCCATTCTCAGTAGACCTATAATCCAGGGCGGCTCAGCAAATATTTTCTGAAAGGGACCAGAGCAGTCAGTATTTTAGACTTTGTGAACAATATAGTTCCTGTTCTAACTATTCAACTTTGCCATTTTAGGATGTGAGCAGCCTTAGAAAATACATAAATGTGTGGCTATATATATATATATATATATATATATATATATGCCTAAGTAACTGTTTGACCGGTTGCTATGATGCACACTAACCATCAGGGGGTAGACACTCAACACACAGGCATGGAAAGATGGAACAGACTGATGAATCTCAGAGGTAAGTGGGAAGGGGGAATGGTGGGAAGAGATTAACCAAAGATCTTAGATGCATACCAGAGGCCTGTGTGCATGGATTTGTGTATAGGTGGGGTCCTTTGGCCTGGCCTGTGGGGACTGAGCCAAAACTGGCAGTCCAACATCCCCCCCAAGGGGTCCCAGATTGTGAGAGGGTGCAGGCCAGGCCAAGAAACCCCTAGTGTTCTAATAAAACTTTATTGACAAAAGCAGGCAGAGGACCAGATTTGACCAGTGGGGTGGTAGTTTGCCAACCCCTACATAATACACTCCTTTCTAATGAAACTACCCAGAGTGAATCCTCCTTTCTACCATTAGATCCTAACCAATGCTGTGATGTCTGAGTGCTAGAGCAGATGGAGTGTGAGAAAAGAGGAAAGGTAGTTTGTGGCCCCAGTTTCTGGTTCAGGGGCTGATAAAAAAAAAAAAAAAGTAGGACATGCATACCTTAACTGGTGGAAAACTTGGCAATAATTTCTTCCTTTCGTGCTGTGCTTTTCAGTTAGGAAGTGTTTTCACATACACTAACTGCCTTATTTGACTTTCAGAACACTAGGTAAGGAGTGTGAAGGGGGTTAGGTTGGGAGGCCTTAGAAACACTCTGGACAGGTGGTAATTTTCTCAGTCACATAGAAGTGAGGAGCAGAGGCAGGACTTGAAACTCAGCCTTCTGTGTCCTAGGCCAGTTCTTTTCCAGGCTCCATTTCTGGTCTCAGTAGATAGGACCTGAAGCTAAAGTCACCTTCTAACAATATTGAAATTTCTCTTGTGGAGATTTTGAGAGCTTTAAGGGACTTGTTCTAGAAAGACCTGCTAGGAACTGTCTACACATCTTTATTACTCAATGTGTGGGCTATGGACCAGTAACACCTGGCAGCTTGCTATAAATGCATACTCTCAGGTGACACCTTGGACCTACTGAATTGCAATGTGCTTTTTAAGAAGACCTACAGGTGGTTCTCATGCACCATAAAGTTTGAGAATTAAGAATAGGAAGAGACATAGTCAAAAGTTTAGTGCTTGCATTCAAATTGCCACGGCTCAGGAGACAGAATATACATAGTCAGAAGTCAAAAGTCATGGGGAGATTGAACAGTATTAAAGGATGACAGAACCATGTTATGGCTATGCTATTTGGCTGGGAGATCCAGGAATGCCTGGATCTTCCTTGACCTACCATTTCTCCTCATAGTAAATTTATGCAGGGCAATATATGCCCAAAGGTGGAACAAAGAAACAAAGTAAATCCTAAGGTAACCTTGTTTCTCATAAAATATTTCTTAGGTTTCTTTTATTCACTTAATATTTCCCTCAACTCTATGAATTGGGAGCTGTTATTTTATTTTCCATTTGAATTCACCATCACCACCACTGCTACCAATCCCACACAGCCTGAATCATTGTTCTAAGTCCTTATACACACAACATATTTCTCACAATAGTGATATGAAGTATCTCCACCTCCCAGATGGAAAGACCAAAGCATGCAGAATTTAACTAATGCGCTCAAGGTCACACAGCTAATGTACGGTAGAGCTGGAATTCAAACCTAGGCAGCAGGGCTTCAGACTGAGTGTTTGCAATCACTACATCATATCCTTTTGCGGAGCAAATGGCCAACTGGCCTAAGATCACAAGACAAACACATGGCAGATACAAGGTTCACACCAAAGTCTGACTCCAGACCTGCATTCTCAATCACAACAGTATTTTTTCAAGCAGGATGAGTATCCTAGTATCCATGCTAGACTTTCTGAATCTCTGGAGATAGAGATATAAACACACACACATCATTTATATATAGCTTATATGATTACACAGGAATATCTAATTATACATATATAGTTTTTTAAGCTCTAAATATTCTACTGCCCAGCTCTGGTCACACAGCAGCACAGTACTACACTAGTCTGCCTCTGCTCTGTTAGATTTATGTGTCATTTCTACTGGACTGCTAGTCTTTTAAAGATGTGCTCTGTATCTTATTCATTTGTATGATCCCAGTGCCTAGTTCAGGAGTTGCCTCTTAGTAATTTCTCTATAAATGTCTGTGGTTTGAATACTCCCCAGGGGCCACCACTTTAGGGCAATGGTTCTCATGCATCAGCATCCCCTGAAAGGTCTGTTAAAACACAGATAACTGGACCTTATCCGAAAGTTTCTGATTTGGTAAGGCTCAAAAATTTGAATCTTTAACAAATCCCTAGGAGATGCTGCTGCTGATGGTCCAGGGCCTACACTTTGGAAGCACTGACCAGGGAGCCTTCAGAGATGAGGGAGGATTGGGCCAAGCCTTGAAGGATCCCCAGAGAACACAGACACGTGAGGAAGGTTACTATGTTGTTTCAAGTTCACATTTTAAGACATGACTCACTGTAGGCTTTTATGAGTGCATGACCCTGTACACAAAGCATGGGAAAAGATGACATCTGATGATATATGCTTTGAGACAATGCGCCTTTAATTTCATCTCTTCATTAATGTGGAGAAGTGCAGATGTAGGCTTCTCTATCATTAACTAATTGGGAATGCATGGTCAATCTTTCCATTACCTAACAATGCACCACTGTTAGAAAGTCATCATTACAAGGTACGGTGATACTGCTTGGTGTGTATTTGAATGTACCATATTTCATTAAGTCATATTTGGGTTCAAAATAAAAAAAGGAAATCTTATCTAAAACAGAAATAGACAAAATGAATGAGTAAAGACAGGCTACCTGAAAACATTTGCTCTTACTGTTTCCTAGTAATGCAGAGTGGAGGCAGCTGGCTGCTGAGGCCAATAGCCCAAACCAGCATCCATGATCTTCTCTGGTTAACCATTTCATTCCAACAATGGGAATATGGGATAGGCAGGAAATATTTATCCATGCCATCCTTTCTTCTCTCCTAATCAGATTGTTCCAGGAATCACATTCTGAGAAAGATGTAGAAAAGCTTGAACCCCACCAGAGTATGGTGGCCAGGTAGGTAAGGGATCTGGAGAAGAGTACATACAAAGGAAGGAAAGTTCCTCTTACACAAGGGAGTGTCAGAAGTGGGTGTATGTGATCACTGCCCCTCATTGGGTCAACCTTCACATGTGTTCTTGAAACTCTAAACATCATGCGTTGTTCTTAATAGATCACACAAAAATCTGTAAATGTGTTTACTTATCTGTCTCTCCTATCTCACCATTAATTCCTTGATGGATTCAGTTTTATTCACCCTAAATTTTAGCCTCAAATACAATTCCTCAAATAGTATGAAACCTCAATGGATGTTTGTTGACTTTAATTTGAGTTGTTGGGAAGAGATGGCATTCCTAGTCTGTGTGACTCCAGGCAACAGAACTAGATCAGGGTGGATATGGAGAGGGACATTTATTGTGGCCTATCATCTTTAAAAAAAATATATTTTATTGATATTTTACAGAGAGGAAGGAGAGAGAGAGTCAGAAACATCGACGAGTGAGAAACATCGATCAACTGCCTCCTGCACACCCCCTACTGGGGATATGCATGCAACCAAGGTACATGCCCTTGACCAGAATCGAACCTGGGACCTTTCAGTCTGCATGCTGATGCTCTATCCACTGAGCCAAACCGGTTTCAGCAATCCTATCATCTTTTGCATCTATATTTATTCCTGGGTAATAATGCTACTTGTGAAGAGTAAATGAGATAATTTGGTAAAACGCTTAGCTCCTTGCCTGGGGTATGGTAAGTATTCAATTAAAGTTTTACTTTTATTATTACTATTACCAAGTGGCCCTTTTAAGTTTTATGTTGTAAGTTTTTATGAGTGCCCTGCCTTTGGGAAATGCCCTTTCTTCCTTCTACGTTGTCTTTTTTCTCCCTTCCTTTCTAATTTCCACTATTACTCCTCCTATCTTTCTACTTACCTATTTATTTATCCAACCACTGAATGTCTGTATATTCATTCTCTTGTCTACTCTTTCATCCATTAATATCTATATTAATTAGTTACTTATTATTTCAACTATTTCATCTCTAATTGGGTGGCTGTGGTGAGTGGATAGTGCCTGGATGTAGTCATAACTATATCCTATCAGTTGAATTTTGGATGGTGCTGCCTATAACAGACAGTGGGGAGCACTGACATTGTTTTGTGTGGCTGAGAGATGGAGCATGATCTCTGTCCAAATGACTTTTCATGGGCACCTCTGTGGGCCATTGAGGTCTGCAGTCCCCATCAAGCACTCTGGGAAGCCACTCCAAGCTGTGGTATCTGAGCTGCAATGTGCACATTTACAATTAGATGATTTTATTCATCACAGTCATATTTTATTTAAAGAAACCAATAAAGCAGATGGAGACTGCTAAAGATGTGACTATTTTAGCTGGCATGTTTGTTCAGCAACTGGCACAATAAGAGAGGTGCAGAAGAGCAGATGAGATGGAGAACACCAATTATTTTAATTTTCTTGAAGAGAGGAACTGAAATCACAGTTTTGACCTTCACAAATCAGAAAATTATCTGGATTCTAGGAAATTCAAGATAATCATAGGCTACTTTGCAGAGCAGGAAAAAAATAGGATGTGCCTTTAATATTTGACTTCTCTATGCAGTTGAATTAATTGAAGTGGTGTCCCTAGGAAGAGGTATGATCCTGATAATGTAGTATAAAGAGCATGGGTCTGGTGTTGTTCCAACCAAGGTTTGGATTCCTGCCTTTTCTACCTCTTGGCTATGCATCCTTGGACAAGTCATGCAATGTATTTTTGAGCTTCAATTTTCTTATTGGTAAATTGAAGGTAATAATAACATTACATTATTCAATGAAGCCTAAAGTGAGATAATGTAGATAGAGCAGCTGGCAGAATTCTAGATGCAGCTCAATATAGACTGGTCCCTTACGGGTTCCAACACTGTGTGTGGATGAGGTGACACCTGGAATATTTTGCTTCCTTCTGCACAAATGAAGAAATAGTTTAGCATGTGCCTTCAGAAGTGACGATAATTATGAGACACTTGAACTCAAGTCTCGTGTCCAGATTACATGTTTAATTTGAAGAGGGGGTGTTTGGGAGAGACAATATTGGGACCATCAGGTAAAGAACAGTGTGAAGAAAAGTGGGTATAGAATTACTGTGTATGTTCTTTGAGAGACTGATGTGTAAAAGCTATAGAAAGATACATTTCAGCCCAAATGTGGAAAAATAAATAAACAAAAAAATCTTTCTATAAGTGTGTCCAACTGAGGGGAAGCCATGAATAATCTGGGTGTTGCAAGTGTGGGGATGTCCTGGAGAGCCCGGGGACATGGCGGTGTTGAGAGGTCATGTCAGGCCGAGGAAGAACAGATGTGGAGGCAGTGAGGTGAAGCCACAAGCTGTGCCTGGGGAGCCAGACACTGTTAGCCAATTCTATAACGTGGATTAGGGAGAGGTTGTGCCTGGTTGAATATGGCAGGTTGGCAGGGATCGTGCAAGGTGGAGAGGTTTTTCTGAGACAAGGTCTTCAGCTGAAGAGCACTGTGATCAGATTTGTTCATCACAGTAGAAACATTGATGACAAACAGGACAGTTACCACAGCCACTTCCACTCACCATTCAGTGTGCGAACTTGGGTAACTCATTTCTCATTTACCAGAGACACAAGTGAAGCAGAGCTATTGACCTGGCCTTGCTTCTTCCTGGGTTTACATGAAGATCAAAAGCATGATGGGCGTGGAAACATGAGTCAGATGTGAAGTGCCCTGCCCAGTTGAAGAGCTATTTTTTGTTTTATTGCTTCTTCCCCCTATTCCTAATGAAGTGAGGAGTGTGGGAGTGGGTTGAGAATATGTCTTTATTCAGGATCTTGTTTATTTTTCTGCAGATTTATTTATTTGCCTTGACTGTGTTCAAACAAACAATAGCAATGCCCTGGCTTCTTATCTCATTTCATAGACCAAGCATGTCCTGGCCCTTCCCTTCCTGTGGCCTCTGTCTATCTGACTGTGCAGCTGGGACGAGGGTGCCTGTGCTGTGTAATTTGTGAAGCATTGTCACACATGAGACTATTAAACCCCATCCCCATTAGAACACCAATGTCATAAATATTGTCACCAATAGTATCATAAATTGAGGCCTGAGAAAGGTCACAAATATGCTATGGTGTCTAGTTCCTCCATTTATAAGTTAGGGGCCAAATTCCTGATACCCCAAACCAATGTAAGGATCAAATGAATATAATAAAGTGCCTGGAATATAGCACATTCAATTAAAAAACAAATAAAAACTATAGGAGGCAGTAATGATTTAATGGGTCATATGGACACGTTTTTATATACTACTGCCCTGTTTCCCCAAAAATAAGACAGTGTCTTATATTAATTTTTGCTCCCAAAGATGCACTAGGTCTTATTTTCAGGGGATGTCTTATTTTTCTATGAAGAAGAATATGGTACACATTTATTGTTAAATGAAAACAAAGGAAATTTATTACCTGTATACGATAAGATAGTACGGTAGTTGTCAACACAAACCAGACAAACTGTGAATACTACAGTATCAAGAATTTACTCATTTATTCAATGACAATCGTGTCATCATCTTCTGGAACATCATCATAACAATCCAATTCCTGAATATCCTGGTGAATTTCTTGTGACTCCATATCTTTCAGAATCAGTGGACCAAATCTCTCATGTTTAGCAATAGCACTGTCTTTAAATGAGTACTTCTTGTCAAGGTAGCCTGCTCACTATCTTGCAATGCAACTGTCAATGATTTTCTCCCATGAATTCTTCACCCAAGTCACAACTTCTTGCAGTTTAGGTTTCACAAAGTTTCCATGCTGATTCCTCTCCATTCACACAGCAGTGACGTCAGGACTCCGCATAAAGTCACTGGTTGCTAGACTCCAGTCAGGGCGGCCCTAGCGACCAGTTTACAGTAAATTAATTTTCATTCTGAGACTGAGCCTGGGAGCCATATTTTTGGGGGGATGCCTTATATTTCACTCAGAAGGAAACCTGTGAGTAGGTCTTATTTTCGGATGATGTATTATTTTCGGGGAAACACGGTAATTAGGTGCATAATGTCAGGGGATTTCATTGTTTGAATTAGAAATGAAATTAAGTAAAAAGAAACACTGGGTAAACTTGACTTCAACATTCAGTGAAACTGGATGTTTCCCCAACACTAAGACAGAACTTAAATGTTTAGTTTAGATTTACAGAGGTGGGGAACGTCTGGCCCGTGGGCCATATAAGGCCTGCAAAATCATTTGGTCTTTCCCTGCCAAGGCATTAGGGGCGAGTTAATTAAATGTTTGACCAAACATAGAAGGCTAATTTTTAAGTTGATACTTTTATCGATGACTGATGTTATAAATATCCAAATGGCCCTTGGCAGCAAAAGGGTTCCTCACCCCTCATTTAGAATGTTTTTTAGCTTGGAGCACTACCTTGTTTAGGTCAAGTTAAAGCATCATTTTGGAGGCACACCCTCTCAAAAGCATAGACATGGGCCCTGCAGCCTAGAGAGCATCAATGCAGCCTCCAACAAGAGATCCTGGGTTCTGGGTCAGGCTCTCAGTTTTTGATGGCTCCTCACAGTCCGGCCCTTGTGTTTATTGTATTTGCTGGCAAAGCTATTGTATTGAACCTTCTCCACCTGCTCCAGTTGTGGACTGTGTGACACTCAAGACTGGAACCTGCTGAAACCAGTTTGGCTCAGTGGATAGAGCATCATCTGAGGATTTAAAGGTCCCAGGTTTGATTCCGGTCAAGGGCATGTAAATTGGTTGCGGTCACATCCCCAGTGGGGGGTGTGCAGGAGGCAGCTGGTCGATGTGTCTCTCTCATCAATGTTTCTGGCTCTCTATCTATCTCCCTTCCACTCTGTGAAAAATCAATTAAAAAAAATATTTTTTTTAAAAAGACTGGAACCTACCTCCACTCTCCCAAGTGCCTGCATTTGGAGGTGGACTTTGAGATTCTGCTTTACTATAGAAGTGGCCCCTTGTTTCTCTTGGAATGGCCCTGCCAGAGGCAGAGGCCTGGCCGTGGTAACTATGACTTAGCTCTTTGACCTCTCAAGAGAGATTGTGGGGTGGGGATCAGGGACATCTGCAGGAGGGGTATTGACTGCTTCCTTATGTGACTTTTAGGGTGTCTGCAGCTTCAGCTTATGAAAATGAATTTTGGAGATCTCCAACACCAGCCTATTTGAATTCTTAAGATTTTAGGGGGTATTTTTTTATACATTTCTGATTTTGAAAATACTTGTAAGAGTCACAGTGTTCTTTCAATATTATATAGTAACAGTATTCTATAATAGAACAATTTTAGCAATTAAAATTAGGCTGATACTGGAGTTAGAGCCTGGGATCTCTTCTTTATTAACTTAATTCTGGGAAATTCTCTTAACCTCTTTATGCCTCAATTTCTTCACCTTAGAAATGGGATGATAACACACACTTTCCAGAGCTCTGATTTGTAAAAGGTAATATAATTTGCCTGAAAACCAACCCCGTTTCAGTGTCAGATTTCCAAATGGCATTAGAAATAATTGACAAGCAATTTTACTTTTCCCACAGGCTCATTCAAACACATTAAATATAGAGTATATTTATACCATGAAATTTATTCAAACATTGCTTTCTCCATCGCTCTGTTCCTCAACATCTCTTACACATTGCAGTTTCCACAGAGGCTTTCTCCTCCAGATACCAATAGTACCCAGGCTCTCTCATGAACTTCAGCCTGTGTCAGCAATCTCATCTCCCTTTCCTCTCATTCCTCCCTTCCCTGGTATTACCCCACAGGTGGGCAAACTTTTTGACTCAAGGGCCATAATGGGTTCTTAAACT
Organism: Vespertilio murinus; assembly: GCA_963924515.1. Taxonomy (NCBI): domain Eukaryota; kingdom Metazoa; phylum Chordata; class Mammalia; order Chiroptera; family Vespertilionidae; genus Vespertilio; species Vespertilio murinus. The sequence goes on along the minus strand of OZ004709.1, from coordinate 125,771,158 downwards.
GGACCGGAGGGCTGGAACAAAAGCAACCTGACCATGCTGGCACTCTCATCTTGGGCTGCTGGTGAAGGAGCGGAGGGGAGAGCAAGAGAACCCTCCGCTCTTTTGGCTCCGCGGGTCGGATAGAACAGCTGAATGGGCCGGATCCGGCTGGCGGGCCATAGTTTGCCCACGGCTGTCACCACCCCCCTGCCCCAAAGGGCTGATACTGCAAAGTAGAATCCACCCTGCTTAGGAAAATGGAAGGGAGGAGGGGAAAAGGTTACAAACACAACTTAGGTAACTAGACAAGAGAGTGGATAATCTGCTACCAGAGTCTAAAGCTGGGAATAAAGGGAAGGGAGGTATCACATTTTGGTCTTGACCTCCTGGCTCACTCACCCTGGCAGGTATTTAAACAGAAGACTAGGGAAGTAGAAAAATCCTTCAACTATGAATTAAAAGCCTGGCCCACTAGCAGAGTGAAAGAATCATCCATAAGGCCCTCTGACTGCAGGAGGTTGGGGGAGAATTTAGGGGGACCACATTAATGGCAGCTGGAAGGGGCAGGTTTGGAAGAGGCAGGCCAAGCTGTGAGCTCCCTCCCACATGAAGGATCTGAGCAGTGGAAAGATCTCCTGGCCCCAACGGGTACCCTGAAGAACTTTTACGTGTGTCTGCAAGAGAGCCATGGACACCATGCTTAGCTCCAGAAGTTCAAAACAGAGATGACCACAACAATCCAGATAAATGAGAAAACCCTGTTTCCTCCCATTTTCCATTCCAGACTTGAAGTGATGGCCATGCATCCCACCTCCCTTCCTCCAGCCAATCATTGAGGCTGAAGCCTGACTCACCCTTGTGGAAAGAGGATGGGGGACATTAAATAGGACATAGGATTGAAAACTCAAACAAGATGGGGCACTCTTGGGCCCAAGAGCAACCCGAAAAGTATGGAATCTGACCAATGGGTCATTGAGGGGTGGGAAGGGAGACTTGACTGTGTGGTTGAGGAGGTGATTAGAGAGAAAAGAAAACCTATTTGTATTAGTGCCCTGTTGAGTTCTGAGGGTTCAATAAGCCAGTCGTGTTTGATGAATTTTCTTTGATCCCTGATACAATATAGATGAAAATGTTCTGTAAACTGGAACTCTACAAATATTAGTTGTGATTAATAACCATTACAAAGAGGAGTAGAGAAATAACATGAGAGGCTTCTTGATTTCTCTCAATGTTATTTTAGAAATCCAAAGCAGAATCCCTGGTCTGAAGTGAGGAAAAATTAAGCCATGTTTCAAAATGCCTAGTACGTGGCCAATAGGGGAACGGGGCAAGGGAGGTGCTTTCTGAACTTGGCTCAGGGTACTGGCAAGGCATCCAATTTGACATCCTCCCTAATGCCATCCATGCTTCCCTTCTCCCTACCTCTGACCAATCATTGAGGCTGAAGACTGGCTCGCCCTTGTGGAGAGATGATGGGGGACATTAAATAGGACAAGAGATTGAAAATTCAAACAACGTGGGGCACTCAGACACCCAGAATTCTGATTATTTCTCTTTCCCTTATCCCTCACCTTGAAGCAGTAGTCAACATTTGTAATTATACTTCTATGCTTCCACTATTAACCTTCTCTCTCCACCTCTATTTATATAAAAGCAACCTGGTGAGTGTCATAGACTTTCTGTCTCATGCCCTTCACCTCTCAGAGCAGCCCCATGAGGTAGACACTAGGTGATCCCCACAGTACACATGAGCAGACTGAACCGCAGAGGGGAAATCACTTTTCCAAGCTCACACAGCAAGCCGGAGGCAGAGGGGAATCCTGACTTGAGAGCCTCATTGGTCATTCTCTCCATTTTTACCCAACCTCTGCCTTGCTGCCAGACTGCACTCTCCAAGTCCGGTGGTGTCACTGTCCTAATGAAAACCCTTCAAGGGCCCTTGAATGCCCTTAGACAAATCCCACATCCTCAGCTTGTTGGTCCAAGTGAGATAAGGTGTTAAGCCAGGACAAGTTGAACAGGGAAACTGAGGCAGACAGGTAAATGGCCAAGCGGTTTACAGCCATCTACAAATAGCAAAAGCCTATCTTCCCTAACCAAGGACACTTAAGAGTAAATGGCTTACACTCCCCCCACCTCCAAAACAGGAAGTAAAGAGCTTTAAATACCCTATTCAGGGAGGTTGATAGTAGAAATCCAATTAGTGCATTTGTGCCAATCACATCCAAGGACAGACGAAGTGAAGAGAATAAATCTCATTTTTGGTGAATCAATATAAAGCTGATAAATATTCTATTGAGATACTTTTCCACTAAACTCCCAGCCTTTAAAACCCTTAAGACAAAGGATCCGGTTCCCATGCTTTCTACTTCCCCTTTTTCTTCCCTCTCAGGTGTGCATCTCCTAAACTCTAAGGGTCCCTATGATTCTTACAATCAGGAGAGCAATGGGCAATGGCAGCTCATCCCAGAGTAACCCCTGAACCTGTCTCCAGGGCCCCCTTTTCTCTGACTTTTCAGTAAGCAACAGCATCACTGCTGAGCTTACTTCTGTCACTATGACTTTTACTTCCCAGTGACCCAATAGCAATTCTCCCTAGACTCACATCTCTCCTATAATGTCTTTAGAGGCCCCAAGTAGCCCCATCCAGGCTCTCTCCTGCTGCTTCTTCTATCCCAAGCCCTCCCTCACTTCACTGTCCTCAGCTTTCCTAACATACTCTCAAAATCACCTGGACTCATGGGCTTTTTGGCATGAAGTCAAGAATCCACACACTACAGGCTGGCTGAAGCAGACCCACTCCAGCCCAGTTCTCATCCGCTAACAAGGGCTGTCCATGAACCAACTCCAATCTCTTTCAGGCTTTGTAGTTCAAGGAGTCATGAATGGCATGATAGTCTCTGAATACCCCTACTTTTTTCTCAATCTGTCCTTCCACCTGGACACCTGATGAGTGTCTCTCTCCTGCATGTACCAGAGTAGTTCTGTCTAAGCACTGATAGACCTACATGGGCCACTCCTATTCTCCAGCCAGAGGTGTGTGGTGGCTAAAGCAGAACCTTGAGCAGAACTGGGTTCTTAAGTGTAGGTCAGTCAGCCTGTTACTAGCTACATGGATTAGGACAATTTATTTGGCCTCTGTGGATATTAGTTTCCTCATTTGTAAAGAATAGTAATGACAATATAGAATTTACTTGGCTGATGCAAGCGAAGTGCTTAGCATGGTACACTGATCATTCTAAGCCCTTCATTCCTTCCCTCAATGTATATGGTGTACATGATGGGCTGGGGCTATGTTAGGTTCTAGTGTTACAACAATGGACAAATCACAGCCAGTGCCTGCCCACATGCAGTTAAACAAGACTAACACTATTATCTGGGATGCTGAGAATGTTAGTTGAGATGTGTCTAGGTGGTGTGGGCACTATACTGTCTTTTATAACATTCATCCCTGGGAGGTAGGCACTGTTAGCCTCGTTTTACAATAAAGGAAACTGATGCCTAGAACCATGACAGAGATTATCTAAGGACTAGAGGCCTGGTGCACAAAATTTCATGCCTGGCATGCATCCTCTCGCAGTCCAGGGTCCCTTGGGGAATGTCCACCTGCCAGGGTAAGCTGGCAGTCAGACATCTTAGTGCTGCCACAGAGATGGGAGAGGCTCCCACCACTGCCACTGTGCTCATAGCAGTCAGCCAGGCTTGTGGCTGAGCAGAGCTCCCCCTGGGGGAGCACACTGACCACCAGGGGGCAGCTCCTGGTGGTTAGTGAGCATGATAGTGACCCGTCTTTCTGCCATTAGGGTCAATTTTCATATTGTCCTTTTATAGGATTAGACAGAATATTGTCTTTATTAATAGTGGGACAAGTCTGGGACCAGATCAGTTTGATTTCAGATACTAAGTTCTTTCTGTTATACCCACTTGCATTGTACTATTGATGGGAACTTTGGCTACCCTGAAAGAGTCCTTCTCATCTCTGGCTCTGGAATGATTAGATGACTAAATTGATGGATTATAAAAGAGTCAGTGAAAAGTATAAAAGAAGACCACTCAGGCCAGCAAAGAAGAGTCCCCAGTCAGCAGAGCCCCTTCCCTGACCTGTAAGGGGTGGGAGGCAGATTTAGGCCAGTCAGCCCCTAAACATTTTGGAGGTTTAGTAACTGTCTTCTCAATAAATGGACAAATATTTTAGTTTCTGTGAGTTGGCACCTAAAGAGTTACAAATAAAGTCAGTTCACCATGCCATGAAAATTCCTCATAATGCTTCTGTTACCCCACTAACATAAGCGATGCTACTATTACCAATTTCATCCTAGGGTGTGCATGTGTGTGTGTTGGGGGTCCCATGGAATATTTCTTTATCAATAAAGATTCTATGCATAAAAAGGTTAAAAATACTGCTCTAAGGGGTCCGCTGCCACACGATGGCCCAGGAAGATCTGTGGTCTCCAGAGCAAGGGAGGCACGGGTGACTGCCAGGTGCTGTTTACCTTGAATTTCTTTCTCCACCCCAGTACCTTCTCACTCAGATAACATGTCGGGCTTACACCCAGGGAATGCTTTCAGTTTACAAACAGCTTTCACCACAGTGGCTCAGCCAATCCTAACAATAGGACCCAAGACACACACTGAAGAAGTGGGTTCCTCTCCAATTTAAAGATGAGACAACTAAGGCTGGAAACAGGGAGCAGCTACATAGTTACAGAGCCTGGGTTCTGAGAGCTTGGTAAGACCTCTGTGGGTTGGCCAGTCCTCCTGGCAACTTCCCTGCCCAGATTCCACTTTGCTATAAAGTTCTTGAGAAGAAACATGCCAGAATCTTGCCTGGTGTGGGCTGGCATGCTCTTCTTTCAGAAGTATATGTATGACCTGGGTGGGGGCCCCGGAGGCAAGAATAAGGTCACCATACCTTATTCTTGGGGTTCAGGGGTCATCACATTTCAGAAAAATAACCCCATATGTGAAAAATTCTCCCCCCTCTTCCAGACAAAGTAGCTTGGAGAGGTGGTGGGAGGATCTAGCCCCTTGGGGAATGTGGCTTCCCCTAGAAACTATTCTGTCCTGACATCTGGGCATATGTTACAGCTACTTGTCCATAAAAACCCAATGACCAACTTTCTCTGCATAAAATATAGGCAGAATGTGATAGCAGAAAGGAGACTAGATGGAGGTCAGGGAGCCCCGTGCCCACCTTGCATCTGTAATCAAACACTGGGTAGCAGTGACTTCTCTAATAGTCTCTGATTTGAGCAGCTTCCTGCCTTCTTTCTAGGCTCTTCTCTTCATTGAGATTCCCAGACTCAAGTCCTTTGGAACAAGATGCTTGTCTGAGCTAGATATAAGCTGGCCTCTCCTGGCCCTTGTCTATGTAGACTTGGGCTTGGACATGCATGTTTGCTCCTGATGTAGGGCCTTTGGCAGGCCAGCTGAATGTGTTTCTATATACCTAATGGGCTCTCTCATCCCCTGCTCCTGAGTGAATGGAAGTCTCTCTGCCCCTAATGTGGCCTCAGGAGGTAAGACCATACCTCATAGTCTCAGGGTGTTTCTCATATGCATGATCATACCTACTCATTGTAAATCACTTGAGAAATACTATGGGAATCAGAATCTCTCCTTTTTTCTACTGGGGGCCTGGCACTGAGCTCAGAGCAATGACTAACTTCAAGGAACAAGTTTCTGCTAATAGGAGGTTAATTAAAGTTCCAGGGCCTGAGGTGGTTTTGCTTCCCCTACAGGGCAGTAGGAGAAGAAAGATCTAAGTGCAAGCAGTTCAGCCCTGTCCATGCCTTCCCCAGGTCTCTGTGACCTAGAAGATGGGTTTGGATGAAAAGAAGGGGAGGCTTGTGTAAATGGTGGAGTTAAGAAGGGGAAAGAGACTATTAAGACAGTGTGACCAATGCAGAGAGGTGGTTCTCTCATGCTCTATTGGCAGAGTCCATGATGGGTCAGCATCACTGGGAGATAACCTGGGCTTGAAGAATAAGAGCTTGAAAACTGTTCATGTCACTTCACACAGTCATTTCCTTTCCTCATATCTGGCCTAAACACCTGAAATGCAAATAGAGCTTCATGTACACATATGTTTATCACCAGGCTTCTTATTACAGTAATGAATATTGGAAGTAATCTAATATCTGATATGGGATCGGTTATCAGATTATGACTCATCTATGAAAGATAGAACATTCTGTAGCATTTAAAATGATGCTTATGAGGCATTTTCATGGCATGGTGAACTGCTTATGATGTAATGTGTAGCAAAATCAAGCAGAACAAATTTTAGAAACAAGTTATCAATAATCAGATGTAAAAATAAACTATGCTTAAGAAATATCCTGGGAAAAATATGATAACATGATATCATCAGTGGTTGATTCTCAGGTGGGACAAACTCTGCTTAAAATTTCCAAATTTTAGAATACTATGTAAATTCTTTTATAATAAAATAAAAGGAGATGCAATTAAAGAGAACCAAAGGGTACTTTCTCCCTTGGAAGTGTGAGCGCTTGGAACTTCTGTTGGGCCCTTGGGTCTGGAAGGTTGGCCTAGAGGCAGCAGGCTCTTGGCTCTATGGACAACCAAACCAGAAGAGCCTTATATTTAAAGGCCAAAGAGAGATGGGTGGGGGTAAGGGCACAGTCAGTGTGTATCTTCTCCAGGTGCACAATCTCCATGCGTTCATCTCTTTGGAGGCTCTCAGAACCTAGTCCTTTTGGGCTTTTATGTAGACTTTCTTCCATAGTCATGACAGAGTGAATCATTGGCCATAGGGGAGTGATTCAACCTTTAGCCCCTTTCCTCTCTCCTGAGGGTTCCAACCCTCTAATCATATGGTTGTTTCTCTCAGCACCCAACCCCCACCCAAAAGTACTCCATTAACATAACAAAAGACACCATTATGGATCCCACCATTTGGGGAATTTCAAAGGTTTTAGGAACTGGGTGCCAGAAACCAGGATGAAGACCACATATATATTGCTTATTATAAATCATCATGTCACAGGAATGGTCCTCTGAACTGCTCTCTCCCACACTGCTCCTCCACAGAGCCTTTCCTGACCCCTCTGTTGGGCTCAGGGAAGGGCACAGGGCACACTCAGAGCCAATGAAAGCAAATGGGAATTTGGGGATTACTATAGGAATCAGAATCTCAGCTCTTCCTCTGGGCCCCGAAACTAGGGACGCAGGAGTTACTGCATGTGAAAGACTGAAGCTGGTCCAGCGAAGACAGATCCCAGAGATGAAGACAGGTCCCAGCAGGAAAGACTCATTAGCGATCTCATCAGAGTCAGGGTCCAACAGGAGATAGATGGCTCGCTTGCACTAGATATTGGTTTAATAAAGAGACCATTCACTGTGGGCAGAGTGTAGGGTGCCAAACTACCCTGAGCACAAAATTCTGCAAGAACCCAGGACCAGTAACTGGAGCTGCTGCTACCTGCAGGTCCAAGGGGACGTGAGGGGGAGTAGTTACCAGAACCTACAGGGGAGAGTCAGGTAGAGAGAAACAGTGGCCTTGGACTGGGGGACAGAGCCAGCCTGAGGTGACCCTGCAGGGAGGAAGCCAGGGGAATAGACACCCTGACTTTCCCTTAGCTCCCTCCTCCCCATTAGCTATGCCCCTTGGAAGGCAGAGGTTGCTGGAGCCCTGTTCCTGTAGCCCAGACAGTGCAGGCTTTGGGGGCAGGGAGATAGAGGGCAGGGAGAAGGAGGGTAGCAAGTGAATCTGAAGCAGCAAAAGGAAAGGGCACAGTCCTAGAATCCAGCCCCACCCCTAGATGGCTCAGTTTATGTGAGCCAGTAAATTTACCCTTTACATAAGTCAGTTGGATTGGGGTTTCTGTCATTTACATCCAATATAATCCCAATTAGCTCAGTGGTTTGAATTAATTTTCCTCTCTTCCTCTCTATATATTTTTTAATTGCTTTCAAAAAATGTGTTAAAGTATATATAAAATGTGCCTCTTTAGCCACTTTTAGGCATACAGTTCAGTGGTATTAATTCAATTTACAATATTGTGCAATCATCACCACTATCTAGATCCAAAATGTTTTCATCACCCCAAACAGAAACTCGGTACTCATTAAGCAATCACTCCCCATTTTTCCTTCTACCTAGCTGCTAGTAACCTCTAATCCGCCTTCTGTCTTTATGAATTTACCTATTCTAGATATTTCATATAATTAGAATCACACAATATTCTTCCTTTTGTATCTGCCTTATGTCACCTAGCATACTATTTTCAAGTTTCCTCCATGTTGTAACATATATAAAAACTTTATTTTCATGGCTGAGAATCATTCCACTGTATGAATATACCAACATTTGTTTATTCCTTCATCTGTTGGTGGACATTTGGAATGTTTCCACCTTTTGGCTATTGTGCATAACACTGCAATGAACTCTTCCTCTGTGTTTCAAATGCCTACCATCAGAAGAAAAGCAAAAGGGTAAAGTGACTAATGGCAATAAAATGGCAACAAAATGCACGGTACCCTGTGGTGGTAGCCACCAAACCTGGTTAGAGCTATTGCCACTGTGAGTTAGGGCATGCTGTCCACTCAGGCCCCATGAGACTGGCCACCACGTAGCCCACACAGAAGCAAAGGGGGTGAAAAGCAGAAGCCATTGATTTCTGGAGGGTGGAGGGAGGCCTAACAACTTAGAGTGTTGTTTTTAGAAATACCGAAGCCCAAAGCAACCTAGTAATTACAGAGCACTCTTGCCGGGATTTGTTTAATGGTTGAGTGATCAGAAGTTTTCTTTCTTTCTTTTCTTTTTTTTTCTCCTTTCTCCTGTCAACTCTGGCTGATTAGCAAGGCCTGCGAATCTTTCCTTACACATAATTTTCCAAGTCTGAAGTGAGAAATTGAACTGAACTCAATTACAGCAGCCAATCTAATGTATTTAATTGCACACAGGAGCTAGGAATTTAAAGGGTTCCTTGGAGGATGAAGGTGAGCAGAGTGGACTCGGAGTTATTGATGTCACATTTACCTGTGAGCGTGTATGTGGCCTCCAGGGCACCTCCGCCCCTCCCAAGCACACACTTGTGTGTGCACATTGATGAGATGCAGATGCTGTAAGATCACATCCTCTGAGATGGTGGCACTTTCTCCAGTGGTTTGGCTGATGAATTTACAGCCGCTTTCAAGTGCTAATTCAGAAGCTTGTGTAATTAAAAAAAATACATTTCTCCCCCATGAGAAACTGCAACAAACTAATGAAAAAAGGTCAAGCAAAGGAGGAAAGTGGATTGGCGGGCAGAGCCTGCTCACAAAGGGACTGGGTGTGCAGGACCAGCTGAAACCAAGCTGCTCCTTAGTGGCAGTGAGTAGCAGCATCCGGGGTCCAGGGAAGCTCCAGTAATCAACATGGTGGCCCTGTCCTGGGAGCTGATGCTCAGAGTGGTGACTGTCCACTGAGCACTTCCTGTGCGTGGGAGACGGTGTTCCTGCTTTTCACATGTTACCTTCTGTCTTCACAACAGCCTCGCATAGCGGTGGTATTATTCTAGTGTTACAGATGAGGACAGTGAGGTTCAGGGGTTATGAAGACTTGCTTGAGCACCTGACTGTACACAACTTGATCTGGGATCCGAGCTGAAGCTTAGGGTTGCTCTTATGTTCCAGAGCCTGCCAGGAAGCAAGGCAACACTCATCTGCTCTACATTTCAAATGCCTTCCACCAGAGGAGGCGCTAAAGAGTAAAGGAATGGATGGCAATAAGATACCTGGTTCTGCCTATCAACTTTCCTCCGTGGCTTGACTTCTTTTCATTAGTTTTGGTGCAGTTTTGTCCCCATTTCTGCTTCTGCATCTGCTTTCACTTTCCATACTCCTCCTCTTTCATTTTCCTTCCCTGGCCTTTCCATTCTTACCCTCAAAACCACTCTGTATGGTGTTCTTGCTCCCTCCCCATTCCCATCAATTTTTGCTCAAACACTTGTCATGAAGTTGTCGCTCTGAAAAAAAAAAAAAAAAAGGAGCCCTAGGAGAGAAAACATTGCTTTGATCTAATTGTGAGCTGCAAAGTTGGCAGTAGCCACCAAGGGTGAGGCTTGAAATTCAGAAGGGCAGCAATGAGCAGCTGAAGACTGAAAGAGCTCTGGCTGAGCACCCGGGGCCTGAAACCATGCTCCCATTCTCTGGCCTGAGCTGTAACTCACAAAAGAGGCCAGAGAAATGTCTTTACCTGGGAGTAGTAGGTGCTGTTCAAATCCAGGGGCCATGTGCAGCTGAGCTTCAGGTGGTGAGAGAGGGGATTGAATGGGCTTGGGAAACAAGGAGGGGAGCAGCCAGTGGAAACCAGGGCGTGGAGCCAGGGATTGGAAGAGCCGGGGAGATGTGAGCAGTGAGGTCACCTCAAAGCCAGTCAGCAGGAGGGTGGTTCCAGGTGAGTCCTGGCCTGCTGCCAGTGACTAGTTCTGATGTGCCCAGCTCTCCTTGGCATGAGGTAGGGCAGGCCTGAGCCATGTCAAGGCCCTGGAGTGGGGATACTGTTATCTGCTCTTTGGCAAGTACCATTGTTCCATATTCTTAGCTTTTGTACATTTCAGACCCACTTTAGTGAGTCCTGCCATAACGTTATTCAAACAGTGACCAATTGTACGATTATTCTACTTTCATGGGTGTTAAAAGGGAAAGTCAGGCTTGCAGAATGGGGAAGTGAAAAAGCTGGGATCAAACCTAGAATCCCTCCCACTCCCCCCAGGCTGCTGGGAGCCCTGTTTGGAGGCCAGATAGAGCGATATTTGGAGACAAGCACAGGGCTTACAATCAGCCAGCCCCAGCCTGGAATTCTGACTCTGAAACTCATTAGGTCTGTATTTCCACTCTCGGTGTTTTGCTATCTTACAAACTTGCTTGGTCTGTCCGGGGGTCTGCTTTGTACAAGCAAACGCAACAGAATTCACAGAGGAGGCACTGCTTCTTGGGGCTTGAATGCCTGGTCCCTGTTAGCTGCTCTGAGTTCACAGGAGGCAGCCTGTCAGCATGGACCTTGTGGGAGGGAAGCCAGAGCACTGCCTAGAAGGGCCTAATTATACTCAGCAAGTATCTTTCACCTGGAGGATCTGGGCTTTCAGCGATGTGTCTATGTGGCAAAGGACATTTTCCAAGTGAGAACTTGGATGCCTGTAAAAATAAAATGGAATGATTAGGGAGGTGCTGGACCATGGAGTGTTTTCCCTGAGCAAGTCTTTTAACCTTGTGGTGAAGCTGACCCTCCCTCCGGCGCTGACAGCCTTTTTGGAACAGAGGACACAAGCTAAGTTCTTTTTAACGTATATTAAATTGAGCCTGCCAATCTTGGCAAAGTCTTTCTAACGAGATGGACACGCAGAGGACAGCCTGCCCCGACATGCTGCTCGCTGGGCTGTGTAGATGGCACTCCCACCCATGACTTAGGCGGAACAAAAATCTCCCTCTCTCTCTTCTTTCCTTTCTTCCTTATTTAATAAAAGCTCTTGCCTCTTAGTGATCACAGTCCAAAACCTGTGCCAAAGACTTAATGTGAATTCTCTGGTGTAATCCTGATAATGCGCCTATGAAATGGGTTCTAGTTTATCCTCACTTGAGAGAAGAGGGAAGCAGGGCTCAGAGTGATGCTTCGTCACAGCTTCTAATAGGTTAGTCTGACCTCTAGGCTTAGTCTCTCTGTTTCTTTGGATATTATTACCCTAACAAATCATACCGCTTACATTTGCTATGTTCTTTTTCAGGCCTTGACCGTGTGTCTACATAAGTTTTGCATAATTAAAATCTTAATTATTTCACAGCTAGACTTTGATATTCTTTTAAGATTAAAGTTTATTTTTTTAAATCAAAATAGTACATATTTTAAAAAGCCAAATAGAGTAAAATATATGCCTTAGAAAACTCCAATCCCTGGTCTTACTTGATCTTTTCTACCTGTTGCCTCTGTTAGTGATCTCCATGGTTTTGGTAATTAATACATTTAGGCCCCTTCTCCTTAATTGAGCAGTTTTAGGTATTGACTTCCTTGAGCACTATAGACCTATTCTCTCACTGCCTTCACTTTCCTTCCATGGATTCATGGTGGTGTTCATGTGATGTAGTCAAACTGTATTTCCTTATTGTATTTGACTTTGTTTTATAAAAGGAACAATTGCTTTGATTCATTATTTGCATACTTTCCTTTAACCTTTCTCTAATTTTAGACACTTGTTCCCACATCTCTACCACTCACCTATCTGTAATTTTCCTATAATCTCAAACATACCAATTCCTTTTATTTTTAAAATTTTGTCTAGAGGTCATCCTTTCATAGCAATCCTCCTGTTTCAGTCTCAACTGGTTGCTTTCCAGGATGGCTGCACAGTTAGTGTATGGGGTCTTCTTTTGATTATCAACCTGGGAAGTCTTTTAGGTTTTTTTTTTTTAATTGACTTCTCACTTCCTGAAGCCCTTAGCTTCCTGTGTTATGATTTTCTTTTCAATTTACTTTCCTAAGAAAGGGTATATAAGTTATAAAGCCTTTTTGAGTCTTTGATTGTGTTATTACTCACTTAAATTTATGTAACCATTTGGCTGGGTATAAATCTCCAGTTTGAAAATGATTTTCTTTCAAAATACTTAAAGCCATTTTCCATTGTCATCCAATTTCTTGTCTTGGTATTCAGAAGTCTAAGACCAATATGATTCCAAGTTCTTTGTATATGACCTTTTATTCTCTCTGGAAGCTTTGGGATAGTCTCTTTATTCTTTGAGTTCAGAGATTGAATGCATTGCACTCAGAACTTGATAAATCCTTTAAATTGAAGACACTTGCTTTTTAGTCCTGTGAAATGTTCTGGTCTTACATTGATTTATAATGTAAGGATTCCCCAAAGTTTGATCTATCTTTTCTATTCTACATGAAGGAAGGGAAGGCAATTAATGATTATTGTACAGCTACTATGTTTTAGTCTTTGAAATAGACACTTTGCCTGTGCTATTTATTTTATCTTCATAGAAAACCTTCAAGACAGCTGTTGGCATTAATAGCTTATAGTTGAAGACTCTGTGATTCAGTGTAGTGGAACAATTTTTCCCAGCTATTAAACAGACACCCAACTATTAAACACTAACATTAAACAACAACAGTTATTAAACATCACAGTCAGAATTCAATCCAAATCTGGACAACTCAGTGTACTAAATGAACTTCCCCAAATATGTTCCTTGGAACACCAGTATCACTTGCATTTCTATAGTTTAATAGGCTTAGGAAATGCTTGGAAAAATATATGTCTTAGTTATAGAATTTCTCAGAGTTGTTGATATCCTAAACTGCGCTCTGAGTCTCTAAGGAGGAGATTGTCATCATTTCCCAGAGTAGATGGATATGATATTGAAGCTGTGCCTTGAAGGGGAGGGGAATTAGAGGATGAGATATTAGATCTAGCAGGCCATTCTTGCAATGGACTCTGAGGTTCTTTCTATAATACCTTGTCTTCTCCATCCCACTCTTCCTTGTTTCATTCAACTGGCTCCCTTTGCTTTCTTGGCACTAATCCACTAATCGCAGCACCTTTTTATTTTTCTTTCCTTCAGTTTCTTGATTACTCAAACAGCCATATTGCCTGTCTTTCAAAAAAAATATGAAAACCTCCTTATGCCTTGGAGCTTTCTCATATACTGTTCTCTCCCCTGAAGTTTTCTTTACCTACCTGAACCTCACTCACATGTCTTTGTCCTTCAAAGCTTAGCCTAAAGACTGTCACCTCAAGGGAGATTTAACTAAGCATTCTGATTAGGTTAGGTCTCCCTACAAGATGTTTTCATGTATATTGCACTTCTACATAATATCAATCATAACATACATCACTTGCATATGATATACAACATATCACTTGCAATCATATAAGTATGTTATTTTAAAACATTTGTTGACTGTCTTCTTTCTGCAGACTCCAAGGTCCTTCTGTAGGAGGAACCATGTCTGTCTTGCTTATTAACATATGCCTAGAACAGAAAGTTGTGTGTAATATATGTTAGATGCTCAGTAAACATTTGTTGAGGGACTGCATGAATGATCAAATGGATAAATGAAAATGGCTACTTCATTCATCATTATCATTAATGAGGGTGCTGATTAATGACTTTTGCTTAAATGGTGGCTCTTGTTAGAGTTCCAATAGCCCAATTCTCCTTTATAATGCAAAACATAATTTTGAATGTAATGAATATTCCACAAAACAAAATCATAATTTAAAAAATAATAATTTCTGCTCTGTACATGAATTATTTTGCCAACAGGTATCTCAACATGGGACTACTTCTAACCCAAAATACCCAGTCTCTAAAGCACATTCAAGTAGTTGTTCATGAATCTTGTAAATCAAGCTCTGGTCATAGAGCTAAGAGAGCAAATGAATATTCTCTTTGAAAGAGTGAAAAGGCAAAGGCTAGGAATAAAAAGATTCAGGTTGGATATTTTTCAGGATCTTTTTCTAGTCTTTGCTAGCTGAGCAGGTAAGCCTGACCCAGAATCTTGGGCCAATGCTTCCATCCCCCCTGAAATCTGTGATTCCACTGAGATGAGATGTTCTGGAGAGCTGTGCTTTCCATTTTACCACAGACGACTTCTAGGAAGACTAAATAGCATAACACCTCCCAAAGCATCTAGCACAATGCCTGGACATGCAATACATGTAGCTCCTTCATCTTCCTTATCGGGTCTATCTGCTCTAACTTCCTTGATTCATTAATTAGCTCTTTCTGTGTGTACCTTCACTGATAGTTCTGACAATGTCTCATTTACCTCTGCATCCCTAGTCCTTTGACCATGCTGGGCATGCACCAGGCATTCAATATATATTTATTGACGAGGAGTGAAAGATTCCATCCACAGCCCTGTAAAGTGAACGAGGAACCTTTTATTATCCCCAATCACACAGAGGAGGAGGCTGAATCTCACAAAACCCATGCGACTTACTTGCCTGAGGATCCAAGAGATGATCCCCAACTTGTATACACTCTTTATTAAGGATGGCACTAACAGTCCTGCATGCCCCCTATGAGGATTGGGCCTGCAACCTGGGCAGGTGTCCTGACCAAGAATTGAACCAGTGACCTCTTGGTTCATGGGTGAGCACTCAACCACTGAACACACTGGCTGGACTTGTATACATACTTACTTAATTAAGGATGGTATCCACTGTCCTGCATGACCTGGCCCTGCTCACCACCTGAGAATTTGCGCCTGCTGCTCTTCTCCTCCTCGTTTTGTTTTCTCTTTAGTAAAGCAAAACAGCAGTGGCTCTACCCTTGTATTGAAAACAAGTCAAACACGTGCATTTTTTGTGAGGCATTTCTTCCTCCTGGGAGCCTTCCAGGACCAGCTTTCCCCTGCTCTGGAGTAAGTCTCCCTGGCTCAGTGGGGAACATTGCACTTGCAACGTGGTAAGGTGATCGGTTATTGGTCTGTCCCCAACCAGACCTGGATAGGGGCTGGAACTCAATAAAGTTAACAATAGGCATGCTGCACAGTGGAGCTCAAATCCTTGTGAAGAATACCAGGAACATACTTGGGATCCCAGCCTGGCCTTCCTGGTCCAGTGCTCTCTCCCAGACACCATGCTGCTGAACACATTGCACAATATGAGCATCAGGAGAAGGGAAAAAAAATAGATCAAATGGTAGCACAAACCCAAATTGGCAGCCATCCTCAAGATGCTGAGAGGCCGCCCATCTGCTCTCCTCCCGTTCTGAACCCACAGTTGTGCCCTCCACGCTGAGAGAGCTGCCAGCAGCTGGCCCCCTGCTGTGAGCGAAGAAAGGAACAATTTATTACAAAGAGCCCTCTCTAATTCAATCTGTGGATCCGCTCTGGCGGTCCCGGTGCAGAGGCGGCTGTGGGCACTGTCCTGTTCATGCTACGGCTGCCTCTGCATTCCAGCCACATCCGGCCAGTGTAGCACCCGGGCATGGAAGAAGCAGCCTGGCATTTTTGGGGAAGAGCGCTTTTAAGAAGTCAGAGATCAGAACTTTTGATTCCCTGTAAAACAGACTGGGGTGACTGCCGGCACGTCCCAGGGCTGCAGCCCCCACATCTGGCATCCGAGTGATCCTCACGGCACTGGGCAATGGGCTCTGGCCAGTGAGATCTTTTACAGAAACTAGTTTCCATGCCTGATGCCTCCCCATATCAAGTGATGTTGCTGGCAGCCACATCTGAACATGTCTCTCCTTTGGTAATGGCTTCCAATATTTTTATCCTCAGAGTTGGGACTTGCAGGTTGGGTTGGGATGCAGGACTCTTAGGAAGTTAGACTGAAGTTGGAGGTGGGAGTCAGCTCTGATGTGTCAATGTGGAGCTATATACATGGTCCTGCCCTGTGGTCAGTGCTGACTGAACTAATCAAGAATAGCCAATCTACAGGCTTGTCAGTGACCCACTATGTGGTCTGGTGTCAAAAAGTCATCTGGGCCCAGACGGTGAGGTTCAGTGATACAGTGTCAACCTAGGAACCAGGAGGTCATGGTTTGATGCCCTGGTCCGGGTACATGCCTGGGTTGAAGGCTTGATCCCCTGTGTGCAGTGTGCACAAAGGAGCTGATTATTGAATTCTTATCATCAGTGTTTCTATCTCTCCCTCTCCCTTCATCTCTGAAATCATTTAAAATGTGTATTAAAAAAGATGAGCTGGGCCAATGGCACTGAGTGTCTTGTGAATGAGAACTAAGAAACCCCCAGGAAATAAGGGTACTGGTGGTGAGAGCTAAAGCTGGAAAGGTTAGAAGGAGAGAGACCAGTGGGGGACTGACAAGCTACATGCAAGCCCAAGTTAGGTGGGAGAAAACACTGAGCAAACAGAGTCTGGGTATAGAGACCTGTGAGTGGTGAGTGGGAGGGAAGAATGGGGCAGATGAGATGAGAGGGAGGCTTCCTGATTAGAGAGACCACAGAGCCCTGCAGGGATGTCTGTTCCTTGAACCCAAAAGCCCTATTTATATGTTTGCTCAATAAACAGGCTTAAATTAAGCCCTGGGCTAATTGCTGGGGGTATAGTCCTTGAATTTCAGGGGCTCACAGACCATGTGAGGGAGAGACATGTGTAAAGGGGCAATGACATAGCTCAGCAAGGGATAGTAAAAATGCATAAATGTAAAAGGTGAAATGGATATACAGGGAAGCAATTCTCAGTTTGCCTGGGAAGTCAAGGAAGGCCTTCCAGCCAGGTTGAGGGAGGGTGGGTACAGAGTCTAGGCATTTGTGATGCACTGTATAAAAGCCTGAGGGGAAGCACAGCATGAGTGGAGATTTATAAGAAGTTGGAAATACGGACACAAGGGAAAAAAAAGTAAGAGTAGGTAGTGATGATAAGGTGAATGATATAACAGGCATCAGCAAATTGGTCTTCTGAAACACAAATCACACAATTATGGAAATGAAGGAACCATAGAGCTAATCTAGTCCAAATCACTTATTTTATTAATGGGGAAACGGAGGCCCACAGATGGGAGGTCACCTTTACGCTGCTGTGGATCTTTCTGGAATTGCTCAAGGATGAAGGGCAGGGATAGGACAAGATACAAGCCTCCTGAGCACTGGTTCCAGCCATTTCAGCCTGATGCTCTGGGGGGGAGGGTGGTCCACTTTACCTCTGAACAGGAGCACTGATACAGCAAACAGTGATACAGCACACATTAACTCTGTGATTGAAGGCACAAGCGAATGCTTGGTTCCAACCTTCACTGGCCACCTGAAAGGCCCTCTTTGTCTTCTCCAAATCTTGCCTTCTCCTCAAGACCTGGTTCAACTCCCTCCTCCTCCAGAAAGCTTTCCATGTCTGCCCAGCACCCATAGGTTGGAGGCACTTTCTCTTCTATGGCCTTTCAGGCTCTGATATTCACAGGATACTGCTTATTGTCTGCTCATCTATGTGGCTATTTCTCCAACTGGGAGCTCCTGCCTGTGGAGGGGCTACCTGTCATACAATCTTGAACCCCACAAGACAACACAAAGCGATTCTTTTAGACTGTGTAATATGATCCTTTCAGCTCTCCCTCATGCCCTTTCAAAGCTAATTTACTTACTGTATTGTTCGGTTTCTACTATTGCCTTCCACTTTCCCCATTTTTTTCTTAACTTTGAATGACAATTGTAACATCCCTTTATATTCATAGAGCCCCACAGTAAAATAACTTGCTGTCCTATCTGTGGACTCCAAAGGTAAGGAAAGTTAAGTGACCTTCTAGGTTTCTCAGGTAATGCTGTTCAAAGTGATGGATGAGTTCAAAATCATATGCATGTGAACTAAAGACTAATAGGAGGTTCAGGAAAACTGCTGATTTGAACATCTTCAAGTAGGTGGAGTTTGGGGGTTGGGGGGCAGAGATGCATTATATGGAAACCTCCCCCTTCTGCATCTCAGAGTCTTTATATAGAAAATGACCTAAGTGGTCAAGATTAGGACTCTTCCCCTCTCACAGTTGATGATAGTGCAGTAATTGCCCCATGGGCTTCATATTCTTTGCCCCAATACTAGGCCCATTTTTTGGACCTATCTGGGGTGCTTATTTTGTTTTAAAAGATAATGGTATGCTTATTTCCACCCTCTGATTAGTTCTAAATTACTGTTTTTACTTTGCTTTTCCACATCATCTTACTCTTATTTTATTGCATATCCACCTCTGGCTCAATGAGATTAATCACATGCCCAGTTTATGTCAAAGGGGGTCACTGTGATGGATCTATTTCATTTGACCTCCAGATCCACTTTCCACTTTTCTCCACCCTGTTGTTCCCCCAGAGGCCACCATCCAGGACTGCATCAGTGTTCCTGACCTCTGGTGTGTCTGACTGGGTTTAGCCAGTGGGAGGGACTGGAAGGAGGTGGGAGGGTGAGAAGAGAGTGGAGGTCAAGGTATCTAATCCCCTGGCTCCTGCACTATTGGGTCACTGTGAATTGGCTGCAGCCCCCTACTGAAGGCCACAGCTCCTATCAGGGGTCCTCTTTACTTCTTTATTTCTTATTTATTTTTATTAATCCTCAACCAATTCCACTGATTTTTAAAAAAATATATTTTATTGATTTTTTACAGAGAGGAAGAGAGAGGGATAGAGAGTTAGAAACATCGATGAGAAAGAATCATCGATCAGCTGCCTCTTGCACACCCTCTACTGGGGATGTGCTCACAACCAAGGTACATGCCCTTGACCGGAATGGAACCCGGGACCCTTCAGTCCCCAGGCTCCACTGATTTTTTTAGAGAGTGGAAGGGAGGGAGGGAGAAAGGGGGAGAGAGAGAAGGAGAGAAGGAGTTAGAAAAGGGGGAGGGGGAGAGGGAGAGGGAGCGAGAGAGAGCGAGAGAGCGAGAGAGCGAGAGAGCGAGAGAGAGAGAGAGAGAGAGAGAAACCTGGGATTGTGCCCTTGACTGGGAATTGAACCTTCGACATTTAGGTGTGCCCCCTAACAGTTTAACCACTGAGAAAACATTGGCCAGGGCAGGAATCCTCTTTATATAGCCACCTTTTCTGGTTCTGGATACTCTTGTTTAGGCCTAGGGGTGTTAATTGCTCTGTGCTGTTACTAATCATGTGGCTTATATCATCCCTTGTAGTTTCCTTAAATCCTGCCCAAACCTTTGCAAATACTCTACTTATTTTCTAAACATTATCTATTTCAAGGTATTTCTAAAAGCTATAATACATATTTTTTAGAATACATCATGAACTTAAAAACAAGAAAACATTCTTAATTCTTCCTCTCCCTCTCTAGATACAACCACCACCAGTGCTTACAACTGGGTAGTCTTCTTTCCACACCTTTCTTAATTTTCCATTAAGTGTTCAGATGCATGAGTGCATTTTCCCAAAAAATTATAAGCCATAATAATATGTGCAGTGTTGATCATATCCCATAGGCACACCTTAGCAGATACAGGACATTGCAAATACTCTATTTTGTAAGTTCACCTCAATCATCCAGTTTGAGTGTGCCGTTTTTTTTTTGCTGGGACCTCGCTGATAGTCACCATATGGTTTGTAAAAAATGGAATGATTCCACTTATATGAGGTACGTAGAATGGTCAAGTTTATAGAGACAGAAAGTAGAATGGTGGTTGCCAGGGACGGGGGGGGGGGGGGGGGAAAGGGGTGTTGTGTGTAATGAGTATAGGGTTTCTGTTTGGAATGATAAAAAAGTTCTGAGAGGGATGGTGGTGATCATTGCACACCAATGTGAATGCACCTAATGCCACTTAAAAATGGTTAAAGTGGTAAATTTTATGTTATGCAAATATTACCACTATCAAAAATAAATAAATAGGGGGAAATAAAAGCCGATTGCTTATTAATGTTTGATAGGCCAGAGCCAAATAATATCTCCTCATCCCCTTAATTTTCAAATTCCAGTGGAGGGATCACATTGGGTCAGCCCATGCAATGACCAGGAACCTTTCATTCCTGCCCAAGAACTTAATCATTCTTGGGGTGCTGTCTAATTTATTTGGAAATATAAATGCACACTGATCTTGGTCTGGAAATAATGGTGCTGGTACACTATACTGACAGATAAGTAGCCTCCTCTGTTCTTATCCTCAGGTCAAAGCCTACCTCATCTATTTCATGAAGCTGTCTGGACTTGCTCCCTCAGACTCTTGTCACTCTTCTCACTCCTGTCTCTGAACTCCGACTGCCCTGTGCTGGCTCTGTAGAAGTCAGCCCATTATGTCACTCTGGTTCTGATTCTAGACAATTGTCTCCAAAAGCTTTTTGAGGATTAGGATCAGGGTCTTATTGCCATTGTCCCCATCCATTGACATTGATGCTGAATGGTACTCTACATACAGTAGGCAAATGATTACAACCTTCCATAGATGGCATTGTGCGATTTACATAATGGAAGGGACTGCACATCAGAATGTGTTTCTCCCTAGCTCTGATTTCTACTGGCAGGAAGACTAATTTTCTCAAACTTATAACAGCTCAGACTCTTGACAGCGGTTTGACATCCAGGAACAATGGATGCCTTGGGTGCTTTCTTCTCGCCTTTCTTTCAGTTTTCTGTAGTTCCTGAGCCAGAAATTTATACAAATAGCTAAAATCTCTGAGGAATAATGAACTCCTCTCCAGGAACCGCAGAGGTGGGCAGCATCCACAAAGCTCCATTTCACCAGAGCAGAGCCATCTGTTCTGTTGGAATTGTTCTTAGATTGCTGTTGCATCCTCCTAATTTCTCTCTTTGTGATGGTAAACTAATGACCTATTTATATCGTGATCCTTGTGTTGTTTTGAGCATGGCTTTTCCAGTAAGAGAGATAATTTGATTTTATTCAGATTATCACAAATTCTAGGACATTCCAGTCCCATTCCTGGGTATTGCTGAAATAAGCATGTATGTTAGAGACTAGACCAGTGGAGCCCAAGATTTGCTCTCTACTCCTGTTCTTTAAACTGGATATTTGAAAGTCCTCACATTGTAACGTGAAGATGAATTAGGACATTAGTGTGTTAAAGTTCTTAGCTTTTTAATTATTGATTATGATGTGTTTTATTGGTTCACATAAACTCTATATTGAAGATAATAACCTACTACATATCAGATTTATCCTGTTTTAAATAGATTTGTTTGTTGTCTCAACTTTATTTGTAGCATTTATGGAAACTTATTCTTATATAATCTTTATATATTAACATTTGTCTGGATGGGTATTCTGTCACATTGACTTGTCGTGTGTGTGTGTGTGTGTGTGTGTGTGTGTGTGTGTGTGTGTGAATAGTGCATTTAACGGTAGTGAGTTAAGTAGGCATTTTAACAGTTTCGGTGGGAATATAATTGATGTAACTTTTTAGGGAGAACAATTTTCCAACTTAATGCAAAGGCATGAAATATGTTCATATTCTTTGACTCAATAGTTCTTCACTGAGGTATCTATGCCAAGGAAATGTAAAATATTTAAGCACTAAGATGTCCACTACAGTATTATTCATAATAATAAAAAATGGATATAATGTTTGGGAATTAGGTCTTTCATATATCATTGTGTAGCCATTAAAATTTAATTATAAAGAAAATGTCATGACACAAGGAATGCTTATGATATAATCAGTGATGTGCTAGCAAAAGTTTAACAATAGGCTCTCTGAAAACATAAAACAAAACAGCCCTACTTTGTAGTGTCTGATAGTTTCTGTCGTTGAATTTAGAGTTGGACAGAGATGTGTATCGGCTCTGGTGAACAAGTATGAGCCAGCTGCTGCACTCCACTAGTTATGATGTTATGTGGCAAAAATAGGAAGCAAAGAGTGCACATAGGTGCACATAGTGTGATCTCGACAATGTAAGTAATCTGGTTAAAAAGAGGCTGGAAGAAGAGTGGTCCCTTTGGATAGTAGAATTCTGAAGGATCCTTTCTTTCCTTCACCCAAATATGTCTCTGAACTTCACAGAATGTTGATAGAGAGGCAAATTATTTTTACAATCAGAAAATAAATCCCTACTTGTTCTGTTTCCCTCCTTCCCCATCCACTCCTCATCATGAAGCTGGTCTCCTTTTGTGATCCCATTGACTCTAGTGACAATATTACACTGGGGCCTTTGCTGGGGTCAACTTTAAAGACTTGCTCTGTATTAGCAGAGCCTTCAGAATCTCCTGTCCTGACACCTGTCTTCTTTTCTGTCCTCTACAAAGAAGCAAAGAGGATTTCACCCCCTACAAAGAAGGTACTTTGTTATCTTGGGGTAGCAGTCAGAGGTATAAGAAACATATACTTAAGTAAACCCCAATACAGCTTATGTTTCTGTCACATGTGATAATGTGTGCCTTTTATCACTCTGGAAGGAATCATTCCTCCCACTTTATTGTCCAATGAGGAGTGTGAGCCAAGAGATCAAGTGGAGGATTCATAATGAGCCAATGGCTGTGTAGCCAGGCCTCCTGACTACTAGGCAGCAAGAGTGTCCCTGGCAGCAGTGCTGGAGGCAATATTCAATTTAGAACTTCTCATGGAGGAGCTGGTAAGAGACAGCTCCTCAGTCTGTATGGAGACTCACGTCATGCAACACTGTCATTGGGATCTTCGCCTCTGCCTGCAGGAGAGTGGGGCAGTTCTGGGGAAACTTTCAACATTACCACTCACTGGAAAACAAACCCTCTGCTCCTTTCATGAGTGCATTTTTGGATGTGGTCAGTGATGTACTGAGAAGAGGGCATGGCAGATGCTTGGGAAAGATACAGCACAGAGACCTAAAAGCTTCATTTGAATGAGCAGCAACTCTCCAGGAAGTTAGCAACAAAAGTCACAGAGAAACATGCACGATTACAGGGGAAATTGCTTTGTCTACAGCTGGTGCACACCTGATTTGGGAGGACATCAGCCTTTCTCCTTGGGCAGTGCTGGCCCTCTGGGGTGGAGCCTAGGTGGAGTCTTCACATTGTAATTCTGAAACACGCTGTCATTGCTTGAACCTCCCACCCATTTTCTAGGATGTGGCATTCTACTCCTGTTCCCCATCTCAGATAAGTGGGTACCTTGATCTCACATGTGCACTTGTCCTGATTTGCCCTGACACTCCTTCCTGTTCAGCCACATCCTCCTCCAATCCATTGTCAAACACTGTCCCAATCACTATAAGGAGCTCCACTTGTATCCATCTTCCTTGCCCAAAGCTGAACTGTGAATCCAGGTTACCTGGATACTGCAGTGGTCCCATCCCTCGACCATTCTGCATACATTATCTCCCTCCTTTGATTCTACACACAGTACCCAGGATTATCTTTTCAAAATGCCAATGTTTCATGTCATCCATCTGATTATAACCCAATTCTCTTAGAACAAGATCAAAATCCTCCTTGTGGCTTATGTGTCTGAGGCACCTGCCTCTACTCCCATCCTACTCTCACCCTGGATTTCTGGGCTCTAGTCCACTTTCAGTTCCTTGATTGGCATGCTCTCTCCTTTAATGGAATGGTTTTGGCCTATACCACAGCTCTTAATGCTCCTATTAAGCCCATATGTCCTGTCCTCCACTCAAGTGTTACTTCTTCAGAAAATCTTTGTGGACTCTCCCTCCTTTCCCCACAGCTTCTTAGATGACTGGGTCCTATGTTATATGCTCTCAGGAAGTCATGCCCCTTTCCTTCAGAACACTTACCCTAATTTGCATTTTTCAGGTATTTGATTATTTCTACTTCCTGTTGTGACTGTGGGTACCATGGCAGCAGTAACCCCATCTTTTCATTGTTCAGGATTATATTCCCAGTATCTACCACAGTGCTTGTTAGTAGCTCATCAGATGTAATTTAAAATAATGGCTGAGGGGATGGGATGTAACTTTTCTCTGTGAACCTTTTGAGACCTGCCCCTTGTGGAGTTGCTGATTCCTAGCCTTATGCTCACCTGGCACTTCTTCATATCCATCTATCAGCTTCCCCATCTGTAAAATGGGGCTAACCATGTGTCACAGTGTTGAATGTAAGATGAATTATAGTGATGGGATTGAACATGCACAATGCCTATCACATAGTGGGTGATTAAAAAAAAATGCTTGTTTTCTTTATAATCACACTTGTTTCTTACCATGAGCACTGAGGAGGAAGAGGCCTCACCTCTGTCATCTCAATCACCCTTCACTGGGAGGGCTTTGCACACAGTAGGTGGGCCCCCGTGAAGTCTCTAGGTTTGAAGGATGGGACTGAGACATCAGTGTACATTGTCCTTGGCTGCCTTTTCCAAGTCTAAATCCTTCATGACCTCATCTTGCTGTGAAGCCTCTTTTCTGATCATGTAACCTCTGGCTAACTCATTTTTGATCAATGGGATTGCTCTACACTTATATTCTGGTGTAATATAGCCTCTGGAGTTCCCCTCAGCACCGGAAGGCAGTCTGGCTCATTTGAACAAGTTGCTTAACATGTTAAATTAGATTCAACAGACCTTAGAAAGAAAAATGAAGTTAAAAAAGATGAATTTTAATTGTCCTCATACCCACACTCTTCCAAAACTGACTTCTTTTTCTATTGGCAGCTCCCAAGTCATGTGTACATTAGTACTATGACTTGTGCCAACCAGGAGGTTTAGGTCCTTTTCACCATCACCAGCCAATAGCCTCTAAGAATTCACACCATGCTCACAACATTGTAGAAACATGTATGACCTTAAAACATGTACATTGTGGTTGGGATACTTTATTCATTGGTTGTTAGTGTATACTTTTCCCTTTCATCCACCCCTATCCATTGTGTACCTGTTGAAATACTATTTATCCTCTAAAGCCCAGCTCCCCTGGGCTTTAGAGGATAAAGCCCAGATATCCCCTCCTCCCAGAAAGTTCTCTATCTTCTCATAAAAAAGTAATCACTCATTTAATTGGGTTAAATCTGTATCTTATCAATGTTCTATTTTTATTCTCCACACTGTGTTTCTTTGCCAAATATTTGTCTCTCTTATTAGAAAGTGAGATACTTAAAAGTAGAGAAATAATTATGTCTTCAGTATCCAATATTGTGATTATTATATAGTACATGCTCAACAAATGCTTGCTGAACTGAATTAATAATCTTTTGGCCAATATATATATTTTGCACCTACTATGTGCTAGGCACCACTATGCGCTAAATGCCAGGCACAGAGCAGCATTGGAGAAATGCTGCAGGGCACAAAAGATCATTAGCTGCCACCTCTCTTCCATGAAGCATTTACTCCTTTTTAAACCTATTAATCCTTATAACATCCCTAAGAAGACAGTATTAGCTTCGTTGTACAGACATGGAAATGGAGGGGTCAAGAAGAGAAGTTAGTGGCTGGGGTCACAGCTATCCTGGGATTAGCTTGCTTGCTGTTAAGGACGATACCAAAATAAATCTTTGTGAATAAAGCCTGCATGCACCCAAAATGGAGCCACAAGCTGTCTGAAAGATGGTGGCTTTGGGGAGAAGGCATTCTGGTCCTGCCTTTGTTTCTTTTTCATGGAGACATGCATGTTCTCTGTCCATCTGTTTCAGTCTTCCCTCATGCCCACTGGCCAGCCCTTTCCACTTTCCTAGTCCACCCAGAGGGGTCAGTGGGAATGTCTTAGTCACCACTATCTCCCCAGAGCTCAGCTGCTAGGGTATTTCACTAGGCTTTGAAAACAGTGACTTTCCATTTTAAAAAATTCACTGTGATCCATTGTAAAAAGTATATCTGACATCAGGAGTAGGTATACAAATATATACACAGCGTAAGGTCAAGATATACATTCATATGTACATACACAAACACACAAATATATAAATACACATACATATATAAACAAAGGTTTTAGAAACATAATGAGAAATATTTAATGAAACAAAACTATATTCAAAGTGCTCTGATATTTCCCATTCCTTTCCACGCCACTAGAGAAAGGACTCCTCATTATCCTCTGAGCTGATTTCATGATCCACTAATGAGCTGAAAGCCTCAGCTTGAAAATCCCTGATCTGAATGTCGGAGGGCCTCAGAGCGCAGTCCTGGGCCCCCTCTGTTCTCTATCTCACTCTTTCAGTGATCTCATCCAGCTTCATGATTTAAACACCGTATATACTGATTCTTCACAAATGTGCACCTCCAGGGTGGACCTCCCTGCATTTCCACACTCATCTACCAATAGCCTATTGACATCTGTACTTGATGTGCAATGCCTCCCAAACCAGACTTGTGGCCACTATCTCAAGCCCACAATTTTTTTTTTGTAGCCTGTCCCACCTCAGTTAAAAAAAAAAAAAAGTGTTTAGGCTAAAGCACTTGAAGTTATCCCTTTGGATCCAAACCACCTGCAGATACATACTCTTGGCTTCAAATTATGTCTAGAAATCAACAAGTCCTTAACACCTCCAGTAAACAATACTCTGCTTCAAACACTATCATCTCTGTCCTGGATCACTGTAAAGACTTTTTAACTGAACTCCTTGTTTTCACCTCAGCCAGAATGGTCCTTTGAAAATATGTCAGATCACACCACTCCTCTGCTCAAACTCTCCAATGAATCCCCACCTTTTGCAACATGAACCCAAAGCCTTTCCACAACCTACAAGGCCCTACACCATTGGACCTGGTGACAGTCTGACCTCAGGGTTTGCTGCTCCCCTAACTTCCTCTCCTCTCGCTGTTCCCCATTCATGCCAACCACACTCCTACCTCATGGCCTTTGCTCTTGCTCTTTCCACTGACCATACCTCTGCTTCCTTAATTATCCACATGACTCACTCTATTAGTCAGGCTTCACCAGGGAAAGAGACCCTATAGGATGTATATATGTATAGAAAAATATTTATTGTAAGGACTTGGCTCATGTGATTATAGAGGCTAACAACACCTAAGATCTGCAATTGAGAGAGCTGATTGTATTGTTTCAGTCCGAAGGAAAGCAGGCTGGAGACCTAGGAAGAGCTGATGTTTCAGCTCAAGTCTGAAGGCAGGAAAAAAACTGATGTCCCAGCTTGAAGGCAGTCAGATGGGATTACTTCTCTTCACTTGGAAAAGGTCATCCTTTGTTCTATTTGGGACTTAAACGGATTAGATCAGGCCCACCCGCATTATGGAGGGCAATCTTCTTTACTTAATTTACCAACTTAAGTGTTAAACTCATCCAAAAACACCCCCAAAGAAATATACAGAATAATATTTGACCAAATATCTGGGCACTCTATGACCCAGTTAGGTTGACCATAAATCTAGCTATCACACTCACTCCCTTGCCTCCTTTAGGCTTCTGCTCAAATGCTGCTTTATAAGAGAGACTTGCTCTGAGCATCCTATAAAATAAAAGCCTAATATGCTAAGTGTCTGGTCAACTGGTCAGCCATTCAACCAATCAAAGCATAATATGCTAATGATATTCTAAGGCCGCTCAACTGCTGTGACATACACTGACCACCAGGGGGCAAATGCTCTGACTGGTAGGTGAGCTTGTTTCCGGGGTCCAGCTGATTGGTACTGAGCACCCTGGAGCCTTCACATGGGCCCTCACCAGCTGGCAAACCTCCCACGTTTCTCCCTGGCCCTGATCATGCACCAGTGGGGTCTCTTGGCCTGGCCTACACCCTCTAGCAATCTGTGACCCTGGGGGATTTCAGAGAGCCGGTTTCAGCCTGATCCCACAGGCCAGGCTGAGGGACCCCACTGGTCCCCAAATTCATGCACTTGGCCTCTAGTTAGTATATAATGATACTCCTCTCCCCTCTCATGCCACTTCCAATTCTCTTACTCTTTTTTTCTCTTTCCCCAAAGTATTTATTATTAACCTGACTTATTATTTTTTTTTTTTTTTTGCTTGTTGCTAAACCCCAAACTATAAAATCCAAGAGGCAGGTTTTGGTTGTTTTCAGCCATATTTCCAGTGTTTAGAACAATGCCTGATAACTGCTCACATAATATTTATTAAATTAATGAATGAGTCTTTAGACAGTCTATAAAGAACTCATCCTTGGGCTAGTACTTGCCTGGTCCAGGCAGTGGGCACCTGTCATAAATAATAGCTGATTTTGTTCCCCCAAATTGGGGACAGCAGACAGAACTGAGTCAGCTAGAAAGGACTCCTGGGCATGGTAACCCCATACACAGTGAATTGCATGTATAATAAACTACATATGTTTTCCCTTTGTATGGACTGTCCATACATGCGTATGTCTTTTTTTTTATGAAGTTACATGAAAAATAAGTTTATAAGAGCCACAGGAAACTTGAAGATGCTTTGCATGTTCAGAGAAGGGGGGGTGTTTCTAACTGGTGGTAGAGAGAATTTTTGTAGAGAAAAGGTATCTTAACTGATCCCTGATTTTAGGATTCAAGGCTAGAGATGGGGCTGAGCAGAAAGGGCACGTCAGACTGAAGAAAAAGCATACATATAGGCAAAGGGGTGGGAAACTGCATTGTATACAGAAGAGTCAGTGGTTTCGCCTAGCATTTTGTAAGTACCCACTGAAGATCAATCACTGCTCTGGGTATCACATCACAGGCCACTTCGGGTGAGATTTTAATTCAAGCCCCCGAGTCTCATTATCCCATGATGTGGCTTGGTGGCCTGGATTACCCAGATCATTGCTTCTCCTCTCCCCTCTAATAGCCTCCGCATCAATGCAGATAATAGCCGTGCAATTGCCTGGCTGTCCTGTCTAGGGCACCTTTGATGTTCACCAGGTACAGGTGAGATGGCTGTAACTGCAAGCAGTGATGGGAGCCTGCACTTGCAAAATGCCTATCGCTACTTTCTGAGTGTTTAATTAGTTCATTCTCACGTCTTCTACTGCACAAGGGCACCTGGATGATCCTCACTACACATTTAATAGCTTCTCCTACGGATCAGGAGCAGGAGGCAGGGTGCCCAGGGTATTGACGGAAACATTGTAAGCTTGTCAGAGTCACAATTCCATAATTTCAGCACTGCCATCAGACTTGCCAAAGAACTGCACTGTTTTTCAACCGCCTCTTCTTAAAAACTACCAACTGTTTATCACTTTATGGACCTTGTGGAATAAACAAGAAAGATTTTTAAATGCTCTTAGCTTGTAGAAGTCTGACTTTCTCTTTATATTTTTTTCTTTCTTTCTATTTCTGTGTCTGTATCTTTATCTTTTCTGCTCTGTTCTCTTTTGTCCAGTCAGTATCGTTGAAAGGCAACAGAATATACTGTCTAGAACAGAATACTTGGGAAAGAATGAGAAAATGCCCAGCTGACATGGCCCAGTGGTTGAGTGTAAAACCAGGAACCGAGAGGTCGCTGGTTCGATTCCCAGTCAGGGCACATGCCTGGGTTGGGGGCTTGATTCTCAGTGGGGGCCAACCAGTCCATGACTTTCTCTCTCATTGACGTTTCTATATTTCCACCCCTCTCCCTTCCTGTTTCTCTTTCTCTAAAAAATCAATAAAAATATATTTAAAAAGAAAAGAATGAGAAAGTTTGGAATTTAGGTTCTACTTGTATTGAAGGACCTAGGTTTTCTATGGGCCCTAGCACATAACCACTCTGTGGCACTGAGCAAGGTCTTAAACTTTGCTGTCTCTTAGGTTTCAAACAGAGAGGATGAAGGTAACATGAGGCTGTGAAGAGAAAAAGAAGAGGTGGTAGTAACCTAGCAGGGAGGGTATGGCTTCTAGCTCAGGAAAGTTGAGCTTCCATTCTCACTAGCTGTTGGCTTGAGTAAGTTACTTATTAACAGTAGTTAAGATTCATTGTGTATGCATCACATGCCAGGCATTATTCTAAACGTTTTGCATCTGAGAGAGGGAAACTCTGAGAGATTCAAGGGGATTGCTCAATGCCAAAGAGCAAGGACTTGGAGCAGAAAAGCAAACACAGCTCTTCTGACTCCAGAGCCCACATGTGAGCATTGCCAGTCCGCAACAGAATTGCTTCTATAATAGGTGATATGAATTACATGTTACATATTAGTAACTGATATTAATACATCAATGATTATTATGGATATGTCAATAATAGGTAATATCAAATAGTACTTATTTCATTGGGCTACTCCAAGGAGTAAATGAGATACATAAATGACTTATCATTTTATTTTCTAATAATATAATTCTGTAACACATGTTAGCATGTATGTATGCAGCCTTAAATATTTATTTTGACAACATGATGGGGTAAAATATATACATTGCATGTGTCTGAATAAGTAGCTTGTGGTCCTTTGCTTACCGACAGCACAGGTTTCTGTCATGATGACAATCTCTAACTTTTCTCCTAGCTCTCCATGCAGACCTGCTCTGATTCATTTTCCCCAGGCTGTGTCAGCTCCTGTGAAAGTTCCCATAGCACTGTATGCAGTGATGACAAAGGGTTCCAGAGCTCTATGACTTCTGTGTTAATTAAATGTGAGAAAACATGGAGCTCCGTGAGGACACCTCTGTCGTTTCTTTTTTAACTTGGTGCTTCCACCATACCTTGCAGCTACACCACTTACAACACTCTGCCACAGAACAGTAGTCTATTCATTGAGGGTGATGAGTCACAGAGCAGTTATGCGAAAAGGAAAGATGCACCTTGAGAGGCAGGGGAAGCAAAAGGTGAATCCAGGGGGCTTCGCATAGTTAGTGCAAAGGTCACACACATGAGATGCCAAGCTCTTCCTGATCACTGTCTCACCAGTCACTTATTAAGCCCTGAGTCAGGGCCTAGTACTGGAGAAACATAATCCAGTAAGTCTGATTCTCTGTCTTGGAGGAGCAGAAGGGAAAGGATTTTCCATCTACAATACCGATTACTTTCTTTGGGCTGGGCACTGGGCTAGGAGTTTTAATCCTTAAGATCCTCTTGAGATAGGCATTATAATTCCCATTTTGAAGATAAGGAAACTGAAGTTTAGATAATCCAAAAGGTTTACCTGAAGATCACAGAGCTGGGAAATGAAGGAATTGGGACTGCAGGTTTGCCACATTTTCCTATGGCTCCTATTAGAGAAGCTCATGTCTAGTGGGGAGACGGGCCTGCATCAGTTCTGTGTGGAAGGATAAGGTTCCTGGTCTACTCAGTCCTGCAGTGCACGTGGAGCCGAATGAGAGCTTCCCAGCAGCTATTGTTAGATCCTCCGCTCCAGCCTTAGACAGGAGGATGGATGGTCAAGGTCTCTGCTACTGTTTCTCAACCCATGCATGTCCATCTCTTCGGTTTCACTGCCAAGGGAAACCTTGGGGGTCCAGAGGGAGCCACACTGAAGGCTGCCACAGGTGGTTGCAAACTGGCCAGCCTGGCCTTCCTCTTGCAATGGAGGGGGTGGGGGGGGAGACGTTGTGGCCCTGGCATGGCTGATACATTGTAGGGCAGGCTGCCCACAATATTCCTAAAAAAGGGTCTCACTGCATCGCTCCACTGCTCAAAACCATTCGGTAACTTTCCTGGCATAGAAAAGGGGCAAAGTCCTGAGCAAGGCTTTGTGGTTCCTTGGGGAGGCCCCCAGCTTATCTTTGTAACTTCCTTCCCCACTTCCCCACTTGCCCCCTATTGCTGTAGCCAAGACATACCCCTCTTCTTCACTTCAGGACTTTTTGCCTTAGCTCACCCACTATAATTATTATTCCTATTATTATTATTTACCACTTATGGCTTAGGTCAAATGTTTACTCTTCCATGAAACCTTCACAAATAGTCCTAGGAGGGACAGGCCACTCCCTCCTCTGCATAACCTGCCTTGGATGGCTCTGAGTCATGACTACATGACTCAAGGAGTTTGAGGATTCCCCCTCGGGGCCTGGTTCAGAGCTTACTCACCCTGCACTCATTAAGGCTTTGTGGACTCAACTAGGAAACTGTTAAGAGCACAGCTGGTTCTCTGTGCAGTCTGTGTGCCTTTAGAGCCACTCCCGCTCTGCTCCCCTCCCCCCTGCTCAGGATTATAGGGCCCTGGTTCTCACAAACCATGCTTTGCAGGTGCCTTCACAGACCACATTTCCCAGGGTTCTTTCCAGGTTCTGAGGTCATATTAAATGGACATCAGGAAAGCTAGATGCTGATTCTGGCTCTGCCACTATGCATTCTTGGGTCATTCACACAATTCCTCTGGGCTTTAATGGTTCTTTAATAGAAGGATAATGTTAACATGATGTTCTGTAAGAGCCTGAGCTTCTTTCCTTCATCCTTCCCTCCCTCCCCTCCCCTCCCCTCCCCTCCCCTTCCCTCTCCTCCCCTTCCCTCCCCTCTCCTCCCCTCCCCTCCCCTTCCTCCTCCCTTCCTCCCTTCCTCCCTTCCTTCCTTCCTTCCTTCCTTCCTTCCTTCCTTCCTTCCATCTGTCACATACTCATGAAAAAGAGTATTGAGCTCTTTCCTTCTGCTGAGCAATGGGAATACAGAGGTGGGTGCAGCGTGGTCCCTCTGCTCAATGAGCTCACACTGGAGCAGAAACATTTGAGGAGAGTGATGTGAGTGGGCATGTTCTCTAGGCAAAGTAATAGATGGCCTGCTTGGGGAGTGGTGTAGTTAATGGGAACCAATTTCCTGAGGGCAGAATGAGAGCAATGGACACAAGTCAGAGGACATCTGATTTCATCTCTCGATGACAGGGTGAGTTTCTTAACAATCAGAGGAGCTGTGCACTGACACTGTAAGGTAGTGATGCCCCGTCAACAAACATATGGAAGACATCCCTATGAGGGATGCTGCCCTCATAGGAGGCAGGGACAGTTTTTATGCTTGGGGAAGATAGACTAAATAGTTTCAAAGAGGGTTTTTAATTCTAAGCTACTCTGATTAGAACTAAAATAGTTTTTTTCTCAAAGGGAAGGTGGGGATAAAAGGGAGAGATCAACCAAAGGACTTATGTGCACACATATGAGCCTAATCAGTGGTCAAGGACAATAGGGGGGTAGGGGCATGAGGGGGGTGGGGTGGGGGATTGGAATGGGGGGTTGAGGACAAATATGTGATACCTTAATCAATAAAGAAAAAAAAGAAACGCTAAAAAATAAAAAAAAATGGATTTTAATTCTAAGCTACTCTGATTCTATGCTTCAAATAAATTGTTTTGAAATGATTATTTTACAAAGCAGCATGACTTTATCTTTAAGCAAAACTCCATGGAATCTCAATTCATAAAATAAGTAAAATTGAATAAGTAAAGTTGTGTGACTGTTTTATTATACCTCCCTGGGCCTCAGTTTCCTCATCTATAAAGTGGGTATAAGAAGTATGCTTGTATCATAGGTCAGTCAAGAGGATTAAATAAGAAAATTCATGTGACAGTGCTTAAAACTATGCCC
This sequence comes from Vespertilio murinus, assembly GCA_963924515.1. Lineage (NCBI taxonomy): Eukaryota > Metazoa > Chordata > Mammalia > Chiroptera > Vespertilionidae > Vespertilio > Vespertilio murinus. The sequence continues at coordinate 125,737,494 of OZ004709.1, read as the reverse complement.
ATTACATAGTGGTTAACATGCAGGGTTCTTCTTTCCTCAACTTCCCCTCATTTCTTGAGAAAACAGGTTAAAAACTCAGCTTTAAAGAATCGAGGCCCTTCGGCTATCTGGTGGCTGAGCAGATTTGTGCTATAAGGCCCTGATGGTCCCACCAGCCCTCCTTTCTTCTCCTCTCTGACCTGAAGCATGCTCCCCCCGCCTCTTGCCCAATGCAATTCCTTTCTCCACTCCCAGCCCTCTCTGCCCTTGGCTTGAGCAGTTAAGAATCTGACTTGATGCCATGTGACTTGCAGCATATGGCTCTGGCTCCAGGCCTAGCTCCAACTTCACCTTGCTCTGATGGACTTGTTCCAGCAACTGGCTCCTGGTCTCCACCTTCCTGACTCCCAGTCTCACCTGGATTCCCTATAAAGGCACCAGAATATTTCCCCTCTCCTTTTCATCCCTTCCACCCATTCCTCCCCTTCATCTCTAGTCCTGAGAACCCCTACTGTAGGGCAGTAACTCGCATTTTCTAAGCATGCCCTCTAAGATGGACACAGAAGGCATGCTTAGAAATATATTTGATCCTCACATCAAAACTGTCAGTCAAGCATTATATGTGTACTTGTGTCACAAATGAGGAGACTAAACCTCCTAGAGCGCAAGTGACTTGCTGAGAAGCTGCTAAGTTGAGATCAGGACCCAGCTCTACCTGGCCCCAGAGCCCATGTCAGTTCCACACCCCAGGGTAATGCAACGCCCTGCCTTAGCTACCCAGTTGTCTTTTCAGCTGCCAGGGACTATCTCTCAGTGCTAAAGACAAATTCCCTGCATGGTTTCCTGAGGCTCAGCTGCCTCTGAATTATACTTGGTCTTTTCTGTTTATATACTCTCACATTCATTAATCCCTCACTATGTAATGGGCATGGTTTTAAACACTGTCACATGAATTTTCTTATTTAATCCTCTTGACTGACCTATGAGATAAGCATACTTCTTATACCCACTTTACCGATGAGAAAACTGAGGCCCAGTGAGGTATAATAATACAGTCACACAATTTTTAAATGGTAGTATCAGTATAAACCTGGGCATCTAGTTCCAGACCCTGAACTAATAACTAGACCCTGCATACAGACTTTTAAAATATATTTATTTATTTATTTATATTTCAGAGAAGAAGGAAGAGGAAGAGAGAGATAGAAACATTAGTGATGAGAGAAAATCATTGATCCACTGCCTCCTGAATGCCCTACACTGGGAATTAAGCCTGCAACCCCAGCATATGCCCTTGACCAGAATTGAACCTGTCACCCTTCAGTTTGCAGGTTGATACTCTATCCACTGAGCCAAACCAGCTAGGGCCCTGCATAGTTTGACTGACTGGCTGTGTCTTCCTCACCAGTAGCTAAGATGGTAAGACTCAGTGACACAGGTACTCAGGGGAGCTTAGTGACTACCCTTCCCCCAGAGGTCTCAAAATGGTAACTACCTTACATAGCCACTTTGCCAGGAGATCATTTTTCATTCAAGCTAATAAGTAAGTAATGAGAGCTGTGAGCATGGTGTGTGTGTGTGTGTGTGTGTGTGTGTGTGTGTGTGTGTGTGTGTATAATGGGATGAGGAACAAGGATACCTCTGCATACATTATTTGGTTAGACAGCTTTTCCTTTTCCGCCTAGTTGCATCAAGATGTCTTGTTTTGCTTCAGTGGATGGTTGAAGTTGTGGGTTGACATATAGATTTCATCTCTTGCTCCAAATTTGGTTGATTTATTGTGGCTGCTTGGCACTGTGAGTTGGGAAGGATTCTGCAGTCACAATTGGTCTCAGCAGGAAAGAGAGCCATGATCTATTAATAATGTCTGCCAGGTGCAAGGGAGATGGAGGTGATGCATGCGAGCAGTTTATTTGATAGCCATGAACTGATTTCCTATCCTGGCTCTTTCTTATCTGTTTTATCTGCAATCAGAAAAGTCCAGGAAGGCCTTTTCTTATCCTAACATGAGATGTGAGCTTTGACTGGATATCTATCTCCTTCATATCTGGATGTCAACATATAAACATGATGTGGAATGGGGTGAGGAGGCAGGTGGGGAGAGGGATTTATAACAAAATTGTTGCTTGAACATATTTTGTCTTGGCATTCCTTCCTAATTCAAATGGAGCATGAGTTCCTATTAACAACTTGGATAGCCAGTAAAGATCTCTCTCTTCAGTTCTTGTGCATGTGGCTAGGAGATCATTCCCAATGGCACTGTTCTGCATCCAATCTTGGTGGAAGTCATGTCAATACAACAGCAGCTCCACTGCTCTGGACTTAGTGTTCTCTCAATGCTCTTAGCCCTGATAGGTTACCAGATCTACGATGTTCTTAATAGGTCTTTCCAAAGCTGATCTTTCCGCATCTTTTAGGTTTTAATTCATGTGACTCTACCTCTAAAAAGGCTATCCTTTAGCACCCCATTAAATGTTTTCTATGGCCATTCTCTACTGTATTCTTCCCTCCCCTCCCCTCCCCTCCCCTCCCCTCTCTTCCCCTCCCCTCCCCTCCCCTTTCCTCTCCCCTTCCCTTCCCTTCCCTTCCCTTCCCTTCCCTTCCCTTCCCTTCCCTTCCCTTCCCTTCCCTTCCCTTCCCTCCTCTTCCCTCCCCTCCCCTCCCTTCCCCTTCCCTCCCCTTCCCTCCCCTTCCCCTCTCCTCTCCTCTCCTCTCCTCTCCTCTCCTCTCCTCTCCTCTCCTCTCTTTTCTTTTCATCCTCTTTTCTTCCTGTCTTGCTTCATTGACATGACATGTTTTTCTTATTGATCCATGTACTCATTAAGTGTCTGGCCTCTCAAGAGATGTTTGCAATGTAAATCTTATTTTTTTTTCTTATTCACCACTGTATCACCTATAACTCTGAAAAATAAAATAAAAACCAAGACTGATGCCAGAAATTTCATGTACGGTTTTCTCTGAGGTGAAGGACAGCTGCCATTCAATGTCTGCTGATGGTTCTGACCACCTGGCCCATGTAAAACAAGTTCCCGTTGCAGCAACCTGGATCTCTGAAATTTCTTACAATCCAAATGCATCTCTCGAAGAACTTTTCCCACTGTGCATACCCATATGCCCTTCCAGCTGGCCTCCAGCCTGGGGTTTCCATCAGATCAGTCAGAGGCTGGGAATATCAGATATCTGGTAGCTTCCCTTCTGAGAGTGAATTATAGCTCTTCATTCACACAGACTTCTTGGAACAGGCAGGCAGGAAGAACCTATGTGTCAAATTTCTTCCATAGTAACTCTATTGAGACACTAGAGGACCAATGCATGACATTTGTGCAAGAGCAGGCTTTCCTTCCCCTGGCTGCTGGCACCATCTCCTCTCTAGCACCTGGGACCCAGGCTGGCTTTCCTTGGGCTGCCCGAGGCAATAGGAACTGGGCTGGCTTCCCTCTGGCCACAAGCAGGCACCCAGGACCTGGCCTGGCTTCCCTCCAGTGAGACCCGGCTTCACCAGGAAGGGCATCTGAAATGACTTCTGGAAGACCTCAAGTCTAATTAGCATATTACCCTTTTATTATTATAGATTCCTTTGGCCACATTCCCCTGATATTGTGGGGGATAACGGAGTATTCAATAACTCCCCAATGCCACAGGCCAAAGTCTGAGGTCTTAAATTAAAGCACTCAAGGCTTCTCAAATCTCCCCATCTACTCTTAAAAAATATTTAATATTTCAAGAAAAATGATTTTAAATATAATAATGTTATATGCAATAAATATTAATATTTCAAGAAAAACTATCTAAAATATAATATCCCTGTTTACTCTTGTTCTCTTGACTGGCATCAGGAATGGACCTTGGCTTATTCTCTGAACATGCCTTGTAGCCATTCTCTCCCCTTGGCAGTTCTCGCCTAGGCATTCTTCCTTGGACAATCTTTCTGGTCTTCCTTATCTTTGGAATAGATGACTTCCCCGATGGTGCCTCATCCCTCCTGCACATTTTTGTATTGCTGCACTTTGACACGCGTTTTTGTAATATATTTTTTACTTGTTCTAAATAACAAGCCTGGAGTAAGCCTTATTTCTAATTTGCTTTTGTATCCTTAGTGCACCCAGTAGAGCGTCTAGTCCAGATTACAAAATAATGAATAGAGTCATTTCTTCATTTTTCTGAATGAGAAAACAAAAGCTCAGAGTGTAAGTGTCCTCATGCCCAAATCCAGGTTGGCTGGGGAATCAAGACTTCAACATCAATCTCTTTCTCATATTTAAATTAGAGGCCACACACTCACATGTCAAAGGGGACCAGGCCAGTTCCATAAGCACTGAAGCATGTGGGCAAAATACAGTCTGAAGCAGGAAGTTGTCCATCTAGGAGAGAAGCCAGCAAACAGCTACACTGACAACCAGGTGGGCACATGGGTCCAGCTCTGCCAGACATGTAGGTTCCATGCAAAGGTGAAATGTGTTTCCTATGTGATGACATATCACAAAGTTTTTAATGTTGCCAACTAGTTCCAATTAAAATACCTGGTTGTCCAAACACATCCCCTCTCTGAGCCAGTTGAGGGCTCAGCCTGCCAGTTGGTGACCTCTGCTTTTGGTCTCCCCATAAGATCATCCTGGATATAGAGCCACAGATCAAGTAAGGGTCTCAGACCTACACAAGAAGAGCCAAGTTCTGATTGCCTTTGTGGCAGAATTATTTAAAGTCACTGGCCTTGAGCTGAACTTGGGGCCCGCAAGATGAGCGGGATGAATACCCTTGAGTTTCACAGTTTGAAGTTGTGTCAACTCCCAAAGACAGGTTTCCTGGTCATTAAAACTGACCAGGAACTCTAGTGATGGTCTGCAAATGGGTTCTGCTGTGGATACATGCAAATCAATAGAAATTATAAAAGGCGCCCTGTATGGATTGGCTGGCTGTCAAGAAAGATAAAATACTGAGGAATGGTTGCAAGGAGGGAGGATTTCCCAAAGCCTGGCTCTTTGAAAGTGGAAGGCAATTGACTAAGTAACAATTACATCCATAGGGTGGGGTTGCGTTCAGCTCAGAGAAAGTAATCAGCTCTTCCTGAACCCAGGCACTAAAGAGCCAAGCGATGGGAACTTCGGCCACATTGACTTGAGCATGCATTTATTATGAAAAAATGATCCAGTATTGACCTGGAGGCCCTAATGCAGGGGATTAGCATATTAATAGCAGGCTATTGCATGCTCTTTCTAACTTTCTAAATGCTGTCCTTTCAAATACAAAGAAAATTGTGTCATTCAGATTTGCAACGATCACTTCCAGGTTATCATGACACTTATAATGTTGAGTACGTAGCTGAGCCCATTTTCAGTGTTAGATTTATAGTAATTAAAATAGGGATAACAGTTTCCTCTCAGATTGGTTGGGAGATGACTTTGTCCATGTATTTTGAACAGTCCCTGGCACAAACTGGATGCCATATGCAGTTTATTTCACTGCCCTTCTCAATTTCCATAGCCTTTTTTATCTGAGTCACTCTTAGGACTTGGTTGGCTTTCTTTCTGAATTTCATAATCTCTCTGTTCAGATATTTTCCTCTGTTAGGCAATGCATTATTTTGGGACTGAGTTTCCCACTGACTCATCTTTGCACGTTCCAAAGGGCCTGCCCACAGTAGGCAGCCGATCACTATTTGTGGCACTGACAGGTCCATAGCTTAATGAGTGGCACAGGGACTGCAGAAGTCTTGGCCCACTGCAGCATCCAGCATCTTCCCTGTTAGTCACTGTGCCCTGCAGTTGCTCTATTACACCAGGCCATCTGCCTCAGGATGAGCAGATGACCCTGCCGGTCCTGGTGCATGTGTGTTGCCTAAATCATCACCTGATCTGAGTATGGGTGAAATGGATGAAGAAGCTAGAATTTCTGTGACTGAGGGTGGAGGTAGAGCCTTAGGAAGTTTTGTTAAATAGGTGACTTCAGAGATGAGCCATAGAAGATCAGGGAGATGTTTCAAAGTAGAAAAGGAGGAATAATATTTTAGGCAAAGAAACAGCCTGTGCAAAGTTATGGAGCTGTGAAAAAGGGATGTGTAGCTAAAGAAGGAAGAAAACTTGAATCTTTGAGCACCTACTATGTTCAGGGGCTTTGTCAGTTATCTCATTCCATTATTTCACCTGTCTTACTAGGGAAGCCTTGCCCTTTCTATTTTAAAGGGAGGAAAAATGAATTAGTGATTGAATTTAGTAATTTGTTCAGACCTTATAGCCTAAAAGCAGCAGGGCTGTTTTTATGCTAATTCCCATTCCTGTGGTGTATGGTGCGGAGCAGGGAGCAGCGGGCTGAGGGACTGGGGATTCACGGCACTTCCCCAATATATTGTGGTCAACTTCGACCCTGAAACTGAGTTCTCTTCCAGTTCTGAAAATTTCCCATGTGTTTGAAAAGTGATCCTCAAATCTCCTGAAAGAAGGGGGGATGGGGCCTATGAGGAAAGTGATCTTTCTTGTATCACTTTGCAAGTTGTAGCCAAATTGCTTGAGCTATTTTCATGCTTGGATTTCAGACAACTTGCTGAGATGCATATTATCTGATTTGGGGTGTTCTGTGCAAAGCCTTTTTATTTTATCAGGTGCATTGCACTCCACCTCAGCCCAGGCTAATCGCCCCGGCGATGCCTCAGGAAACCCGGTTGGCAGTTTGCAGCGGAGCTGGAGACTAGCATTTCCACAGGCGCTGTTAGTCCAGGTGTGGGAGATAGGGGGGGTCCTGACAGACTGTCTCTGGGGACTAATTTGGGAGGCCTCCTTCTATCTGATGTAATCATCTTTTAGATTCCGTGGGCCTCTGGGAGGCTGAGCTGTCACACTATCTTTTTCCTAAGTGAAGTGCAACCTTCAGTGTGACATGATTAAACTGGATGTAGATAGTTCTTTCAATAGGGCATATAAATTCACAGATCCTCAGCAAACCCTCTAAAGTTACCAGAGGGGCCATTCTGTTTAGGTGCTGAGACTTTGGGGTCAGACAACCTGAACTTACAATCTTTTCTTTTTCTTTTTTCTTTTTTTTGCCCCTTACTAGTTGTGTGATAAAGGTTGAGCATTTTAACCACTGTACCCCAGTCTCCTCACTTAAAATACAGAAATAGGAATACCCTTCTTGCCCAGCCGGTGTTGCTAAGTGGTTGAGTGTTGGCCTGTGAACCAGGAAGTCACGATTGGATTCCTGGTTAGGACACATGCCTGGGTTGCAGGCTGGATCCTCGGTAGGGTGTATGCAGGAAGCAGCCGATCAATGATTCTCTCTCATCATTTATATATTTTTTTCTTTCTCTCTACCCCTTTCTCTCTAAAATCAATTATATATATATATATATATATATATATATATATATATATATATATTAAAGAATGACTTTCTCCTAGGGTTGTGAGAATTATATAAAATAGCATTCATAAAGCTCTAAATATATACTCCTGTAATATACATCCTTGATTCTGGAATCCCTGGTTGGGAATATAGCTAAATAAGTGAGAAATAATTAAAGTGTTATTTTCATACTAAAACAAAGATATTATGTTTTATATACTAGATATCAAAATTTATACAACACGTTAAGATTCCTAAAGGAAGCCTCAAAGAAATGTTAAGGTTGCAGCAGTTGCCTTCAACTAAGCCTCCAGGTCTCTAAAGGAAGATGGTTTTGTTTTTTGTGGAGTTTTAATGAAAAAATTCAAGCCAGCTCTGGTCCAGTCTTCCAACCATTGAAGGAAAAGTCTAGCTTCTGGCCTTTAATGCTATTTATACATTTAGATGTCCTTTTCCTAGATGGGATGTCAGTGTCAAAATTATCTCTGAATAGTTAAACAATAACTTCATTGAACCACAGAATTCAAGAGAGCTTACAGGGAGCTTTTATTATGCCAGGTGTATCTCACTTTACCTGGCACTTGCCATAATGGGCCCAGGACAGTTCTGGAAATTGTGTGTGCTATTTGGCAGGAGATCCAGAGACAGGCATCTTCACAGGTGGTGATAGTTCATGTGCAAGGTGGCTCCTGGTAGAACTTCTTTAGGAACCAAAGGTAGAACTAGAGACAACAGAATTTGCAATGTTTTTGGTGAAAATATTGGACTTCCCATAGGATGTACAATAGGATTTTGGGCCAATTTTACATTGATGTGAAGGGCAGTTGACCAACAGGTGACCTTCTGGTCATATAAGTATTTAATAAAAGCACTCACGAGTCTATGTCTGAGTTCATACTTAGGCTCTTAAGACTTTGGTAAGTCACTTAACCACCCTGGACCTCAGTTTTCTCCTCTGTAAGGTAGGGCTAATATTAGTAGTTACATCACTGGGCTGTGGTGAGATTGAAATAAGAGAAGCATGCAAAACTGTCAGTGTAGAGTGTGGTCCATGGAAAGCACTCATCAGATGGTAACTTAAACCTTCCACCACTGCTACAATGACAACTAAATTTAACAATAATGTATGACTGCTTGTGCTCTTCCACATCTGGAACACACTTTATCTGATGTCTGTCCTGTGATTTGATTTGCTTTCTCCCTTGAATTAGCAGTATTTGTTGTCTTTGTTATATCCCCTCTAAGCCCTTGAGCACCATGACCTCAGTGGATGCATTACTGTGCTCCTCCAGCATTCAGCACAGGCTGAGTCTTGGTTCAGATCCCCCGATAAACCCTTTTGCTACCATCAGCTCCACCCCCAAACAAAGGACACTTTGCAGTGATGCTTCCTTTCTGTGCTTACCAGTTGTTCCCTAACTTAATTAGATTCTACGGACCTAAGATCTGATGTGGATACACCTGGTAGTATTGCAGTCATTTGAATTTTGGTAAAATACATTTTAAAATGTGAATGAGAGTCCTATGTTTTAACAGGGTTGGTGGATTTATTTGTATGTGGGCTATTCAGTCCTGATGCCTGGATATTTTTTAAAAAGATCAAAAACAGAGACTGCCCATGGATAGAGAGGGTATGATGGCCACCTTTTGTGGGCAGCTTGGACTACAAGGCATGGGACAGATATAAGCTCTGACCATCACATCTGAGTCAGGCCTCAGAAATGCCAATTCTTTTTTTTTTTTTTAAATATATATATTTCATTGATTTTTTTACAATAGGAAGGGAGAGGGATAGAGAATTAAGAAATATGGATGAGAGAAACATTGATCAGCTGCCTCCTGAACATACTGGGGATGTGCCTGCAACCAAGGTGCATGCCATTGACCGGAATCGAACCTGGGACCTTTTAGTCCATAGGTGGATGCTCTATCCACTGAACCAAAACAGTTAGGGCAAAAGTGCCAATTCTTTTGTGTTGAAGGTTCCCTGGAGACCAGCACACTGCCAGAGTATCTTCATAGCCCTTCTCTATTGTAAGAATGAGTAGTATGTGTCCTGAGGGGTGAGTAGCAAGACCTTTCCTGTCTTTTCTGGCCAGAAATATTTATTTTCTTTATTTTTTTTTTCTTTTTTTTTTCTTTTTTTTTTTTTTTACTTTTTTATTTTTATTTTTATTTTTTTTTATTAAGGTATTATCTGTATACATAGCTTATCATTGCCCCCCCCCCCAATATATGCCCTCCCTCCCCAGAGTTTTGTGTCCATTGGCTATTCTTATATGCAAGCATACCAGTCCTTTGGTTGATCTCTTATCTCCCCCAGATCTCCCTACCCCCCCCCCCGCTGTCATTTGACAGACTGCCTGTTGTTTTACTGTCACTATATCAATCTTTCTGTTCATTCGTTTATAATGATCTTTAATATCCATAAATGAGTGAGGTCATGTAGTGTTTCTCTTTCATTGACTGGCTTATTTCACTCAGCATGATGCTCTCCAATTCCATCCAAGTTACTGCAAATGATGAGAATTCCTTCCTTTTTATGGCAGCATAGTATTCCATGGTGTAGATGTACCATAGTTTTCTGATCCATTCATCTGCTGACGGGCACCTAGGCTGTTTCCAAGTCCTAGCTATTGTAAATTGTGCTGCTATGAACATAGGGGTGCATATATCCTTTCTGATTGGTCTTTCTAGTTTCTTGGGGTATATTCCTAGTAGTGGGATTACTGGGTCAAATGGGAGTTCCATTTTCAGTTTTTTGAGGAAGCTCCATACTGTTTTCCACAGTGGTTGCACCAACCTACAATCCCACCAGCAGTGCACGAGGGTTCCTTTTTCTCCACAACCTCGCCAACATTTGTTGTTTGTTGTTTTGTTGATGTTGGCCATTCTGACAGGTGTGAGATGGTACCGCATTGTTGTTTTGACCTGCATCTCTCGGATAATTAGTGACTTGGAGCATGTTTTCATGTGCCTCTTGGCCTTCCTTCTGTCTTCTTTTGAGAGGATTCTATTTAGGTCCATTGCCCATTTTTTAATTGGCTCATTCATTTTCCTTTTATTGAGTTGTATAAGCTGTCTGTAGATGTTGGAGATTAAACCTTTATCAGTGATATCGTTTGCAAATATGTTCTCCCATACAGTGGGTTTTCTTGTTGTTTTGTTGATGGTTTCTTTTGACGTAAAAAAGCTTTTTATTTTGATGTAGTCCCATTTGTTTATTTTCTCTTTAGCTTCCATTGCCCTAGGGTTAGTATCAGTGAAGAAGTTCTTTAGGCATATGTCTGAGATTTTGCTGCCTGTGGATGCCTCTAGTATTTTTATGGTTTCCCGTCTTATGTTTAAGTCCTGTATCCATTTTGAGTTTATTTTTGTGTATGGTGTAAGTTGGTGATCTAGTTTCAATCTTTTGCATGTATGTGTCCAATTTTCCCAACACCATTTATTGAAAAGACTGTCTTGACTCCATTGTATGTTCGTGCCTCCTTTGTCAAATATTAATTGAGCATATTGATTTGGGTTGATGTCTGGATTCTCTAATCTATTCCATTGATCAATATGTCTGTTCTTGTGCCAGTACCAGGCTGTTTTGAGAACAGTTGCTTTGTAATACAGCTTGAAATCTGGTATTGAGATTCCTCCTACTTTACTCTTATTTCTTAAGATTGCTGAGGCTATTCGGGGTCTTTTATTGTTCCAAATGAATTTTTGGAGAGTTCTTTCTAGGTCTGTGAAGTATGTCCATGGTATTTTCATGGGGAGTGCATTGAACTTATATATTGCTTTGGGAAGTATGGACATTTTGATGATGTTGATTCTACCAATCCATGAACATGGTATGTTCTTCCATCTGTTTACATCTTTCTCTATTTCTTTTTTCAGTGTCCTGTAGTTTTCTGCATATAGGTCTTTTACCTCCTTGGTTAAGTTTATTCCTAGGTATCTTAATTTTTTTGGTGCGATGGTAAACGGGATTGCTTTTTTAGTCTCTGTTTCTGTAAGTTCACTATTGGTGTAGAGAAATGCCATTGATTTCTTGGCATTTATTTTGTATCCTGCTACATTGCCAAATTCGTTTATTAAGTCTATTAGCTTTTTGATGGAGTCTCTTGGGTTTTTTATGTACAATATCATGTCATCTGCAAATAGTGACAGCTTTACTTCTTCTTTTCCGATTTTGATGCCTTTTATTTCCTCTTCTTGTCTAATTGCGATGGCGAGTACTTCCAGTACTATGTCAAAGAGGAGTGGTGAGAGTGGGCATCCCTGTCTTGTTCCTGTTCTTAGAGGGAATGGTTTTAGTTTTTGCCCATTGAGCATGATGTTGGCTGTGGGTTTATCATATATAGCTTTTATTATGTTGAGGTATGATCCTTGTACTCCCACCTTGTTGAGAGTTTTTATCAGGAAAGGGTGTTGGATTTTATCAAATGCCTTTTCTGCATCGATAGATATGACCATATGATTTTTATCTCTCAATTTGTTTATGTGATGTATCACGTTTATTGATTTGCGAATATTGTACCATCCTTGCATTCCTGGTATAAAACCTACTTGGTCATGGTGTATGATCTTCCTGATGTACTGCTGGAGCCGATTTGCTAGAATTTTGTTGAGGATTTTGGCATCTATGTTCATGAGGGATATTGGCCTGTAATTCTCTTTCATTGAGTTGTCTTTATCTGGTTTTGGTATTAGGGTGATGCTGGCTTCATAAAAGGAGTTTGGCAGTGTTCCTTCCTCTTGAATTTTTTGGAAAAGTCTGAGGAGGATAGGTTTTAGTTCTTCCTTGAATGTTTGGTAAAACTCTCCTGTGAAGCCATCTGGCCCTGGGCTTTTGTTTGCTGGAAGCTTTTTGATGACTGCTTCAATTTCTTCCCAAGTTACTGGTCTATTGAGATTTTTAGATTCTTCCTGATTGAGTTTTGGAAGGTTGTATTTTTCTAGGAATATGTCCATTTCCTCCAGGTTGTCCTGTTTGTTGGAATATAGTTGTTCATAGTATTTTGTAACAATCCTTTGTATTTCGGCGGGGTCTGTTGTTATTTCACCTCTTTCATTTCTAATTTTGTTTATTTGGGTCCTCTCTCTTTGTTTCTTGGTTAGCCTGGCTAGAGGCTCATCAATCTTGTTAATCCTTTCAAAGAACCAGCTCTTGGTTTTGTTGATCTTATGTATTGTGTCTTTGGTCTCTATGTCGTTAATCTCCGCTCTGATTTTTATTATTTCCTTCCTTCTGCTTACAGTGGGCCTTTCTTGCTGTTCTTTTTCTAACTGTTTGAGTTGTAGGGTAAGATAATTTGTTACCATTCTTTCTTGTTTTTTGCAATAGGCTTGTAGGGATATGAACTTCCCTCTCAAAACAGCTTTTACTGCGTCCCATAGATTTTGGATTGTTGTGTTTTCATTGTCATTAGTTGCCATGATGTTTTTGATTTCTTCCTTGATTTCTCTGGTAACCCATTCTTTGTTCAATAGCATGCTATTTAGTCTCCATGTGTTTAATTTCTTTGGCTTATTATTATTGTAGTTGATTTCCAATTTTATGGCACTGTGATCTGAGAAAATGCTTGATAAGATTTCTATCTTCTTGAATTTGAAGAGACTTTGCCTATGTCCCAATATGTGGTCTATCTTTGAGTATGACCCGTGTGCACTTGAGAAGAATGTATATTCTGTGGCTTTGGGATGAAATGTTCTGAAGATGTCAATTAATTCCATCTGGTCTAATACGTCATTTAGAATTTACGTTTCTTTACTGATTTTTTGTTTAGATGATTTGTCCAGAGGTGACAATGGAGTATTAAAATCTCCTACTATGATAGCATTGCTATTAATCTGTCCCTTAATGTCCTCCAGCAGTTTCTTTATGTATTTGGGTGCTCCCAAATTGGGTGCATATATGTTTACCAGGGTTATTTCTTCTTGTTGGATTACACCCTTTAGTATTATGAAGTGGCCTTCCTTATCTCTTGTTATGTCCTTCACTTTGAGATCTAGTTTGTCAGATATAAGTATTGCTACCCCAGCTTTTTTTTCGTTTCCGTTTGCCTGGAAAATCTTTTTCCATCCTTTCACCTTCAGTCTGTGGGCGTCTGTTTTTCTGAGGTGGGTTTCTTGTAGACAGCAGATGAATGGGTTTTGCTTTCTTATCCATTCTGTTACCCTATGTCTTTTAATTGGAGCATTTAAACCATTTACATTTAAAGTAATTATTGAAAGGTAGGTATTTGATGCCATTTTTATTCTATCCCCCTGTGTTCCTTCTTCACTTCCTATTTCTTTATTATTACAGTAGACCCTTTAGCATTTCTTGCATTGCTGGTTTGTTGGAGATAAATTCCTTTAGTCTGTTTTTGTCGGTGAAGCTCCTGATTACACCTTCAATTTTGATTGACAGCCTTGCGGGGTACAGTATTCTTGGGTTCAGACCCTTCCTTTGCATGACTTTGTATATGTCATCCCATTCCCTTCTGGCCTGATGAGTTTCTGTTGAGAAATCAGTTGCTAGTCTGATGGGGTTTCCTTTATATGTAACTTTCTGTCTCTCTCTGGCTGCTTTTAAGATTCTGGTTTTGTCGATGTTTTTTGCCAGTTTAATTATAATGTGTCTGGGTGTTGATCTTTGGGGGTTCATTTTGTTGGGGACCCTTCGAGCATCTTGGATTTGTGTTGGTTTTTTCTTCTCTATCTCAGGAAAGTTTTCTGTCATTATTTCTTGAAATACTTTTTCCATATCTTGCTCAGTTTCCTTTCCTTCTGGAACCCCTATTATTCTAATATTGTTTTGTTTTGTATTGTCCCAAAGCTCCCTTAGGCTCTCCTCCTGTTTTTTAATTTTTTTTTCTAGCAACTGCTGTAATTGGGTATTTTTTTCCATTTTGTCTTCTAGCTCACTGATGCGGTCTTCTGCTTCATCTAGTCTACTCTTGATGCTTTCTATTGAGTTCTTCATAGTAGCGATGTCATTTTTCATTTCTTCTTGGGTCACCTTCATTTCCTCTTGGGTCACCTTCATTTCCTCTTGGGTCTTCTTCATTTCCTCTTGGGTCTTATTCATATTGTCAAATTTGTCTTCCATTCTTTTTAGCCAACTTATGATCATTACTCTGAATTCTTGCTCTGGTAGGTTGCTTGCCTCTAACTCGTTTACTTCATTTTCTGGTGATGGTTGATTTTCTTTCACAGGCGGGTTGTTTCTTAGTCTCCCCATGCTCTCTCTTTATAGGGTGCCTGGTAACGTAGTTCTCTCCCTCCTGCTTTGATTTAAAGGCACAAAATACAACACAACCAGGTACAACACACAAGGCACTGGACAGAAATGTGTTTGCAATATTAATATCCTCCAATAAAGGTGTCTAGAACCCAGATAACAAGAACATACAATCCAATAAAAAGAATAAGCAAACCAATCTTACACACACACAAAAAAGCATAAACCTTTGATATAGTTAGCATTCAACATACAACAACAAAGGGGTAGAGAGAAGGCTTTTTTTTTTTTTTTTTTTGGTGGAGGGGCAGTGGCAAGGTAGGTGTGAATGGGATTGGAGCAGGGGGTTGGGAATTATATATACACAGGACAGGTGAAAATTTTGGAGAGGGTAAACAGAAAGAGTAAGGAAAATCTATAGCAGTAAAGGGTTAAGATAAGCAGGACACCAAAGGTAAAGGGTTAGGAATAGAGAGATGTCATAAAGGTAGGTTTGAGATAGAATAGAGCGTTGGAGAAGGCAAGGTATGAATAGTTTTTAGAATAGTAATCCCGCAGGAGGAAATATAGAAAAAAGGAAATAGAGGAAAAAGGAAAAAAAAAATAGAAAGCAAAAAAAAAGGATTATAATATGACACTTAAAAAGTAGTAATAAAAATAAACAAAAGAAAATAAGATAAAAAAGATAAAAAAGGTAAAATAGTAGTAGTAATAATGTTGATTACCTATAAAAATGAATTAATTAAAAAGGTAAAATCTAGTGATGGCAGATGAAAAAAATTTCTTGAGTAAACTTTGCAATTAAAGTAGGTAAAAAACAAAAATTCAACAGTTAAAAAAATAAAAATTGAAAATTAAAAATTAAACAAAATTTGCAGTAATGAAGGTCATTCACTTTCTGTGTTGCTATGTCTCGCTCGCCTGTTCCCAGTCTGGGCGGTAGTGGCAGTTCACTGTGTTTCACCGTTCCTCCGTGTTGATTACAAGACCTGATTTTTAAGCCAATCTAGAGACCCTATGTGCTTTAGCCTCTGGGTGGCAGTGTTTCTGGATGACTTCCAGGACTCTAAAGCCTTTCTAGCTTTTTCCTCTTCTCTGTGTCTTTGATGGCTGAGGGTGGGGCGGTCCGGAGCTGGCTGCACTCCCCTGTAATTCTGCGGCTACTTCTTGGACTCAGATCCAGCTGTGCTGCTCCTTAGATATCCCTAGTCTTAGGAGCCCTGTCCACAGACAGGCGCGCCTCCAGCTGAGAAGTAAATCCACGACCAGTCCCTCAGCCTCTGTGCGCCGCGCGCGCTGGTGCGCAGGGGGGGGGGGGTGTTGCTGCGCCGAGTGGAACTCGGTCAGAACTACAGGTCCCAGTCCCTCAGCCTCTGTGCGCCGCCAGAAATATTTATTTTCTTCGTCTTGGGCCCCGAGGAGGACAAGAGAGGTTTTAATCTTGTGTGTTCTGTATAGGGCCCTTTACTGAAAGGACCAAGAACTTATACATCCACCAATCTCTGGAACTAGAAAGTCAGTCTCTCATG
This sequence comes from Vespertilio murinus, assembly GCA_963924515.1. NCBI lineage: Eukaryota > Metazoa > Chordata > Mammalia > Chiroptera > Vespertilionidae > Vespertilio > Vespertilio murinus. Next base: position 125,721,435 of record OZ004709.1, on the reverse strand, counting down.
AGACCAATGCAGGTTAGCATTTTACCACTCAGGGGATGTATTTGATGACCTGTGGTATTGTGGAAAGGACATGGGTTTTAGAATTAAGCGGAGCAACATTAGAATTCCTGCTCTGTCACTGACTAGTTTAGGCAAGTCACGTCTTTACGTTTGAATTCCCTTACTTTCAGAATAGGGAAGATACCATCTACCTCTCAGGGTTGAGAGAATTTAATGAAACCACACTTTAAAAGCTCCCAGCAGTGCTTACTTGGCACACTGTATTAAACAAGGGTTACTCTTTTTTGTTTCTCTTACTCATTTGTTGAAAGGCTATACTAATGCTGAGACTGGATTGGATGTCAGTGGAACTGAATTCTGATGTGGGTTCAGCCATTAACTCCTGGTGCATCTGGGTATAGTGTAACCTACCTTTCCAGATATCAATGGTCTCATCTTTAAAACAAATCTTAGTTAGAAATTTGTTCTAGAGTGTCTCTAAGGCCCATTTCAGGTTTTTTTGTTTTGTTTTGTTGTTTTTTTGTTTTGTTTTTTTGGTTTTTTTTTAGCATTCTAGATGTAGCACAGAACTTCTTTAAGGACAAACACTAGAAGTCTGATAAGAAACCTTCAGATTCCCCTTCTCCTCCACAGACATGTACCTTTTCCTCTGTTGCATCAAGCCAACTTCAGTGTCCCAAGTCAGTAATTCCTTCATTGCATATCATTAACATCCAAGTCAGCTCAGAAATCTGCTGCCTAGGTGTTGCCGCAGGTTAAATAATATCTCAAAATAATAAAATTGGGTCTTCTATTTAATGCAGAATGGAATTTGGATAATATCCAATTTTTAGAACAAAAGTTTTTATTACTCCCTAGTTACCATGATCTCAGTCCTTCCAATATGAGGTCCAGCACCTTCTTGCTTTTTGCAGTCTATTTGTACATTGTGTGTACCAAGAATGTTATAATAAGAACACAGCATTTGCCAAAACCTGTTTGGCTCAGTGGATAGAGCGTCAGCCTTCGGACTGAAAGGTCCCGGGTTCCATTCCAGTCAAGGGCATGTATCTTGGTTGTGGGCACATCCCCAGTAGGGGGTGTGCAGGAGGCAGCTGATCGATGATTCTCTCTCATTGATGTTTCTAACTCTCTATCCCTCTCTCTTCCTCTCTGTAAGAAATCAATAAAATATATTTTTTAAAAAAGAACACAGCATTTGTTTTTTAAAGTTTTGGGTCCAAAATGTCTACTTGCATTAATTGTTGACTCTGGTGTGCAAGTCAACATCTCCTTGAGCCTCCATGCCCCACCACCACAAAAATGGGGACATTAACATCATCCTGATCCATCTCCTCAGGCTGCTTAGGGACAGTAGTAACGTAATATATATAAATTGGGTTTTATAAAGTACTTATGTTCATGTAGCAAATTCTCTTTATTCTTCTGAGCCTCAGTTTCCTCATCCGAAAATGAGGTTCATTAGGTCACCCTCATATAAGGTGCCTAATACAGTAGTTAGTACAGAGTTGATACTCAGAGAATGACAGCTGTTAATTATCAGTGCTGATTCTCAGATAATTCTTCAGAAATGAAATGACAATACAATTTTATTTTACTCACAAGGAAAGTGCTTTGTAAAGATTTCTGTAAGAGTACTTATCACTACAATTATCTTTTTTAATGTTTGGCAACCAAACGAGGTAGTTTTCATACTCTCTGTTCCTTGTCTTCAATAACAGCACCGCTGGAATATAAGTTATTACTAGTAAATGTGCTTATTAGCAATTGACAATTCACTGAAACCAGTGAACAGTCAGCAGAGAATCCACTTATGAGGGGTGCTGTCAGAAGAGGATATCCTTTGAGGCGTGTGTGCTGTCCTTAGGAACTCCTGGCTGCTATGGAGCCCAGTCCTTGTCAGTGTGGCTTTCCCATAAAGAGTAGTATGTGACAAGCCTGCTGGGGCAGGAAATAGTTTTATGCTAATGGGTTTGTGCTTCACTGATGTTTTCCCATTAAAATCATGTTAACGGTGCCCCCCCTGTTAATCATCCCAAAATCAGTTTATTAATTAATTCATTTTGGGAAATCGCAATTTAGTCAGAGCTCTCCAGCTCATTAGCATGTTACCAGGACAGGGAAAATAGATGTCACTGAAATTCCTCCTTACATGTGTAGTTTGTCAGGGCATGGGTCTTCTTCAATCTTGTTGGTTTGTGCATTCATTCATTTATTCGTTCAGTAAATAATTGTTGAAAGTGTCCTTTGTGCCTGATTCCACACTTGATCTGCCTCAAGCACATCGGAAGGCTGGGGGAGTGAGACTTGCAAATGGAAACTGGTGACAGGGTGGAAAGGAGCACAGGGGACTGCTTTGGGCCAAGCACACTTTATACTATCCTTAAACTAGGCATTGCCCTAGGAACAGGTACAGCCTTTCAAAGCCACTTCCAATCCAGCTGAACCTGGCTACATACATTTACACAGGGTGCTCTTAGATTATGCAGCCAAGTCTCCATTTTTGTAATAATGGTAATATTTATTGACAATAAGAGCTGACATTAATTAAATAATTATGGTGTGCCAGGCACTGTCCTTAACACTTTACGTGTCACATCTCAGTGAATAACAATGAGTTGGTAACATCTAAGCTTCACAAAAATCCTATAAGGTAAGTACTAAGGGTTTCCCCGCTTATAGACAGAATACTGAGGCAGGCTGCACAGATGTGCACACAAGAAGTTTGGCTCCAAAAGAGATAAAAATGAAAACCAGAGTAGGAAATAACATAGCGAATAGTGAGAACAGAACTCAGGCCCCAATGGCCAAATCTGCAGTCTTTCCACTGCTATCTGCTTCCAGAAGTGCTTCCAGAACTGCTATCTCTGGATCAGTCCCATCTCCTGAAGGTCCTTCATAAAATAGAATACAGACACCGTGTGTCTTGGGGTCCAGGTCTCAGTCTGACTCTCTGTCCCTAGTGTTTGGCACCTGATATGCACTCAACGGATATTTATGGATTGGTTATACGAACTTGGAAATTCAGGATTTGTCTACTGGGTAATACAAAGATCTCATCTTGGAGGTTCGCCTTTCTGGCTGTGTGGCCTTAGGTAAATATGACTCCTTTCTAAGGCTCAGTTTTCTCATCCACATAATAAATCTGAAAGTACCTTCCCAGGGCATTGTGAGGTTAAGTGAAATGAAATGAAAGTATCCTGTGTCTAGTAACTGGCTATGCCAATGTCAGCAGAAGCCACCCTCCCTATTAACCTTGCCATTTGGAGTGTCAGGATGGTCCTCACTGAGTGGCTTGAGGGCAGATGGGGGCCAGTATGCCTGAGAGGAGACATTGACCTTTCCTTTTACTCACTGGGCACTCAAAGGGCAATGCTGACATTGGTGAGCTTGTCTGTGGGTCCTGTGATTTCCCTGGATACCTTTGCTCATAGAAGATACAGCCATCAGCTGGCTGCCCACAGCTCATGATGGCACACTGGCCAGAGAGGAAGCATGCTGAGCCCTCCACCTTGCCCTTTTGAACCTTCCTGCTTGAACTCTGGGCTTCCTCTGGTCTTTACTGCCAATGCTGGCCTCCGGGCAAGGAGGATCAGTGTACAGGGGGAGGTCATGAATGTCTGAGGACATGGTATCCATGGTGAGAGAAGAAAGCTTAATTGCAGGGAGGGAAACTAAAATTTAAAAAAGTAATTTTTGGAATAAGAGGTAGGAGCTATGTCAAGGTGTAGAGGGCCAAATGGGAAGAGACCTGGACATGTTTACTGACTGAGCTAGGATATTGACAGAATCATGTCAGTTACACTCCTGCCCTGGAAGGGCCAAGATGTTCTTAGTTCCTGCTTGTGTTTGTTAGGCAGGAAGGAGTGGATGGGATCTGACCCCTCCCAGGCTCCTTGTTTTTCTGTGAAACCCCCTTGTTAGATTGGAGTATAAATAGATGTGCTGTGTGGCTCAGGGTCGTCAGTCTGCCTCTCCATCAGGAGAGGTCAGAGGCCCTCCCAGCTCCCAGCTTAAAATCTTTCTCTGTGTCTTCTCTCTTTATTTCTAATATTTCTCAATCCCTGGCCGCCTCCCCTTAGAATCGGTTCGTTCATCTCTCTTTCCGTGCGGGACACGGAGAAGGGAGATCCCACCACATCAGGCCCCCCGCATCAAGGTAGATAAATAATACATCATATGGGGTTGCCTTATTTTATTTAATTATTTACTGGTGGAGCTTGGGGTGTTTCCTCTGAGGGAGATGGAGAGAGAATGAGCCTTTGCTGTCAACAGACATCATCTGGAGTTAAGGGGTGGGAGGCAGTCCTATGTGGGAGGCACGAATGCCAATACATAAAACAATAGAGAGAAGGGAATGGAAGACAGGAGTTATGCTCAAATCTTGCCCTCTTCAGAAACAACAAAAAGAGAAACTTCTTTGGTCATGAGCTTCCTTGGTGGCAGAGACTCTCAGAGTTCATCCTCCTGCAAAGACCTGTCCATCAGGATGCCTGATGGTGCCCAAGCTTGAGAAGCTATGAGGCGGTAGGACTGGTGAAGGATCATCTATTTCCTATCAGATCTTTTTCAGGCATCTCAAGGGAACCCAGCTCCCATTTATTAAGGATCCCCTAACCTTTGTCAAAGAGATATAGATTCATCATTAGAAAGAAGAGTTGTTTTGTCCACATTGTAGAACTGCTGAGCAGTAGGAAGAACTGTTCAAGTGATAAGATTTTCACTGAGCTGAAAGGAGACTGAGAGAGGATTTACTCCAATTCTCCTCTCTTCTTAGGAGAAGATTAAGGCCCAGATAGGAGAGAGTTCTTGTTGCTAACCCAGCCATAGATAGTTCCAGAACTAAATTAGGCAGTGATTACATGATGATAGTAGTTGAATTTTATTGAGCAACTGCAATTTGATACCTTCTGCAAGATAACCTGACCAAGGCCTTGATAACCTGACCTTGTTTAATCCTCATAATTGCTCTGTGAAGCAGTATGGTAAAGAGATTGCTATGTGTTCATCATATCATTGCCTCTTCCTGGACACAAGGAAGACACTTTCCATTCCAACTTGCAGTTATGTTGGGACCCTTACAAATAAGTTCCCGCTAATAGGATGTGGGTCAACATTATACCCGCCTTCAAGCTTAGATGTAAAAGGTCCCATTTCACTTTCTGGTTCTTTCCTTCCCTGCCATAGCAATCTAAGAGGTTATATGTTCCAGATGGGTGGCTACAAGATAGAGAAAATCTACCCTACCCACATCAGATACAGCAAGTTAGTGATACATAGTGTGATGAGCCACTAAGGTTTGGGGGGTATTTATTACTACGGCAAAGCCTAACTTATTCTGATTAGTGTAGATGTGTTATATTATGATCCCATTTACATATTATAAAACTAAGACTTAATGAAATAGATTAGCTAATAAAGGGGCAAATTCAGGATTCAAACCCATGTTGGTCTATGTCAGAGCTTATTCTCTTTTTATCATAAGATAAATGGAGAGAGCGGTAAAATGAAAAACAGCAAAGAGCCACAGACAGGAATCTAAAAGTGCTACTTTGGACACATTTGTTTAGTTCTTTAGGGACTGTTTTCTGGCTTATGAAAGAGAGAGAAAAAACCAAAAACCATTTCCCATCCTGTTTAGATCTTGCCCAAGAAGTTGAGTGGCAGTGAAGAAATAGCATTATAGTAGGAGTCATGAGGTCTGGGTCCTATTACCTACCATTTACTCATGGGTCCTTGATTACTTATGGGCCTCTTTCCCTCGTAAGGGTTTCTTCCTCATAATCTATAACAGCAAGGGATTGGACCAGATAACTGGTGAAGTATTTTTTTTTAACCTGACAGTGACACTGACATACTTTGTAGGGTCAAATAAGAGGTTACAAGTACTAGAGTTTGTAAATGATAAGTATCACGCATAGAGAAGGGAACACCATTATGAGATGTCTTCAAGAGCTGCAGATTTTAGGATTGGGTGCCTAGTTTTTAGGAATAAATGATTCCTTCTGGATTATCTCAAAGGCACATTTTAGAGGCTGCTACTAAGGCATTGGCAGGCAACTAGCTGGGTGAGGATTAGGTCTCACAGATTCTCACAGCCATGGATAAACAGACTGTGGCATAGGCTTATCCTAACTCAAGAGAAACTGTGGACCTCTGGACTCCTCCCCTTTCTCTTCCTTCTTCTTCTGCTAAGAAACTATCTTTCAGCCTGGCCTTTCCTGCCTCCACATCTAATGTACTCACCTAGACATCCCCCCTCAGCCTACTTAATTTTTTCCTAACCCTCAGTGGCCACCACCTGACAACATTGCATATTGTCTGTTCCCCTGCTGCAATGTGAGCCTCACAGAGCAGGCACTTGTCTGGTTTGTTTACGCAGCAACCCCACTTCAAGAGTGCTCAGCACCCAATAAATATTTGTTGAATAAGTTAAAGGAACTACTGATTCCTCTTATAAGTGGCTATTCTCTACTCTTCTTGTGAAATACATCCAGGGAGGAAATTCCCAGAAAAGCAGAACTTGAAGGCACTTGCAGGATCAAGTAATATGAGCACTTTGCTTGTCAGAGATGAACTAGGGGTTTGAAAGAGAGAGAGGTGGAACTCAGAGAAGGGAGAAAAATCCAATATAGCCACAGCTTTGCATTGACATTTAAGGGTCCTTTAAAAGTTGAAAGCAGTTTTTCAACTGCTATAACTGTGGTCCCAAACCCAGGTATGTTCTCTGCTGTGGATTGAGAAGGCCAAATTGCTGGAAGGGACTGTACAGCTTGGTCCACTGCTTCACTGAAAAGTTGGTGCACTAGAGACTCAAATTCCATAGGCAGGGAAATGACTAATTCATATTCTGTGGTCCTAGCATCCAGCAATAAACCATCCTCAAGGGTTGCTTAGTGTTCAAGAAGTGCATGGAGCTGATAACTTTTCTTCATTTCTGGGTATCCCTGCTCTGGTTCCAAAATTTTCACCCTCTGCTACCAATTTTATTCTCTCCTGACTTCACTTACCATATACACAGTCATCTGAAACTTCATCCACTTCCCTATTTCTCCCAGTCCCCTTAATAATGAACATTTCATACTCATTTCTTCCATAAGCCTCCTGTTCCTACTTAGAATTTCTTCTCTCTTTTTCAGGCATTTGTTGTTTTATTTTGAGGACAGAAACTCTGTGTTATTTATCACTCTATCCTCGATGCCTCATAGTGTCTGGAAATACACAATGATAATGATAATGATTATGATAATAATGATAGCAGGTATAACTTATTGAGCACTAACTCAATATCAGAGACTGTGTGAAGCACTTGACATGATTTGTTTATACCCATGAATTGGTGAGTTACTATTCCCATTTTATAGATGGTAGAATGCTAACTAGGACTCAGAACTTGAAAGTTGTAATAATCATCAGACTAAATATTAAGTGAACTGAATTAGAAGGGAGGGGAAAGGATGAAGCAGATTGAACTCTTTCTTCTCTCACCACATCTCTGTGTTTTCGTTTTCTTTTTCCCCCTTTGAGTGTCAGGAAAAAGAAATCTATTTCCTAGAATCTACAGGCATGCATGTGCATGAAAATGAAGCAGCCCCAAGCGAGGCACCCTGACACCCATTAGACCTTTGGTGACTAATGAAATGTGAGCAATCTGTGAGTTTCCCATCTCCCTTCTTGGAGGAATTCATGACTCAGCAGCATCCCCTCCTCCCGGAGACACAGGTGGCACATGAACTCTCAACCCCAACCCCCACAGCAATTATGAAAACCCACTTGAGTAGCAAATTAATATGCAATTACGATTTTGGCAAGTGCCCCAAGGAAACCCAAAAGGGCTTAATTGAGTGGCATTTTCCCATGAGCCCATTCCCAGAAAAATGGGACAAAACATTTCAGATGTGCTCTGGCCCCAGACAACACTGGGGAGGGTGTTGCCTCAGGGGGTGAAGGGTGCTGACATCTGAGGTATAGTGATAGGAATTCAACCAGACAAGTATTTGCTATTTGGGTTGGCTAACCTTCAGGGGGAAATCATACCATTATGGACTCACAATGTAGAAGAAATAGGGTTGGGGGGGGGGCAGCACAACAATTAAAATAAACTGTCATAAGTTTTCCCAAGCGGGATTGGTAGGAACACAGTCCTCAAAGTCTGAGGGTTCAGCTTGTGAGCTAGCAGGCGAGGAAAGCTGCATCCAGCATTAGGGCCCCACAGTCCTTGAACTTGTGCGGGCAGCGTGAGGGCAGAGTAAAGACCCAGAGATGAGATGATCTGAAGGCAGCCTCAGGCTCTACCCAAGCAAGCTACATGATCATAAATCTCCTACCACCCACCATACACAACAATAACCTCTGGGTGCATTAAAGATTTAAATAAAAAAGGAAAGAAAGTTAGCAGAATATTTGTATAACCTTGGGCATTAGGGGAATACTTCTAAATAAGATAGTACATCTAGATGCTTAATATATATTTGAATAAGATAAGCATTTAAAATTTGTGCATGTTAAGATCTCATAACCAAAGGCCAAAACCCAGACAAAATGAAATAAGTGGTGCTCTGGAAAATTATTTGCAGCGCATATGAAATGAAGTTATAGGGACACAGGTTAAGGTGCCGGTATAAAAAGTGCTTTCACAAGTTGACAGAAAGTCAAGCAACTTAATTAAAAAAAATAGGCAAATATTATACAAAGGCAGATATGGAAGAGATCATCTAAATGGCCAATAAGCATGCAAAAGATGCTCAACCTGACTAGCAGCAAGGGAAGTGGAAAATAACCCAACAATGAAAGAGCACTTTTTACTCTCTCGATTGGCAAACAACAGAGATGACAAAAATAACTGGGCACAGGGAGGATGTGGGGCCACAGGTGTCCTCAAGGACTGCTGGTGGGAATATGATTTAGTGATACTTTTGGAAAAATTACCTAACAATACGTTTTAAAGTTAATATTATGCGCACCATTTGATTCTAGATTTGGAAACCCATCCTCTACTTACAAATACGGGTATGTAAGGGATTATTCATAACAATTGTTTTTGTGTGGCAAACAACACAAAACATCATCAAAGAAAAGCTAGAAACAATTTGAATGCCCATTAATGTGGGAATAGTGAATAAATGGTAGAGCATTTACACTATGGAATGTTGTGCAGTTATTATGTGCTATGAGTTAGTTTTATGTATTTTTATAAGTTTTGACCTGAAGCACTCTTATAAGATACTGCTAAATGAGAAAAGCAAGTGGGGTATCTATATCATAATTTTGAGGGTGAAAACAAATAACAATTCTCTTTATGCATATAAAGAGAAAAGTGCTAAAAAGGGAGTAGAATGAGGGATAAATATTAATTTTTTTATCTAGAATGCATATATATTGTTTTTGTTATTAAAAGAAAACCAAAAATAATGGAATTACAAAGAGAACCACTGAAATGAATGAAAAAAATTATACATAGGTGGGCAAGTATAGGTTGACAGTTATGAGTATATGAAACAGAGTTTATTCTTGTATTATTATTTATTCTTTTATTATTTATTTATATTACAATGGTAAACCTACTTTTACCCACAGGAAGAATGTTGGAAGAAGCTCATTGACCCCATTCCAGGATCCCTGCTCTGAGGAAGGGTTTTAGCTCAAGATACTTAAATCCTCCTCTATCTCTAAGAGTCTAAGGCTGAGGAAAAGTGGACATTGCAGGATCAAAGAAAAGCAACAAAGGGGAGACTATTGAGATGGGAGTGGCCAGGCAGAGGGGACAGGAGGGTGAGGCTATGGCAGGAGGAGTCTGTGCCTTTAAGAGAGCAGATGCAGAAAATCTGCAGAAGCAGAATGTGAATTGCAGGGAATGCAGGAGCAGGAGCGAGGGTGATGAAAGGGATAGAAAGTAATCCACTGTGTCAGCAAACTGGGATGTACTGGTGGTAAGAGACTAACAAGGCAAAGGGAAGAGCTGGGATAAGCTGAGTACCTTCATGGAAAGGGTACCAATGTGAGCAGATTATTTATTCAGTAAGGTGTGCAGAGGGGCATGGTAGGGTCACCATACACAGTGAGAAGTGCTTGGGTGTGGCGTGGAGATGAGGCTCTTTCTCTCTCAGACAGTAGGGCAGGGAAGGACTTCATTTCAGATGGTTGGAGAGGGGCAGCTAGATTCCAGTTTGGAACCCAGGTTACTAGCTCTGGGGTCATTCTGTGTAAGCCTTCATTACACTTAGTGGAGTTACATAATGCCTACTTCTTAGACTTGTTAGTGTCAGAGAAAAAGAGTGTTTGGCCCATCTGCTGCTATTACATGAGGAAGTGCAGTGTGGAGGGGAGGAGTCACCTTGTAGAGTCAAACAGACTGGGGTTGGGATCCAGGCTTGGACACTCAGTAACTGCTGACCATGGAGATCCTAAGGCAGGCTGGTTCCCTCATCTATGATTGGGGCTATGAATGTAAGGGTGTAGTAAGGTACGCAGATACTGTTTGGCAAATAGAATGCCTGGAATAAAGATGATGCTTCATGTATAGAAACTGTTATTGTTTTTCCTCATCATCCTTTTCCTAAGAGGTAAAGTCTCTGCAACATATCAGAGAAATGAGTCACACATTCCTAAGTGGCATAGAGACCCTGCTCAGTTAGCATGGTACCCTCTGGCTATTCCCAGCATCCTGGAATTGGAAGTGGGGAAGGGAGACAGAAGATGGAAAGTAAGAAGACAGAAGAAGAGAGAAAGGCTGGTGGCTCCCTTTGGATCACCTCAACTCCCTTCTCTCTCTCTCTCTCTCTCTCTCTCTCTCTCTCTCTCTCTCTCTCTTTCTCTCTCTCTCTCTCTCTCTCACAACTAAACTTCCATTTGAACATTTCTGTCATGTAAAAATAGCTTTGCATATCTGTGGTATTATATGAGACAAGCAGGAGCCCAAGGATCCAGGGGGGACTTGTGATTTGACCATTTGCTTGCTGAATGATACTGAACAAGGGATTTATAAGCATCATATTTCTATCTATACCAATAAAAGAAAAATATGCAAATTGACCATCATTTCACGACACCCACCAACTAATCAGGAGTGAGTATACAAATAACTTGACAAAGATGGTGGGTTAATTTGCATACAGAGGTGCAGAGTGGCCAAGGGTGGGGTAGTTGCTTGTGCACACAGTGGCACCAAGTATCCTGGGTCCCAGGGATGGGCATCCTTGGGAGCCAGGCAACTCTGAACCTGTAGGCCCACATGTAGGCCTGGAGCAGCTGGGGCCCCTGAGCACCCCTGGTCACTCCAGGTCTACACTTGCAGGTGCTGAACGGCCAAGGGCGGGACAGGGACATCCATGGGAACCAGGCACTCTGAGCAGGTGTGTGTGCAAGCATCCAGGGGAGGGGTGGGAATGGGAACCTCTCCCTCAGATAGTGAGCAGACAGCAGACACCAGGACCTGTGGTGGCGTCAAGCAGGCAGGTCTGCAGAGAGCAGAGAACCATGGGGAGCAGGCCTAAGCCATCAGTAGGACATCCCCTGAGGGCTCCCAGATCGAAGAGGGTACAGGGTGGGCTGGGGGACCCACCTCCCTGTGCACGGATTTTGTGCACTGGCCCCCGCAAGATGTCTGATAATTTCCATGTCTTGATTAAACAAGTATGAGTTAATACCAAGCTGACATAGGAAATGGTTACTCAGTAAATATGAAATACCTTTCCCTTAGCTGCTAGTGAGGGCCCTTATAGCACTCATGTCCTATCTTTGCCCACCATGAAGCCTGGCCTAAAGATGGTACTTACATAGTGATTCCCAAGTAAATGAACAAATGAATGAACAAATGAACTATGATCTGAGAGCAATGTCAAAATGGGCAATCCCAGATATTAGTCCACAGCATGGAATGGAGCTGTGTGGTTCTGGTCTCAGGAAGTACGGTACCTAAGAGACCTTTCTTCCTGTCATCAGAGACGTGATAAATGACAACTTAATTTTATGACCGGCAGTAATTAGACCCGGGATTATTGCAGTCTCTCTTTTTTCAGCTCTGTGGGAACTTTTATGAGGCTCAGAGGGCAGCCATTTCCTACTTCCCCTGCATCCTATATCCATGGGCCTCACAGGCCTAGTGCTTTGGGAGAAGGCCAGTGCAGGGCTGGTCGTCACAGCCTACCTTAGCAGGTCCCAGGTCCATCAGGGAACCTGAGAAGGGGCCTGGGGGTCCAGGAAAGAAGATTATTTAGCTCTGTGATCACTCCCACTCCCATCCTCTTTCTGGTTCTCAGTTCTCTCTTCTATAAAATGGGACATTTAAATTAAATGGTCTTTGTAAGGCTCTCTCCACTTCCGAAATCCCATGTCTATACTGACCTTTTTGAAGCATTTAGCCTGATTTTAGGCTCAGAAATACCACACGAGAGTGCTATGTGGGTTTTCTGGAGGTCCTTTCTGGAGCCCTCAGATGCTTACAGATTCTGTACTTACTATAATAAGCTCAGCTGGTGATTAAAATTGCACATGGCAGAGCTCACTCTAAAGGAGCCGCACAGCAGTCTTCCAGTCTAGAGCTTTGATATTCTGCTGGGCAGGTTTGGCCTGAAGAGTGTTTCCCTCGGCTATTATCATCCTCAAATGCTTTTAAACCCCTTATTATGTTAACATACATCCCGATTTACTGATTCTTATTGCCAAAATGCTCCTTGGGACACTTGAGTTTGTAATTGGTGAAAGTCAGGCTTTTATGCACATATCCTTTGAATCTAAAAGAGGCAAGGTGGCTTATCTAAGGCCTCTCAGTTGGGACTCCAACCAGACCTTCTGACTCAACTGAACTTCTTTTTCCATGGCATTCTAGGGGTAGGGCTCAAGTACAAGTTTAACAGAGATTAGGGATGGGCAGGTCCTTTATATAAGCTATGCTGGTGGGGTTAGGTGTGTCTGGTAGTAGAGTTTTCCTTTAGTTGATTTTAATGGGGGAAGACCAGTGAATTCGAACAAAAGACTTGTGTCAGGGGTTCTGGCCTCAGTTTCCTCATCAATATTAACTTGGATGATTCTACTCTGCTCCTACCTTGAAGAGTTTGTGGGCTCTAAGTGAAGAGGTGCCAAAAGGTGCTCAGTGTTCATTCCTATGAACAGCTTGAATATGGCTAAGGGGTTGACCGAGTCTCACCTTCCTAACCTCCCAAAATGTAATAATCACATACATCCTTACTTTCAAGACCATGTAAAGGAGAAGAAAGTGAGGGATTTACATGGAAATACACATGAGCACTTTGAACTCTCTACCAAGGAGAGTTCCAAGGCAACCTCAATGCCCATCCTCCCTCTTTGGGGCACCCGTGTTGGAGGGAGACTCCTGCTAGGGTGGAGCATGGGCTCCACCCAATTTCCCTGTTTGCATAATTCAAAACAGCATTTACTTTAACAGTCCTATCCTCTCTAGGCTGAGATGCATTTTCCTCCCCTGAAAATAGCCAGTGCAGATGCATCATATTTCTGACAACACGTTCTCTCACCCAACAGATCAGAATGATCATTTAAAAGCTCTGAGTGAATGTGCAAGCTTCTGATTGATCCGATAATATTGTCTCGTTCCCATTTTAAGCTACCTGTTCTTTAAATTGCATATAAAAATATGGCCCATGCAATATTAATACGCTAATGAATAATACACTAACAATTTGAAGCATGCCAACCCACCCAAGGATTTTTCATCTCCTGCATGTTTCATCCGAGACACTTGGTATATACTGAGTAATCGTTAGGATGATGAAAATGATAATAACAATGAAATAAATGTAGAGCAGCTTCACTGTGGTGGGGAGGAACATGAAAGGTGATTCTCAATTATAAGTGAGAAATGGATGCCTGTGATCCAGGGATGGGCCTCTGCTTTTGATGTATCACAGGTAAGGGCAGCTGCAGCAATGTGCGAGTGGATGTATAACACAGCCTCATTTGTCTAGCACTGTCAGAGAAGGTGGTATTGCACGAAAATAGAATTTCCTGATATCAGTGGCAAAGTGGTTTGAGGAAAAGGACAATGGGTCTGGAGTCTGCTTGCCCTGGATTCCAGTGCTGGGTCAACCATATAATTGCCCCATGAGCTCTTTTAGCCTTCTCTTTGTTACCTGGAAGATAGGATAATGACTACCCCACAGGATCATGGTAAGGATTAAATCAGATAGTGTACATGAGACAGCATGGAGGAACCTGGAGAGTATTATTCTAACTGAAATAAGCCAGTCATAGAAAGACAAGTACCACATGATCTCATTCATATGTGGAATCTAATGAACAAAAGAAACTGGTGAACAAAATAGCTCCAGAGACATAGAAGCATGGAACTGACTGTGGAGTCTCAGATGGAAGGGGGTGGGTGGGTGAGTGGGTGGGGAGAGATTAACCAAAGAACTTATGCATGCATATATGTATAACATGGACACAGACAATAGGGTGGTGAAGGCCTGGGGGACATGAGGGGATGGAGGGGGACAATGGGAAAGGGGGCATCTGTAATACTTTCAACAATAAAGATAAATAAATAAAAAAGAAAATGCCGGGACCTGGGCCTGACACCTGGGAGGTGTTTGGCAAACAATTTCCTTCCTCAAACCACAGAGAACAGTACCTGCAGAGGATCCATGAAAGATAGCTCCCTTTCATTACACCTGAAGCTTGAACTGTGAGGCAGCTGGTTGAAAAACCCAGAGGCCTTTTTGTCTTATCTGAGGCTTTGAGAGTATATCTCAATGACTGGGGGTTTGGGATCTGATCTCCAAATATAAGGATGTTTTGGCTCATCTGCATATAAATACAGTTATAAAATTCTCATACCAAATAAGAAATGCCAAATTCTCTGCCAAAAGGAATCCTAAAAGCATTTGCATTTGCCTTTATAGAGCATTTGCATATTTAGAGGAGTCTATAAGCATTTATAAAGGTTTTTTTAACCATGAAGTAGATTTTAAAAATCCATCATTTTTGGAAAAGCATTTTAAATGAGATTTATTTCATCAAAAGTTATGGATTTTCTTTAAAAAAATCTTAACAAAACAAATGCATGCATATATTGACTCACTAATTCATAGGCCCCACACTGAGTATTGACAGTGGTCTATCACCATAATGTAAACATTGATGTGTAAATACATACTCCAAGGAGGATGACAGACCCATGCACTTTTTTTTAAACCAATGCACTTTTAAAAAAATATATATATATATTTTATTGATTTTTTTTACAGAGAGGAAGAGAGAGGGATAGAGAGTTAGAAACATCGATGAGAAAGATATTCATCAGCTGCCTCTTGCACACCCCCTACTGGGGATATACCCACAACCAGAGTACATGCCCTTGACCGGAATCGAACCTGGGACCTTTCAGTCTGCAGGCTGATGCTTTATCCACTGAGCCAAACTGGTTTTAGCTTAGCCAGTGCAATTTTGACTAGATGAGCATAATTAAAATGGCTGGTATCAAGGACAAGATTCATTTGTAATGACAGGTCAATTCTGCCACCTGTGATCAGGAACTCCTTGAAGAAAGTGACATTTGAGGTCAAGAAGGTAGGAAAGCACATTCTGGGCTTATAACATAATGTTAGAATCAAGAAAAGTAGAATTTCCTAATATCAGTTGTGGTGGCAGGGTAGAGTGTGTGATGCTGTCTGGAAGATGGGATAATGATTATGTATATGAAGGTGCCAGTTGGGTATGATTCTAATACTAGTTCACCATTAGTTAATGACTTTGAATGTGTTCCCATGTGCTTTGCAAAGCACTTATCCCTGTTGTCTCCTTTGTTCATTATAACAACTCTGCAGGCTATGCACAATTGTCACCATTTTACCTTTGAAGAAACTGAGATTCAGAGAGGCAATGACTAGACAGTGTCATACTTGGAATTCTATTCCATCTTTCTGGTTCAAAGGCTATGTTTGAGCTGTATTGAATTCTAAGGCATTGCAGTAGAGAGGATACAGAAGATAATAAAACAAGTTTCTGCTCTCAATAAACTTGTTATGAAGGAAAGATTAGATGTGAGCAGATGTCTTAAGATTTTAGTCAAGATATGATCAATCCCTACCTGGAGGCAGATGAGCTGCCAAGTTCATGGCTAGGGTGCCTTTGAACAGAGGAGAATATGAATTGGGTCTTGAAGTATACATAGGACTTCAACCAACTGTGAAGAGGAAAGGACACAGAACTCCAGGGGAACTAGAAAGTCTGGGAGGCACATACCTAATTCTGGTTAGGGAACAAAATAAAGAGGAAGACAGTGTGAGTACCAAACAGAAGAAGAGACTAGAAAGGAGTTTTAAACTTGACTCTAGAACACTTTGTTACTTTGTTCCCCTTCCTTCCTTCCTCCCTTCTCTCTTTCCTTCCTTCCTTCCTTCCTTCCTTCCTTCCTTCCTTCCTTCCTTCCTTCCTTCCTTCCTTCCTTCCTTCCTTCCTTCCTTCCTTCCTTTTCTTCCTTCCCTCCTTCCTTCCCTCCTTCCCTCCTTCCTTCCCTCCTTCCTTCATTTCTTCCTTCCTTTGACTTAATCCCACCCCCCACCCCATCTGTTAAGAATGGTCCAAGGAGCCCAAACCGGTTTGGCTCAGTGGTAGAGTGTTGGTCTGCGGACTGAGAGGTCCCAGGTTCCATTCCGGTCAAGGGCATGTACCTTGGCTGCGGGCACATTCCCGGTAGGGGGTGTGCAAGAGGCAGCTGGTCGATGTTTCTCTCTCATGGATGTTTCTAGCTCTCTATCTCTCTCCCTTCCTCTCTGTAAAATATCAATAAAAATATTTTTTTAAAAAAGAATGGTCGAAGGAACTGTCATGAGGTTAAGTCTGATTCTATGAAAAAAAGCAGTGAGAAGTCCCTAATGGCTAAGGCAATCTGTCAAACTAGGGAATTACATTGTAATGAACTCCAGCAACATGGCCTGGATCAGGAGGTTACCATGGTAGGGGAAGAGAATGAACTTGACTTTCACCTGTCTATCAACTCCACTTCTCCACCAGGCAGCAGACATCAGCACATCCTTCTAGCTCAGCCCTGAGACCATGTTCATGACTCTTTCAACTGCCATTGTTTAAGCCTTTAGCAGCCTAGGTAGAGTTTTGGGACACATGCTCTTAACAGACCAAGCAAATTAAGAAGTGGATATGCCACTATTTGTGCAGGTAGTTGCATTTTGTCTCCTTCGATCTCAGTTTCCCCACTGAGGAAGCAGGAGTAGATGTTCCCTAAGGTTGTCTGTCAATATAGTTTCTGTGAAATAGAAAATTGCTATTCTTACCACGTCTCCTGTGTACAATCAATATTTCTCAAAATATTATTTTATGAGATGCTAATATGTATGAAGCAAAAGTCAAAATGAAACAACAAAACAGACAAATAAAGAGAGATTCTATGGTCAAATTTAGTTAAACAGCACTAAACAAGGTTATTCACTAAAAGCCAATACTGAGTTGAAATGCATTGACAATATTCCAGAAGATAAGATTTGGAGAATTTTTCCAAAATGTATTTGTTCACATCATCCTTTTCTCCAAGGGCCAGTTTTTAGCCAGTCATACTTGGAGAAATGCTATACTAGCTTTGGCCTAATAAATTCAATCCCTTTGCAGCTCTTGATGAGTCTCAGGATCAAGATACAGTAGAGAGATCCCTGGTGTCTGGGACCCAGGAGTACCTATGCTTTAAGTCCAATTCTGTCCTTTTTCATGTGTTATGACCCTGGGAAAATCATCGCCCCTCATTCCCTATAATTAAGATAAATTGGATAAAATAACCCCTGAGGTCTCTTTTGGTTCTAAAATTTTATGACTACATAATTTTCTTTTTTTTTTACTACATAATTTTCTGTAGTGTATTCATTCATTCTTTGATTCACTCACCAAACATGTGTAGAGTACAGGCTGTGTACTTTTAATTGGAGCCAGAGGTTGGAAAACATATGCAATACCTGCCCCAGAGGAAGTTTTAGACCAACAGGAGAGACAAACAATGTGCAGGCAGTAAGAGTCCAGTACGGTCAGTTTTTGAGTCCACGTGTGGCTTAGAAATGGCATCTCACCAGCCTGGGAGAGGGTATGCTTAGAAAATACTTTATGGAGGCAATACCACCTGAAAAGTGAATAGACGTCAACTGACAGTAAAGGGAGCTCTGGATGAAAGAACATTGTGGATAGAGGCACAGAGGGAGGAGTCAATGCAACTCATTCTGGGAACTGCAACATCATCAGCAGCAGCAACGGCAGGGGCAGCTGATAGGATATTTTGAGCAAATTATTAATGAATGCCTTGTATTATTAATCTCAAATTCCTACAACCCTATCAAGTAGATATTATTATGATTTTATAGTGGAGGCAGGAATAGGCAATTCATTATGCTTTGTGGGGATTTTCCCCTGAACACAGTTAACTTTCAGCAAATCCCAACTGATCTATCCAATTCATCTATTACTTGTCATTCTTGGTCCAAGATTGATTTTTTGTTAATTTAAGTTACCTTTGGCTGCCTCGTACCAATTCTAGTGAGGATATGCAACACAGGCTTCTTTCAATATTAACTTAGGCAAAACATTAGGATACACAATAATCAGGATGCATTTTTAAATAAAAAAAAATGACTTATCTGCATATTTTAAAAATATATATATATTATTGATTTTTTACAGAGAGGAAGGGAGAGAGATAGAGAGTAAGAAACATCGATCAGCTGCCTCTTGCACACCCCCCACTGGGGATGTGCCCACAACCAAGGTACATGCCCTTGACCAGAATTGAACCTGGGACTTTTCAGTCTGCAGGCTGAAGCTCTATCCACTGAGCCAAACCAGTTTTGGCTTATCTGCATATTTTTAAAATGACAACCCTGCCCTCCTTTGGGATGGGTCATTGGGATTAGAATTTAATTCATTCTGTTATCCTCCCTGAGGCAAAGGCTTGAACATTTACATTAATTCACTCATTCATCCATCATTTATGGGAAGCCTATCCCATGCAGATACAGAATAAAATACTCTGAGGATTTCCTCAAATCCCCTATTATTTAGCACAGGTGGTATCTTTCCAAGGGAGTCTTTCTGGATCTACTCTTCCAACTCTTATCCTACAAAAGGTAGGTCATGTGACTTTCTCTGTGCTCCCAATCTGCAACAGTTCTTGATTGATCATAATACTGCATGACTGTTTACTTATTTGTAATTTTTGGTTTGATGTCTAGATTATAAGGTCTATGAGGGCAGAGATGGCATGTATGATAACTGCTGTATTTACAATACCCAGCATTGCTGGCTAGCTGCATAGTAAATGTTCAACAAATAGCTATTGATTGCATGGATAGACTTTTCATTCTTTGAATACTGAGACTATGTCTAATATGTTTAAAATCCCAAGTGCTTACCAAAATGCCTGTAAATGGGAGGGACTCCTTAGATATTTATTGAATTAAATGAATGAATAAAATATGAGAATCATGCTATCTATCCCAAGGAGTTTATTTACCAAGAGATTACTTGTTGGCAGCATCTTTTCTCTCCATTGAGCAAGAGGATCCTATCCTTCCCTACTTGTGGGTCATGCTGTTTGGTTGGGTCTCTACTCCTGGCTGCAGGGACAGAGACCACATTCTAGAAATTGACTCAGGAGTGGGCATCTGAGTTAATTCTTGTCAGGGAGGTATAGGTTTTGGAAGTGAGGGTGCTAGAGGGAACCCTGGCTTCCCTGCTATTGAATGTAATCTTGGAGCTTCTGTAATCAACTAGCTAATCCAGCTGAGAATGGAGCCAGCCCAGAGGAAGGAGAGCCAAGAGATTGCCCTACCCCAAGCTAATAGCCAGTGCAGTTTCCTTAATGCTGACAGTGGTGTGAATTAGTTATTAGACTTTTGTAACAGAGAGTCCCAAGTGAATGAGGCATGAGCCTATGACATGAAAAAGGAAGGGAGTTTTAGATAAAATGCTGAAGGAATTCAGAAGACAGTTCAGGAAATAGGTAGAAGTGTTCTAATCAGGACATGAATGCAGATGGTGGCTTTGAGAGCTCAAGACTCAGAATATTTAAATCCAGCCTTAAGAGAGAAACAATTTTGTCTATCAATGTAAGTAAAGAACTTCCAGAAGATGAAATAGCAGGTGCAAAGTTATAGGGTCCAAAGCATAGGACACACTTGGGAATAAATTCCTGGCTGGAACCAGAGGTTGATCAGGGGCAGTGGCAGGAAAGAAGCATGAACAGGTGGGCAGGGGCTGGCTCACAGAAGGCCTTGAATGCCAGGCACTGCAGACGGGCTCTGCAGAAAATCAAAATTTCTCTTCCTGGGAGGCACAGCACAGGGTGGTGCTGTCCAATCAAATGTCCCTTGACTTGTATGCTAATACTCAGAGAGAAGCCCTGAGTTCACACTACCTATGCCTTTGGGATCAGAGGCAGAGCTCAATGTCTGCTTTACAACAGATACCTGTCCCAGGCTCTTTCCTGATGCCATATGCAAATTTCTGATGATTTGAAAGAAAGGGGAAGAAGAAAACAGAGAAGTACCCATAAAAAGGCCCTTTGGAGGCCACAGATCCCGAGATGAAAACTGCATCCCAAAGATACATCACCACACAGGGGAGTGAACTGAATGAAAGGGAACCACAAAGAAACAGAAAAACAGTGACCTGGGGATCCTCTTCACATGTCAGGGCTGGAGAGGAAGCATGGGTCTTGGGAAGAGATGTACCTGACTGGGAATCAGGTCTGTCCTTGGCATTCCAGAACTCTCTGAGGGGACAAACAGGGTCCACCCTCTACCCCCTCTGCTGCCTGGACCAAAGGGGTAGTTTCTGGCTGTTTCTATTCAGCTCACATTCAGTGAGAACTTAGGCAGAACAAACCTTCTATGTAGGGCCAGCTTCATGGGCATGCAGTCTATTCAGCTGTCTAGAGCCCCGTGTTTACAAATGCCCCAACCTTGGTTTAATGCTCTGCTGTCACTATCTTGACATTCTTAATACTTTTTTGAATGAGAGGCCCTTCATTTCCATTTCACTCTGGGGCTTTGCAATTTATATACCTGACTTGCTCCCATGTTTATGAGAATGGAAGAAAAAGTCAAAAGTCACTTAAGCAACTAAGGTGCGGCTCCTCCCCTCTGCCACCATGGGTAGCAAGGACTTTCTTTAACTACTAGGTCCTAACACATGCCCCATACCTGCCCAATTTCTCTTCTTTGTCTTGTTCTCCATCTCTTAGAAAGTGCAGCCTCTGCTTCCATGAGTCTGAAATTTCCCACCTCTTGATAGTAGATAGAAATGGCTCTTCTGCCAGCACATTTTCCTTGATTCTTCCTGTTAAATACATTTCATCTTTTTTTCTCTCCTCTCTCCTTGAACTTTTATATTGCATTATGATTACTTTTGCCATGCAAGCTGGAGCCAACATGGCTTTAGAAGAGAAAGACTAGATTAAAATGCATGCTTATGGACATAAACTGAGCCTCAGGATCTTCACTAATAAAATGAGAGTTAGAACTATTCATCATTCAGTGTTACTGAAGATAGTAATGAGATACACATAGGGGACTGTGCCTCTGGTTTGCCCAAGATAGTCCTGGTCTATGCCAATTATTCAACTCAATTAGTAATAGTGCCCCATTACCTTGGTTTGATGAAAAGTTATATGACTCCCTTGTTTCACATTTAAAAGTTCCAAGCAAGGTATGGGACACATAGTAGGTACTCAAGACATGTTTGCTGAATCATATGCTTTTAAAATTTCTTCTATGCCCCTTTCTCTGTGTATGTGAGCAAGTTTTATATCTCTCCTAAATTTTACAAATTTAGAATTAATGACAAACTATGCAGACGCTTAAAACAAAGCAAAACACCATGATAACAAAACACTGCTTTCATCTGATTTTTCAAGGGCTGTGATGATGGCTCGCATGCCATTTACATAGCTTCAAGGGAGAAAGCAGAGGGTCCAGCTGATTGCTTGTGTTATCTTCATTCCAGTGTCCTCAGGTGCCTGTGAGTCATGGGCATCGAGCCAGCTGGGCTGGAGACTGCTTTCATTTTTACATTTATGCTGAATAAAGTGATGCTAATGCAGGTTCTGTGTCTTGATTTTCTTTAGGGAAGAACTGGCATCTTGGAATGGAGCCCTTCTTTGTCCAGCTCTGATCTATGTATGGAGAATCTGCTGTGTGGAGAGCACCAAGGCCAGACCTTTATGTTGGCTGCGGTGGGATCAGTATCCACTTGTAAGTGAGGCTTGGGTATGTGGCTTCATGGACTTTTGCTTTGGTGGACACATTTCCCTCCCTGCAATACAGGGAACATCTGAGCTGTGGACCTGGTTGGCTCAACCCGCCTAACTCTGGCTCGACACCTCATAGAGATGTGTCAGGAAACGTGAAAAGCAGGGGCATTTGATCTTGTTGTTTGGGTCAGAACTCTTGCTCCTTGCTGTTTTCATTTTGTTTTGTTATAATTTTCTATTATTTTTTATTTTTTTAAAGAATATTTGTATATGTATATATTTAAGGTATACAACATGATAATTTGATATACAAAGTTAAATGATTACTATAGTCAAGATAATTTACATTACCTATCTCATCATTTATTTCCATTTATTTTCTTTTGTTTGTGGTGACAGCATCTGAAATCTACACTTATAGCAAATTTCCAGCATTCCATTGGGCATTATTAACTATAGTCATTATGCTGTATATTAGATTCCTAGACTTATTCATGAGGGAACTGCAACTTGTACCCTTTGATTAACATCCCCCAAATTCTGTATTTGAATACCCCATTTCCCCCAACTCTCCATCCCTGGTAACCACCGTTCAGCTCTCTGCTTCTATGTATTCCACCTTTTAAGGCTCTACTTATAAGTAAGGCCATGCAGTTTTATCTCTTTGTGTCTAGATTATGTCACTTAGAATAATATCCCCAAGGTTCATCTACCTTGTTGCACGTAGCAGAATCTTTTTTGAGGCTGAATAATATTTCATTGAATATAAGTACCAAAATAATTTCTTTATTCATTCATCTGTTGATGGACACTTAGGTTGTTTCCATGTCTTGACTTTTGTGAATAATGCTCCAGTGAGCATGGGAGCACAGGTATCTCTTTGAGGTACTGCTTTCATTTCCTTTGGTTGTTGTATATTCAAAAGAGGAATTGCTGGATTATGTTAGTTCTATTTTTAGTTTTTTGAGTAACCTCCATAATGGCTGTGTGCAAGGATTTTCTTTTGTCTATATTCTTGCTAATATTTATCTATTTGATACTAGGTATACTAACAGATGTGAGATGATGTCTCATTTTGGTTTTGATTTGCATTTCCCTGAAGATTATCCATGGCTGGATACCTTTTCATGTAGCTGTTAGACACTTATCTATCTTTCTTTGGGAAAATATCTATTTAAATCCTTTGCTCACTTTTTATTTTTTTGCTTTTTAATTATGTGAATTCCTTTTATATTAACCCCTTATTGGATATAAGGTTTACAAAGATTTTGTTTGTAGTTGCCCTTTCATTTTGTTAATTGTTTCCTTTTTGTACTGACACTTTTTAGTTTAATGCAGTCCCACTGGTTTATTTTTGCTTTTGTTGTCTAAGCTTTTGGTGTCATGTCCAAAAATTCATTACAAAGGCCTCAATCAAGAAGCTCTGTCCCTATGTTATTTCTTTTTTAGGGATGTTATGGTTTCAGGTCTTATGTTAAGTCTTTAATCAATTTTGAGTATATTTTTGTGTATGGTGTGAGATCAGAGTCCAAATTCATTCTTTTGCACATGCATATCTAGCTTTCCTAACACTGTTTGCTGAAGAGATCATCCATTCACCATTGTGTATGCTTGGCTCATATAGTATGTAGATGGATGGAATTGTTAGATTAGGAATGCAATGAGAAATACATCAGTGTGATCCGGAAATTTCTGACAGGTGTTATATACATTACTCATGAATTAAGTAAAAACAAAACAAAACAAAACAAAACTATTTGGTTCCTTTAAAAAAAAACCCACTAGTTCATAATGAATATTACTGATGACAAGATCAACATGGATAGAACTGTTGGCCATCAAAACTAATTTATCCACAGGCTAGCTTAGGTGCTTCTTCTTGGTACTCCTCATAAATTTGATACTTATCTCTACTCTTACCAGTGGTCACATTATTTTCTAGTATCTGAGCTGATATGTTTCTCATGACAATAAGATCAGAAACTGTCTGAGAGCAAACTCTCATTTACACTTCTGTGTCAGGCAGCAGTCCAGTTCAGTGTAGTATTTGTCCAATAATCTAGGACTTATCTTATCTGGGGATGTGAAGCATCTCACGCATCAGAACCTTCACAATTTTAGGATTTACTTTGTACATGGAGGAAATAATATAGGTCATTGTCCAGATCTTCATTGGATCATAGTTTGAATGAGTTGGGAGCTCTTGGAATCTTTCTTTGAAAGCGGCACACTCTGGCTGCTAGGTTAAGAAGAAACTCTAGGGATGGAGATGCAAGAGATGGGCTGGGAGGCTATGACAATCACCTAGGTGAAATATGAGGGTGGCTTGAACCCCGGTAGGAATAGTGGAATAAAGATAAATGTTCTAGATAAATTCTGTATTTTGAATACCAGGCTGATGGGAGTGGCAGATAGAGCAAATGTGACATGTGAGAGAAAGAAAGGAATCAAGGTAATGGCAGTATCTTTGGCTGGAGTAACAATAGGTTGGTGTAGCTATTTACTGAGTAGAGGAAGAGTGAGGGTCAAAGCACATTTGGGAGAATGTCCCCTTTAGGATGGTTTGCTGCCTTTGGGCCCTTGATCAGCCTTTCCTAGCTCTGCATTCCTGCCTTTAGGAAACTTCAGTCCTGTTCAACTCCGGAGGCACCTGCTTCTGACACCTACCTCCTTCAGCACTTTATGTGCTGCCCTTTCTCTGGGATGTCCTCATGTCTGTCAGACTCAGTGGGGAGGAAAATCAGGTTCTACTCAATTAGCTCATCGTAAGTGAATTTCACCATGCATTTAATTAAACCTGTTATAATCTTGAAAGGCATTTTGATACATGGTACTTGATACAGAGTAATTAGACTACTGTGGGCATGTGCATAAATATCTTTGGGCTGAGGTATTAAGCTGGGCTCTGGGGCTGTGGGTTCATATGAACTACCTTGCCAATAAGTTCAAAGCCAATAATATTTCAGACTCCATAGTCTGAAGCCTTCTCAATCTTCTAGTTGGTGATCAATTGCAAGGCCATTGCCTATGCTTTTCTATGGCATGGGAAAAGAATTCTGGAACCTATCACTCTCCTGTTCAAAAGATTGTATGGCTCTTCACCAAGTATGAAATGAGGTCAAAGCTCCTTGCACATACGATTTTGAGCATCCTAAGTTCAGTTATCCACTATATTTCCAGTATAACCTCAGTCTGTAAAGCTTTATTCCATGGGTTGTCTACATCTTATCTGTCTCCAAGCTTTTCTTCAGTGGTTTCTTCTATTTTGGAAATCTTTGCTGTTTTATTGTATATCTGTCAGAATGGTACATGTTAGGCTGCAGTAACAAAGGACCCCAGTATCTCAATCTCTTTACTATACCAGAGGCTTATTTTCCTTTCTCACTCATTCCTAAGCAGCCATTGCAGGTAAGCCACAGCTCAGCTCCACTGCCAGCAATCAGAGCAGAAGGGAGAAGAGGGCATGGTGACTCACACACTGGTTTTTAAAGCTTATACTCAGGAATAGCACAACCACTTCCACTAATATTTCCTTGGCCAAGTAAATCTTATGACCAAGTCTGCCATCAGTGAGGTGGGCAAGTATCATCCTCTTCTGGTCTGAGTGACTATTTGTAAATCACAATAAAATCTAAAGTTGCATCGAAGATCTTTCTACGATGACCCCTTGTTTTTATTTCCAAAGCAGTGTTCACTCTGTACTGTCCATGAGTTTTTTTTAACTTGTACTTTCCTCCTTGAATAGAGAGTATGCAGGTGGAGGGCAGGGCAGTGTTTGTCACCTCTCTCACTGATGCTGCCTAGTAGAGTGCTTTGTTCCTTAGACACTAAAAACGGTGTTCTATGGATTAAATGTTGCATTTTCAACAATGCGTCACCCAGGAAACTTGAGAAAGTTAGAACTGTTCCCCTTAGGAAGACACATGGCAGCTCTCTTCAGTGGTAATTTTCTTGTATGCAATCCTGTGTCAGCACTGGGATCTTCATATGGTTTTATCCCTTTACATCTGAGAGAACACTGAGGCCCAGAGAGACATTGGCATGCGTTTCTTTACTCACCATCACAGTGAATGAAATTATTTCAAGGTTAGCACACTACTTTTGAATTTAAACTGATGTCTAAAAACAATTACTATTTTATAGCCAAAGGAATAAGACCAAGTCTTCTGTCTAACAGGAGACTGACTTTGCTAATACATATACCCTCAGATTTTCAGGAAGAGGAGATGGGGGAGAATCAAAAGAGCCAGACAGATTTGCTTAATTATTGGCATGTACTCATGTTGTGAAATCTTGCATTACATTATATTGTTTGGGAGTGCCATAGAGTGAAAATGGATCATTTGGGGTGAGAGTGGAGAGGAGAGAGAAAAGAGGAAGAGAATATAAGAAAAGAAAGAATTGAAGAATTAGTGGAGATATGTTTTTAAAATAGTCATTATGTTAATTAATTTTTTAGTGCTATTAATTGCCAACACATGTGCTAGGAAATAGAGATACAGATATTGAAAAGTGCTAGTTCTTGCCCTTGACGAAGCCCTCAGCTTGGAAGAGGAGATTGCTCTTGATGCAAGGCAGAGTGATAACCAGAGTAGGGGGTGCAAACCCAATATTTTGGGAGCACAGAGAATGAAGAGGGGAAGGCAAAAGCTGCTGATCCCAGCAGTATTCCTCTAGTTCAGGCAGCTTATTAACCAGATTGTCAATAATGTCATGGTAAATGTTTCCAATGTTTTTTAAAAAGCCTCCAAGCATTTCACTGCATTTGACCCTTCATCTAATAAAGCTATCTGCCTACTTCAAGTGGTGTCAGCATACCAATTAACAAGAGAGGTCCAATGAGTCCATTCCAAGGCCCATGGGGGAGGGTAAAAGGGGCTCCTTCGTGGAAAGCAGTCCCTCCTCCTCTCATGTCTAATTCAACTCACATCCTAGGGCAACCTGTTCCTAGTTCCATATTGGACACCAATAAGCTATTCATACTGGGAGTCTGAATAGCATAATCTGGGAGTGTGAGCTAGCCAGCATTTGTGGATTCATATCCTGGCTCCACAAATGAGCCTAAAGTCCATGGGGAGCATCCGTTTTCTCATCTTTAAAACAGGAATTATGAGAACCTGCCTTGTTGAGTTCCTGTCATTAGTATGAAGGCCTTAACAATTCTCTATCATCACCCCTGCCACCATCAGCAACACCTAACACTTACTGAAAGCTTTGCAGGATTCCACTGAATCTCACCATGCCCTGGAGTTAACTACCTCCATTGTGGAGATGAAGTCAATGTGGCTTAGTTACCTGAAGTAACCTCTCCATAGCACACAGCTACTGAGTAGACAAACAGAAGTTGGACTAGATTAATCATGCTTCCAATAAACCCTTTATGATCACACTCCACTCACATAGATGTGGTGCCTAAGCCAGACTAAAAGAACTACTTAGAGAAGGTATACTACAAATATCTCTCTATCTCCCTCTCTCCCTCCCTCACTCATTTCTCTCTTTCTCCCCTCCCTCTCCCTCTCTCTATCTCCCCCAGGCTCAACACATAGATTCTGAATGATTCAGTGCATCTGGGGTGGGGTCTACCAACATGCTTTATTATTTTTTAATAGTAATGGTTCAGGTGATTTTGACAAAGTTGTTTCTTAGAACAACCTTTGGGATGCCAATTTGACTTAAAGAATGCCTTGTTCAACTCTCTCTGAGAGCTGAATCTGGTCTACATTCTCAGACTTTTCAATCTTTTGAGAAGGTCATCCATCTACTCACTGATGCCATTAACCTTTGTGCTGGGCACTGATGATATAGGCAAGAGGAAGTCACAGTTCCCAATTGGGAGAAACTCATGGCTTAAGTTTTTCCTATGTTCACTAGAATGCTACCTCCTTTCTGCTTCCATGCATTAGTTCCAGAAAGTGTTCTGGAGGCCTAGAGGATGAGTTTCTCATTAATCTCCAGTCCTTTTTACTTTGGGCACAATACCCCTGAAGGAGAGGCTGGAAGAAAGGTGGTTTGAATGGTAGATTAGATTTCTCAGGGCTCACTATCTCTCTGGAGTTCTTTATCCCAGGCATTTAGCTTGGTTCACACTTGTGGTTTCTCTGCCTACCTTCCTGTTACATCCCAGCAGCTTCCTGAAATAAACAGCAGCAGCCACAGTGGGACATCTCCAGTCCCCACCCTCCATAGCTAGAAAGGCATTTGGAGACTTGCAGATGGGGAAGTTCTCTGGTAAGTCTTGGATGGTTTTGGGGGGAGGGGTATCCCATGAACCTTTGAAGTCGTACACTCATGCCTTATATGCATTACACCTGGATGGTCAGGGAGTCCATGACCGTCATTAGGTTTGGAAAACATTTGTGACTCTCAAAAGTTTAAGAGTTACTGCTATCCATTCCCTCAAAGGGTGTAAAGCTCTGTCTTTAGAGAGGAACACTTATTAGGCCTTAAAGGTTTCCTCAATTTCTTATGAAGAAGTCATATCTCATTTGATCTTTGCCACTTGCTATAGAGTATTTTTTTTATCTCCACTTAATGATTTTTGGAACTGAAGTCTTGAAGCTAGAAGAACTTGGCCCAAGCCCCGTAGCTACCAAATGGCAAAGGCAGGGCCCACACTTGGCTCCAGCTGCCTATCAGTGCAAGGATCAGGCCCTGACCATCCTCTCCTGCTAGGCAAAGACCAAAACCCATTAACATGGAATATGCCATTCATTCCAATGGAAGAAATGAAAAGTTTCTTTCACTCTCAGGAAAAACTAGGGAAGCAACCAGTTTAAGTTACTAATAAAAATTCAATACTGCTTTTTGAGTACCTACTATATGCCAAACACTTGTGTATATTATTTCATTAAATTCACTAAGAACCCTGCAAATCCAGCGTTTCTGTTCTACGGATGAGGAAGATGAATCTTAGAGTAGCCAGGTTAAACTGCCCAACCTTCATGACTGGAAGGCCAGGATTTGAACCCAGGTCTAGGAAAGTCTTCACAGTTTTGTCTCCTTCTACAACTTTCTGTCACACCATAGTGATTTACAGGTCCTGTGTAGGAAGTAACTGGCTACTGACTAAAGTAGAGAGTTGAAGGAAGGGAATGGAAAGAGTGGTCTGCTAAATCTCCCTGAACCTAAGTATTCTTATCTGTGAAATGGGAGTGAATCACATTTTGAACAATGACTGTGAAGATCGAATGAAATAATGCATTTAGGTACTTGACATGTGTACCTAAGGCCTCCTTGTGTCTAACTATCGCAAGCCAGGAGGACATGCGACCAACATTGGGCTATGATCACACTCCACTCACATGGATGTGGTGCCTAAGCCAGACTAAAAGAACTGCTTCCCAGATTTCTGCTACCTAGCCATGAGTCAGTGAGAGGGAACCAGCTGTATCAGAGAGCTTCTCTTTTTCATCCTGCTGGGAGATGTGAGAAGTTAAAAACCATTTTTCAAAATATGTTTTGACATTTAATTATACACATCCTCCTCTTTAGTTACAACTTCCCTTGTCATGTCTGCAACATACAGAGGTTTTGATGTACTAAAGCATCGCTCCTTCCCCTCAATTATCATATTCTTGCCTTTAACAATTAGTAATCTGAACATCAAAGTCCAAACAACCCGGTCATTTAATTATTTCTCTTTCTCTTTCCCTTAACCAAGAAGAAGCAGCAAATGAAACATTGGTTTACAGCATCTAGGGTTGTAAAAAATGTGTTTTTAGACTGCACAGTGGAAACAATGACCCTTCTCTCAGACCACATTCAATTAATATGCAAGTGAATGAGACCTTTTGGGTCAGCATTCAAGTTCAGAATCAAAGGAATTGGTAAAGAGGTGGAGGAGGGAAGACTTAACAAATGCTTTTGGAGTAGTTCAGACAGAATATAGGATCTAAAATCTGATTAATCAGGATTTGAATCCTGGCTCTAACATTTACTTTTTTGGTTACCATGATCATGAGATTTACCCTATTTGGGACTTAGTTTCATCAGCCTTAAAATGGGGAAACTCACTGCCCCTTTCTGACCTTACAGGTGTTACAACATTTGCCACGTGGCTAGGTGCACCCTATAGGAGAGCTAGGACTAAACTCTGTCCTTTTCATGTGTTATCATTTTTCTCTTGTACAAATGTTGCAAACTGAAAGGCATACAGGTGCCAGGTAGGTATTGCAAAGTAGTCAAGTGGGTCAGGGTAGTATGAGAACAATAAGGAGTGGTGGAGACTGTGGCAAATTAGAGAGTACAATCGCCAGAGGGACAAAAGGTGGCAGGAACAACCCAGCTTCAATGGAGGAGACATGGGTTATCACAACTTCTAATTTTTTAAAAGAAGCATGAAATATGGGTTTTATGTAACATCTTCCAACATTGTACCTAAACAAAACACATCTGTAGGCTCCATTTAGTTGGTAAGCACCCATCCAGTGTTTCACCTTTGTCTAGTATGCTTGGGGCCTAAAGATTTTTCTCACTTTTGCTTGGTATACCTTGCAGCCAGCCTCCTTCTGCACCATCTCCAGTTTTTCTTTTAGAAACAGAGCTCCATTCCCCCCCCCCCAATCCCTGTAGATCCTAACCACAGATAGAAGAGTAACACATCCCGTTAGTTTATTAATGCAGAGCAATTTAGCTCTCACTGGTCATCTAAAAGCAAGCTCTGGAACCTGTGCTTGGCCATCTCAAAAGGTCTGTTAGCAAGATTTCCTGAACACAAGATCTCATCCTGTGAGATGAGATCACAGGTTGTAGTATGGAGGAGGGGTGGAGACCCCTGGAGAGCATCCTTAGTACACAGATTCCACTTTTAGCTCTATCACTAAGTAACTGTGTAAAAATGTCATTAGAGATGTTTGTGTCCTAGCATTTTTATTTTCACCATAGAAATAATAGCACATCCCTACCTCCCTCCCTCTTGAATACTTTAGGAGAGTGAAATTACAAAACTCAGCAGTAATTCAATGACATTTTCTGAGTGCCTGTTCTAGGCCAGGACCTGTGCAAGAAGCTAGATGCATGAATGAGATGCTCATTGTTTTCAAGGAATTTAAAGTGTGGTGGGCAAACACACAAAATAACAATTGTTTGTTGTAGAATAAGGTGACTGAACCACAAGAGGAATGTACTGGGACAGAGGAAAGGAGGAGGAAGGAGTCTCTACGTCATCTTGGGGTTTAAGCGATCAGGATATGTTATATAAACAAAAATAATTGGGTTAAGAGAAAATAGTAACTGTATTCTGTCAAATAACAGTGATATAAAAAGATACTATGATTTCATTTAGTCTGTTTATTGTTTATTAATTTAGTCAATGCATTTACTGAGCTCCTGTGCTAAGAACATAAACCTCACTGTCTCACTTTAATCATAATTACTAGATCAGTCTGTTGACACCACTTGATAAGCAGGTAACCATATCAGCCTCTAAGTATTGGTTGAAAGTGAGCAAACAAATGAGCATGGTTTGAGGCGATTCAAAACACTAGAATCAATTTCTAAAAATATTTGCAAAGATAAATCTTTTGTGATTCTAATAATTTTGGACTACTGTCTTCAAGTGCTCTGTGTTTGGGAAGAACTAGGGACATGAAGAACTCTTGAGTTCCTTCCCTTTAAGGAGAATGCTTTTCCTCAGAGGCCAGTTTCTCACCTAATTAATATACTTCTGCCTGGAAAGTATCATGAGACACAGCACAGGGTGGTGTGGAAAAGTGGGAGCCAGTATCAGTAGCCTTTTCTCCCTTGTGTCCTCTGTCCAGTCTTGCTTCAGTCAGGGAAGGAATGTCAGTGTTCATGTTGGCCCAGGCCATTAGCATTGTGCTTTAACAGACAATGGGATGTGTCTCCCTGCATTCTGAAGCCAGGGGAAGCTCCCAGGAAAGTGGAGCAGGACTGACACATAGCAGAGAAGAGCAGGGTGGGGACTGGGGACTGAGGACTGAGGAGGAGGCTGGGAAGGTGAGAACAAGCAGTGATTCAATCAGAGATTGGGGACACCTAGAACTTTCTTTGTGTAAATGTTCAGAGCATATTGGTATAGCAGCATGGCTCTATTTTTGAACACAAAGCAATGCCTTCATCCATCCATCTATTGACAAACCCACTCACCCCTTCCTTTCTCAACAGACCCATTCACTCATCCATTCAACCAACCACTATTGGCAGGTTCATTTCTAGCCACTGGGTATACAGAGATGAATAAGGAGAAACAGGCATGCAAACAGGTAAATTAGGATACAATATACATAAAACAATAGAGGGAGGATGAGATCACCAGAGGAGGAAAGGAGTGATGTGGTCAGCAGGGATCAGAGAAGTGCCTGTTGGGCCGAGACTGGAAAATTGATGAGACTGACAGGGCAGATGATGGTTGTGACTTACGCTAGGAGGTGAAGGAGCAATTTCAATAGGATGAAGGCAGAAAGCGTTTGGAATACTCTGGGAAATGGGAGAAGTTGAGTGTGTGGCTGCAAAATCAGCCTGTGAAGTTTACACCACATTTTGCAGGGTTGACTGATTTTCAGTGTGTTAAGTTTTCAAGAGCTGCCCTTAGAAGGTAGAGTCCTTGAAGGCATCAAAATACATTTTTATATTAAATGAGACTAGATTAAGTGCCCCAACTCTATGCTTTCATTTGTATGTTTCCCGGATGTTCCCATTTGAAATGACAATTGCACATCATTCCTCCTCCTACTCATTCATTTAAAAGTGTTTATCAAGAAATGACTCTGTACCAACAAATACACAGAAATGTTAGTTTTTCCACATTCACCCAGTTACATTCATCATAGTAAGTGAAAGAGGACAACTCAATCCCCAAAGCTCATGCTACTTCCACTTACAATAGGCATCATATAATGTGAATTTTTCTGTAGACAAATGAAGAAATGAATATAAAGAACTGATTGTTCATGGAACCTGAATTCTTCCAATTCTGAGGCTTGCTTTGCCTGTTGTTATTTAATACTGTAATGGTGAACGTATACCAGAATGGGAAAAAGATCAAGGTCCTAAGGTGTTCTAGGCACTATTCTATATAATAAAAGGCTAATATCAACTGAATGTTGGAACAACTGGTCACTATGACACACACTGACCACCAGGAGGCAGATGCTCAATGCAGGAGCTGCTCCCTGGTGGTCAGTGTGCTCCCACAGGGGGAGCACCACTCAGCCAGAAGCTAGGCTCGCTGCTGGCAAGTGCAATGGTAGTGGTGGGAGCCTCTTCTGCCTTTTGTGGGCTGGCAGATATCCCCCAAGGTGTCCTAAACTGCAAGAGGGTTGAGGGACTCCCCCCTCAGGACATGAATGTCGTGTACTGGACCTCTAGTATTGAAATAATATATGAAAAGTACTTGGCCCGATGTACCTAGCCCAACATCATCCTGAAACAGACTCAGAGAATGAGAAGTACTTATTCTATGCTCAGGTCTTTTTGGGATATGTTATAGGTTGTGTAGATTTGGGAGAAAAAAATCTATAATCTATAATCGAGGGATCAGGGGGAAGGGTTTGAAGTTGAATCCTGACTGTCACTTGTGAGTTGTGTGATATCATCTTAGTTTTTCTAGGCTTTGACTCTTTGCTTGTTTAAAAAAAAAGTTGTTGAATCATTTCTACTGATAATCCTCCCTCAGCTGAGCCCTCTCCTCTCAATTTCCACTGGTAATGAATTGATTCAGACTCTCTTAGGTAACAATTGCTGCTACAGATGAAATGTCTGTGTCCTCCACAAAACTCATGTTGAAAACCCAATGCCCAATGTGATGGTATTTGGAGATGATTAGGGCATGAGAGTGCAACACTCATGAATAAGTTTAATGCCTTATAAAAGAGACCCAAGAGAACTCCCTTATTCCTTCTACCATGTGAAGACACATTGAAAACATGGCCATGTAACAGATGATATGATACTATATATATAAAGAACCCTAAAGATTCCACCAAAAAAACTACTAGAATTGATAAGTAAATTCAGTAAGTATCAGGATACTAAATAAATGTCTAGAAATTAGCTGCATTTTATACACCAATAATAAGCTATCAGAAATGAAAACTAAGATAATACCATTTACAATTGCATAAAAACACACACACCTAGGAATAAATTTAAGCAAGAATGTAAAACACCTGTACTCAGAAAACTATAAGACACAGAAGAAAGAAACTGAAGAAGATATAAGTATGTAGAAACATATACCATGTTCACGGATAGGAATAAATAACATAATTAAAATACTCATACTGCCAAAAGCAATCTATAGATTTGATGCAGTGTCTATCAATATATCAATGATGTATTTCACAGAATCAGAACAAACATTCCAACATTTATATGGAACCATAAATACCTTGAATAGCCACAGCAATCTTGAGAAAGAACAAAATTGGAGGAATCATGTTACCTGATATTAAATTATATTACAAGTCCATAGCAATAAAAACAGCATGGCATGGCATAAAAATAGACATCTAGATCAATTGAATAGACTAGAGAGCCCAGAAATAAACCCCCACCTGTATGGTCAATTAATATTTGACAATGGAAGCAAGAACATACAATGGGGTAAAGACAGTCTATTCAATGGTCTTAGAAAAATTGGGCAGATAAGTGCTCCCTCTCCCCCAAAAAGAAAGAAATGAAATCAGCATCTCACATCATATGCAAGAATAAACTTAAAATGGATTAAAAACTTAAATGAAAGACTTGAGACCATAAACTCCCGGAGGCAGTTAAATCTCAGACATTTCTCTTAGCAATCATTTTTTTTCTGATCTATTTTCTCAGGCAAAGAAAACAAAAGAAAAAATAAACAAGTGTAGTTACTTCAGTCTAAAAAGGTTTGCACAAAAAAGGACTACCAACAAAATGAAAAGACAATCACTGAACATATTTTTCAACGACACATCTGATAAGGGGTTAATATGCAACATTTATAAAGAACTTGTACTATTCAACTTAATAAACAACAGCAAACAATCCAATTATAAAAAAAAAATGGGCAAAGGACCTGAATAGTTACTTCTCCAAAGAGGACATACAGATGGCCAATAGATATATGAAAAGATGCACAATGTCACTAAATCATCAGAGAAATGCAAATTAAAACCACAATGAGATATTACCTCACACCTGTCAGAGTGGCTGTCATCAATAAATCAACAAACAACAAGTAGAGAAAAGAAAACCCTGTGCCCTGTTGGTGGGAATGCAAATTGGAGCAGCCACTTTGAAAAACAGCATGAAGTTTCCTCAAAAAATTAAAAAATGGAACTCCCATTTGACTGAGAAATCCCACTTCTGGGAAGATATTCAAAGAAAAATGAAACACTAATTAGAAAGAAGATATGAACCCCTATGTTCGTTTCAGTGTTATTTAAAATATCCACAGATTTGGAAGCAACCCAAGTGCCCAACATCAGAATGGGTAAAAAAAGCTGAGGTACATTTATACAATGGAAAATACTACTCGGTCATAAAAATCAAAAGAAAATCTTTCTATTTGTGACAGTATGGATGGACCTGAAGTTTATTGTACTAAGTGAAATAAGTTAGTCAGAGGAAGATAAATACCATATGATTTCACTAATATGTGGAATCTAATGAATAAAATAAATTAACAAACAAATAGAAACAGACTCACATATTCAGAGAATATAGCCTATATATCAAAAAGGTTAATATGAAAAGTGCCCCAGTGGGAGTTTGACCAAGAGACCAGGAGTTTTATTTGTCACTATGATGAATGCTAACCACCAGGGGGCGGTGTGGAATGAAGGAAGGCCCCAGTTGGCAGCTGGTAGACAGAGAAAGGAGGCCCCAGCCAGCAGCCAGAAGGCCCCAAATGGCCCCAATTGCTGGCCAGGCCTCTGGACCCTACCCATGCATGAATTTCATGCACTGGGCCTCTAGTTACAGTTATAAGAAGGAAGAGGGCTTCCTTCTTGGACACAGACAACAGTGTGGTGATTACTGGAGAGAAAGTGAAGTGGGGGAGATAGAAGGAGGTTTAGGGAGGGTAAATGGTGATGGAAGGGGACTTGACTTTCAGTGGTAAACACACAGTATACATACAGATAATGTGTTATAGAACCGTATACTTGAAACCTATATAATTTAAATAAGCAATGTCACTCTAACACATTCAATACAGATTTTAATAAAAAGAAAGGAAACATGACCATCTATGAACCAGGAAATTGTTTTCTCTCCGTACACTGAATCTGCTGCTACCTTATTCCTGGTTGGACTCCCCCGTCTCCAGGACTGTGAGAAATACATTTTGGTTGTTTATAAGCTACCCGCCCATGACACTGTTATAGAAGCCCAAATGGCTAAGGCAGAGAACAAGCCTCAGCAGCTGGTTCATGCACAAATTGGGAAACGATGATCTGTTGGGAAATGATGATCCACACAGATTAGAAAGAGCTGACTTTCCCCTGTACTGACCCAGTTCCATTCCAGAGTGGCTTGGGAGCCAATTATGGGCTTGGTTTTGACCTGTATATTTTCCCAGCCAGACATCCTAGCACATTGTGCAATGTCCACCAGAATTCACCGTGGCTCTGGCTTCCTCACTGGTCTCTCAGCCTCTAGACACTGATGCTCTATTCCAGTCCTTCCTCCACACCATTTTGGGAAATCACTCTCACACTGAATGACAGGGTCATACTCATTCCTGAGCAAAGCCTCACTTGCCCCCAATGGCTTCAGGATAAAACTAAGCTCCTTTGCCAAGCCTCATAGAAACTCTCCTTCACTCTGTGGATCTCTATACACACTGGACATTTGAAGTTCCCTAAAGAGCAATGTTTTTCCTTGCTGCCATGCTTCTGTACACGCAGGTCCCCTTGCTCAGAAGAGCCTCTCCAAGACCCTCCTTCCCACCTTTCATCTTAGCTAATGCCCTGGCAGCCACTGAAGCTCAACTAAAGTGTCATCTCCAGTGATCTTTCTGTGACTTACTATTCCCAAGACAGACGGGGGGGGGTGGGGGAGGGGGGCTTCACTGAGCCTTAGCACAGAGATACCTCTTCTAGTGAAAGGTCTCATGTTACAGTTGAGAAAATGGAATACTAGACAGCTGAAACTTTGCTGACAAGAATGGCAAAAGCAGCAGCAGCAACAGCAGCAGCCATCACTGAATGAAAAGTGTACCAGGCCCTGAGAGCACTACAATGTAAACATTATCATTTCTAGTTTATGGGTGAGGAAGCCAAGGTGATGAGTGACATCTATCATCTAGTATGGTGGTTCTCAAAGTGTGGTCTCTAGTCATGCAGAGTCAGCTAGCGTCTTGAGAGAAATTCAAAACAGCCAGATGACCCAGGCCTATAGAATCAGAACCTCTCTGGTGGTGAGCCCAGAGTATTAAAGTCCTTAAGGTAATTATGATACAGATTAAAATTTGACTGATTTGTACCAAGTACTGGCCTATATGATCCAGCTGGTAATGGGTGGAGATGAGATTTAGATCTATATTTGTTTTAGAAGGTCAAAAACAAATTAATAAGCAGTGCATTTAACTTCTATGCTGTGACCAGCCATGGACTTTGCTTGGAGTGGGGGGCTCTCCTGCCACCCTATTTAACTTTGCAGTTGGTTCCCTTCCTCCATCCCCTGCCAGCATTTTCTATGCCCTGCTCCTTTATTTAAAAGCAATGCCCATCCACTGGTGTACTATATTTTTAAGTATTTAGTTATTATTCATCCCTCTCTTAGTCAGCTGGGGATGCTATAACAAAATACTATGGGCTGGGTGATTTAAAATAACAACAGAAATTAATTTTCTCACTGTTCTGATAAAGGTGCATTCTGGTGAGAACTCTCTTTCTGGTTTGTAGCATGAAGGTGGCCATCTTACATGACAGGGAAAGGGAAAGAGAGAGAGAGAGAGAGAGAGAGAGAGAGAGAGAGAGAGAGAGAGCGAGCGCTCTCTAGTATCTCTTCTTATAAGTGCACTAATTCCATCATGAGGAGCCCACCCTGTGACCTCATCTAACTGTACCTCTCAAAGGCTCTACTATTGGGGTTAAGGCCTCATCATATGAATATATGAATTTTGGGGGCACATGAACATTGAGTCCATAATAATCTACTACTACCTGAGTGTAAGCTTCACTGGGAAGGAGCTTGTTTATACATTTCACTTGTGAACTACTAAATATTCTCTGTGCCTAGACCAGTGGTCAGCGAACTCATTAGTCAAGAGAGTCCACTATCAACAGTACAAAGATTGAAATTTCTTTTGAGAGCCAAATTTTTTAAACTTAAACTTCTTCTAACACCACTTTTTCAAAATAGACTTGCCCAGGCTATGATATTTTTGTGGAAGAGCCACACTAAAGGGGCCAAAGAGCCACATGTGGCTCTTGAGCTGCAGTTGGCCAACCACGGTCCTAGACCACCACCATGTGCATAGTAAGTGTTTAATAAATATTTGTGAAATATGTATAAAGCCACACAGCTGGTTGGTGACACAAAAAGGAGACTCATAAGGATCTCTTTGTTTGCAGTTGTTATAGTTATATTAGTGTGATGTTTGATTTACATTTTAAGGATTTAAAACTGTGTGAGGATAATTATTTGTGTGATTTAAAATAGGAGTGAAAGCATTTACTTTTATGAGTGATTTATAGTTTTAGTGTGAATTGTATTTCTGATATTATTCTGATTTTATTTTAAGTAAAATAAATTATTAAAATGTGTTTTAGGCTTAGTATAAGTAACTCCATTTACTGTGACTTGAATCCATTTTGTAAAACTTGAGTTTTAAGATTGACTTTGAGCCCCTAACTGTGTGAATGCCCTAACATGTGCTTATCTGGAAAGCTGTAACTGTGAAAGCCCTAACAAGTGTTTATCTGGAAAGTTGTAAAGCGAGGCAAAAAGTACCTGGAGACCCCATTAGGTCACATTGAAGATCCATTGGTTGCACCCAGAAGGAACAAGGGACTGCCCAGAATTGGCCATAAAAGAAGGGACCTAGAGGCACTGGTCAGAGACCACGAAGGGGCCCTCCACCCGACGTGTTCTCTTCACTCCCTTCTCCGTGTTTGAAATACTACATGAACCTCTGCCTGAGTGAAGCTGTCACTCTGCCTGTGAGCCGAACCTCTGAGGCCTCGTTCCTGACAGAGACACTGCAGTGGTCTGTTGCTGTCCAGTGTGTGGGTCTGTTGGCGCGGATCTCCAGGTGACCTGCCTAGGCTTCTGGAAACCACCAGGGCTCTGGTAAATAAACCTTGGGATTCATGCATTCTAACTCTTGTTTCTGTGTTTAGTTTATGCTCGGTCAATTTTAATTAAGTACTGTGGGCAGCCCGTATAAGTCCAGTTCTCTGGCTGAGGGACCCCAGTCACCTGTGCATACGTTCCCACCTGAGGGTGAGTTGGAACAATAGTCCAGATGTTTCCTCTGGTCCCCCACCCTCTTTGCCTCCTCTGAGTGTTCCCTTGATTAATAGTGCTCTCCTTCTAGAAGGATCCTTTTCCAGAAACACTCCTTCACCAATCATAATTTGCAGGAAGAATCTTTCCCCAACAAGCCCTGCAGAGCAGTTACCCTGGGCATGATTTAGCTAATTTACTCAAAGCTTTGTCTTAATGGTTCACCAAGTGGAGATTCTTTTAGTAATGACAGTAAATGCATTTGAAATGTAGATATCGACCCAGGCAAAGCTGCATATTCAGTTCATCAAACTTTAATGTTAAAATTAAAACATTTTTTTCAGGTGGGGAGAAGCTGAAGTGTTGATTCCAATCTGAACAGAGTAGCATAATTTTTCCCAAATGACAGGAGAATGCCTAACAGTACCTCCCTCCCATGGCCACTGTCACTTACTAGAAGATGATAACTACAGAGGGAAAGAAATCAGATTTGTTTAGGACCTTTGTGTTCTACTCGTGGCATTCACTCTACACAAAAAAGGTGCATGCAATTCTTTGTCTCTCTTCTCCCCACCCCAGGCAAAATAAATGCCATCATTATCCATTATTTCTCTCAAATAGATTCCTCCCAGAAATCCTAGCTGCCTCAGTCATTATCAGGGTCCTCCAACTCCTGCTGCAAGATTAAAACTATCTCCACTGTTTTTTTTTATTCTATTTATTATTTCCTCAGTGTTGCTTTATGGATCACCCTATTCACATGGATATCTATTTTTCTTCTCTATTATCATAGTTACTTCCTCCTAATATTTATCATAATCCACAACTATTTTGTTCATGATTTTTCCCCATTAGTTTATTTCCATTCATTTGTTGTCTATTCTTAGAAAAACCAAGACTCATAGAATCACAGAATCACACCTAGCTTCTCCTTCCTGGGGTGGGGAAGGGCAATCCTAAGACCAATTTATTTCTTGTTAATTCATCCAGCTACTCATACAGTCCTAACTTGTTACTTGCACTGACCCTGTGAGGAAGGAAATGACATTTCTACTTTGTAAATGAGGCCACTGAGGCCAGAGTAGTTAAAGGATATGACTATGCAAAACAGATCATAAGTGAGGGGGACCTCACCCACAAGGTCTGCCCAACTCCAAAGTCAAGGTCAGTGGCAAAGCTTACAGGCTCTGAAGCCAGCAGACTGGGTTCAGATTCTGGCTCTGGAACCTAAAAGCTTTGTGATCTGAGGTGACTTATGTAACCTCTCAGTGGCTTTATTGTCCCACCTGGGAAATGGGGCTATTGATAATACCTACTTCATAGGGAGGTGACGATTAAAAAAATAAAAACATAAAGAACTTTGAATAATTTGTGGCACATGATAGTAGTCACTCAATATTTTTTAGCTGATGTTTCTACTTCACCATGCTGGCAATTCACAATTTCTCACATTTTAACAGATTTTTATATAACAGTCTACATTAAGAAGGTACTATCCCCCCAACATTTCCTCATTTTTTTCTGATGAGGAGACTGAAGATCAGAGGTTTCTAGCCATTTGTTCAAGGTCACAGAGCTAAGAACCGGCAGAGTCAGGACTAGGTCCCAGGCCTGTGGTCTCTTCTCCAGTGGCCTGTGTTTTCAGGCCACGATTTATAAGGGCTCTATGTTCTCAGGTGGCATCTGTGGATTGGATGTGCCAAAGCTTTCCCAGTTCCTTAAGGAATTCACACCCATAAAATGCACCCATAAAATGTAGTGAGTCATTTATCCACCAAAACAATGTGATGAAAGGAAGATCCAAGCCAAGGTTTTAGAGAGAGGGACTGGATGGTGGTGGTGGTAATCAAGGGTTGGGGGTTGGGGTGGCCAGGGCGGGTCAGTGGTTGAGCATCAACCTATGAATCATAAGGTCACAGTTCGATTCATAGTCAGGGCGTATGCCTGGATTTTGGACTAAACTCCAGTGTGGGCATGCAGGAGAGAGCCAATCAATGTATCTTGCATCACTGATGTTTCTATCTCTATCTCTCCCTTCCACTCTGAAATCAATAAAAAAGAGAGGTTAGGGAGCTGGTCAGAGTGGCAATCTGGGCCCTTGTAAACTTTCCATGACGAGCAGCTAAAGGTTGTTACGGCAAGATGATGCCTGCCTGCACAGTGATTGGACACATTCTGCCTAAACCTTTCTCCTCTGTCTAATATGTCCAAAATAATCTCTCCTAAAGACTGTCAGTTCCATCACTCAAGACACTTCATTGAGATAAAATGCTGCCCCTCCATCATCTTTCCCACAGGAGAAAATTTTCAGACTCACTTCTGCAATCTGCCCCCATCCCCCAGGCTTTTCTCCAATCTACCTGCCAAACAGTCCTACAAAGCAAATGGAAAAGAGCCGCATATTTCACCTTGGGCAGTTTCTATGTTCCAGGGATGGGTAGCGTGTTTTGCATATATTGTATAATTTAACCCTATGCTGACACTGTTTCTTTTGATGCATAAGGAAACATGCAGAGAGCTTAAAGAACTTTCCAGAGGCTACATAGCTCATAGGGATGGACCTAAAATTCAAATGCAGGCATCCCCAGTTTAAGTCTCTGCTGCTTCCAGGACACCAACATTTATAAAGTGGTTAGCAAAGCAGCTTGGCTTTCTGTGTGACCGTGCAGGTATCCACGCAGCCTTTTCTCACTTAGCGGGCCACTGCAGATGGAACCATAGTAATCTCCCTTTGGGAAACTGGTACCTGTTTTTTGGAGGCTGGAGGCCATGCTGAAGAAGAAGTCAAGAAGAAGTCAAGAAAGCATGGGGGCTTAAGTGGGAAGTTTTAACCTCAAAGATGGCAGAGTTTGTCTCTACCAAACTCCTGTTATGTGTACATCACCATCAGTGAAAAGACAGCCCTGAGGAGTGTCCCAAGGAGCAGTTCTTGTGGCTCATTCCTTTGAATATATAATGGTTGGTTGTCCTCCTGTTATCTTGACTCTGCACCAGTTCTGACTTCTGCATTAGGGTTTCATGTAAGTGAACAGATACAGGACTTGGAAGCTCATTCCCATGATAATAACATTTATGTGTCTCCCCCCCCTTTATCCACCACCCAAATGCTTTGCCTCATTCTTCCACAGCACTATATAGATGTTCAGCATCTTTAATACATGGAGACTCTCAATCCCTCATTTCATGAGTCCTTCCTTCCTTCCTTCCTTCCTTCCTTCCTTCCTTCCTTCCTTCCTTCCTTCCTTCTTTCCTTCCTTGCTTCCCTGCTTCCTTCCTTCCTTCTTTCCTTCCCT
Source organism: Vespertilio murinus (assembly GCA_963924515.1). NCBI lineage: Eukaryota > Metazoa > Chordata > Mammalia > Chiroptera > Vespertilionidae > Vespertilio > Vespertilio murinus. The sequence goes on along the minus strand of OZ004709.1, from coordinate 125,678,532 downwards.
CCCTCTTCTTTCTTTCCTTCCTTCTTTTTAAATAGCATCCCTCTTTCCAATGTTATATTATGATCATGTAACTTAGCCCACCAATTGTACTGAAATTCTGGGTGTACACTCTTGAGTTTTTTTGTTTTTTTTTTCCCTTCCTACATCTACTCCTAATAACCAACTGAAGCCATATATAAACCCCTGAATATCTTAGTTTATCTTCCCTGTTGCACCCAGCACAAAGACTGACAATAATGTAAATCCTGTGAATCCAGTCTTTAAGGAAGGGACATGAACATGTACTGAGCATTAACCATGTGCCAGGCACCCACTTTCCCTTAGGTTGCCTTAATTGTGCCTTAGAACAACCAAGAGAGGATGAACGTTTCACACCCATTACATAGAAAAGGAAACTGAGGCTCAGGGAGGTTAAATACTATGGCAAAACCCATACCCTTGAGGGTGAAAGTCAGGATTTTGACCTTTCTTTATCTAACTTTGAAGGCCAGGTCTTTCTAATACAAAGTACTGGGTAGCATTGAAGACCTGCAGACTATTCTGACTTGTTCTGCTTTCTGGAGGAGCCAACTATTATAATGTGCTGTTCTTTATCACTTGTGACCAGGTTAAATATCAGAGCAAGATATGTCCACTTTATGCCTCAGTAGTCTCTTTTATAAAGCAACATGAAAGACACATCTCTGCAAACAGAATTTGAAACAGTGATTTTTAAAAAGATTTTTAGAACTATAATCAAAAAGCCATTTATTAACTGTTCATCCACATTCACCAATTAGGTGGTCCTGTCATTTATCTACTTGAACGTCAAGCAGATCTGCAACTATTATTTTAATTAATTAATTCAACCCTTTATCCCCAGGTCAGCCCCTGGGAGACGCCTGGCTTATTTTCACAGCAGTCTCTGACGCTCAGCTGACAAGCCACATCATGGCTGGCACTCTGAGCTTCATGCAAGGCCAAGCGCTTAATCTCTTTAACGGAGACCTGTCACAACTCCAGTGTGGCCCCAGTCCATGTTGAGGCATAAAGTCTTATGCACCTGTCTCTCCTTTCCCATTCTAACAGCCACCATCTGGGATCAGACGCTTTGCAATGCATCTCGGAATCATTGTTCCTGAGATCCACCGAATGCCTGTTGTGTGCCAGGCACCATGCTGTGTATTTCACAGTCCTCTTCTCCCATCCATAAAACAATCACTCAACACAGCACATCTCCATGTTCTCCAATAGGAAATGGAGTCATAGAAAAGTGAAATGACTTGACCAGTGTCCCTCAACGTGGAAGATGAAAAGCAAGGATTTGAAGTGAGATCTGTGTTGCCTTTAATAATTACACTCCTTCCACTCTTCTGCATTGTCTGTAGCTGTGCTTCTAATCTCTAAGGTCTGGGAATAAAAGACAGGTGCTTGCTCAGCGATAAACTACATACAAGGATAAAATAGGCAGGGAGACCCCAGAGAAACATAGCAGAGAGAGGAGATGGGGAATGAAAAAGTAACAACAAAACAACAACTACCACAAACACAAAAGCCCTTCTGCTGCTGTGCCATGTGTATTCTCCCCAGAGTCTCGTATGTGGTCTCTTCAGAGACCATTGCTCCTGATATCCATGTGCAGTATGTTTATTCGGGGGTGGTGGTAGAACAGGTATTCAGGGTTAAGAGGAGAAGGAAGAGATAACAGATAATTGGATTACACTTGGTTTCAGAGGACTGGTTGATTAAAAAAAGAGAGAAAGAGAGCAGATAAAACAGGGTATTGAAGTGGGTTAGTCCCCAATCCCTGAATGAGAGAGGAAGGCATTTCAGGTGAGAAAACAGCTTGTGCAAAAGTCCAGAGCTGTGGCAGGGCCAAGGGCCCATCCTCCCAGCCACATGTGTCCCTGGGGTACGATGGTTTTCAGAGGAATCCTTTCTGCATATAAGATGCTGAACTGGTCTGCTCATGTTTCTGGTCAGCCTTCAATCCCAAGCATAGCTGTAAAGGTCCTGGCATTCTCTCACTCCCCACCCCCACCCATTGCTATTAAGCATTAAAAACAAACAAACAAACAACAACAACAACAACAAAAACCAGCCATCTTCACATCTATTGCTCCTCAGCTGCCCTGGGTGTGCTGTGCCACCTTTAAGCTGAAACCTCTGGTAATTATTCAGGGTACACTGGGCCTCCCAATTCTAGCTTCATTTAATGCCATTACAGTCTCCCTCCAGGTTCTTAATCTTGGTACCTGCTTTCTTTGCCTCTTGCTGCCAGAAGGGATTACTCTTAAAAGCCATATCCCTGATGCTCCTAAATTGCCTCTTCCTGTTGCATGGAGGGAAGATGGTAGGACAGGTTAATCTCTCATTCTCTGGGCCCTGGAAGCAGTTTGAAGCATGTCTGTTGAGTGTTTTGCAATCCACACTGGGTCTAGGGTGTGTTCTTCCAAATGTAAGTTTACTGGTCAAATGTCCTCGGGGAGCATAGAACACTACATCTCAGACTTAGAGATTCCTAAGGCATACTGGCAAATTAAAGGCACAGAAAAGTCCTGCAATAAGAAACCCCTTTTCTGCAGCATTTCCTAAACTTATTTGGTTAGAGAACACTGCTTTTTGCATTGTCCCTACACCCTCTAAGAAGTGCTGTTCTAGATAACCACCCCCTCACGTGCACAGAATCTAACATTTTACATTCTGAGCAGACAGTGAGAAAGGTTGTATGAGTTGTATTTTACAGGTGGCACTGAAAGGCAGGCATGCATGTGACTTGTACCAGGGAACGCAGCTGGCAGGAAGAAGACGAAGTAAGAGTTTCTGATGTATAGTGGGGATCTGGTCATCAAGTTGCATGAATTTTTGGTTGTTGCCATTTTCACATTTCTAGGCAAATCTCTCTCTCTCTCTCTCTCTCTCTCTCTCTCTCTCTCTCTCTCACACACACACACACACACACACACACACACACACACCACAAAGAACAAAATGAGCTTTGTAAATAGTCAAATTATTATTACTTAAAAAATCCACAATGAGATAGGTGGGGAAAACTCAGTAAAGACATGCTTGCTTAGTGCATAGAGGGTGTGGGGTGCTTCACCTACATCACCTCCTGAACCTTTGCAATAATCCTGAGAGATAAGTGTCATTACTCTAATTTTACAGGGAGCACACTGAGACTCATAGAGCTTAGGTGATTTTCCCAGGGTCACACAACACCAAGATGCCGAGGCAAGCTTTATATTTATGCTTAATTCCAAAAAGCATGCTCTGTCCTCTTACCACAGTGCCTTTTTCTAGTGAATGGCACCATCCCTGCCACCCTAGACCCTGATAGAGAGAGGTAGATTTTCCAGATGCCTCTGACCCTGCTTGTGTTCCAGGTCTGGTTTAGTCTGCAGGGTCAAGATGAATAAGAATCTTGGGAACTAATAACTGATCTCAAAGGAGACCAAAAGGAGTTTACTGCAATGGCTTGACAATGTTTTGTCCCAACCTAAAACGTCTATTTTGGATTTATGCCTCAAACCATAAGACTTGTTGATGTCCTCATAGGGAGCCAAGCAAAAATGACCAAGGCACGACCTGGAGGTGCTGGGCAGGATGAGACAGCGGTGAGCAGGAGGAAGGCCAGGTGTCTAATTGGGGTGGTACTCCCAGAGAGTGTGATCATGGCAAATTTCCTAAACCCACTTGGCCTCAGGTTCTCATATATAAAATAAAGGGTTGTGAAAAGATGGCCAATGGTAATAAATCTAAGGTCTCACAAGCCCCAGGGTAAGGTCTCTGTCTGGAGGCAAGAGGGACCAATTGGCTGGCCAGAGTTGCATCCTCTGACCCAATTAGTCCTGGAAAAGGAGGTCATCTTAAGTTGACAGGATGGGAGAAGTTTTGGTGACTTCAGTCTTCTGAAATGAAAATGAGACCTAGTGTCCTATAGTTATGTCTTGCAGAGAGGGCTGGGGAACCACAGACCAGGGGCCATAAGATCTCTTTAACCCAAGGATAGTGGGTGCTTTTTCCCATTGGTTGCTTTTTACTTGAGTGTGAGTCCCAGGCAGGGAAACTGTAGAGGGCTTGTTTGTTGTTTATCTATCTATCAGTGAAGTTGTTAGCATGGAGTTGTAGGGCCCCTGTTGTTTCAGTGGGTGAGGAGGCCCCTCAGGGATGAAGTGCCTGGGGGGAGGGGTAGTGCTAAAGAAGGAAGGATGTAACTGAATCCCTGAGGCTTGTGAGAGTGAGCCGCTCCCAGCTGGGTCCTGGGCAGGCACCTGAGTCTGAGCGTGGACATTTCCAGAGGCTCCCACAATAGGGGGATGGTTTAGGCCTGCGGTCGGCAAACTCATTAGTCAACAGAGCCAAATATCAACAGCAGAACAATTGAAATTTCTTTTGAGAGCCACATTTTTTAAACTTAAACTTCTTCTAATGCCATTTCTTCAAAATCGACCCACCCAGGCCATGGTATTTTGTGGAAGAACCACTCTCAACAGGCCAAAGAGCCGCATGCGGCTCGAGAGCTGCAGTTTGTGGACTACGGGTTTAGGCAATTTCTCAGCTCCCTCCTGGCTCACACATTTTGTCTTGATTTAATCTCCATGCCTTCCTGGAGCAACCCTACCAACAGATTTGAGTGACTCGGTGAAAAGTGTCAGGCCAGCCGGGCTTCAGACAACAGATTACAATCAGCTCCGTGGCAGACCTTGCACATGTGAGGCCCAAGGCCCCATCCACAGGAATCTCTTTGTCTCATGCCCTGGTTTCCAGGGGCAAACATGGTGTGCAGGTGTAGTTTTCAGCCCCACAGAAACCAGCTGGACTCTAGATTCCAGACATCACCGGGGCCTCTCAGGACCACTGACATGTTGCCTGACAGAAAGAAACAAAGATCTTAAGAAATTAGCTTCCTCAAAAGATGAAAAGAGCGAGCCCTTGTTACTGTCTGGAGAGAGACACAAAAGCAGCCACACCTAGTTTCCAAAGTGTGGGTGGGCAGATGGCATCATCAATACTTGAGTAGTACCAGCTGTCAGGACCCACCCTCCGGGGGCTCTACTCCACCCCTCTTTGTCAAGCTCATGGTTTTCCTACCAGAGAGTGCTGGCTAGCTCTTCCAGCATGGTGGGACCTGGAAGTGCTGTCATCAGTGAGGTCAAGGTGATGCTAAAATATGTCACCTCTAGAGGGTCTGGTCTGTTGGTTCTGTCTGCAGGTTCACCTTTTAGGCTCTTTTAGGCAGGAACAAGACCAGTGGAGTCCCTCAATAAATAGTTGTTGAATGACTGACTAGTGCGGATGTGGTGAGGTGAGGATTGTTGCATGGGTCTCAATGTAATTATAGATCTCAGGAAAGCAGAGGTCTCTGGAATTTGAATTTGGTACTTACTCTGTGGGACAGACATTTGTGGTTGGCACTTCACATCAAGTACTTTCCTTAAATCCTAACCAGGAATCACTACCTGATTGTGAGCTGAGAGGCGAAGTGAATTGCCCAAAGATGAATCATTTATAAGTGGCAAAGGCAGGATTCAAACCTAGGTCTTCTGACTTATCTGCCTCTGTACAGTGAGGCCATTTTACTTCCCTCATTTGATGGAGAAGACTGAGCCCCAGGAAAGCAAGCTCACAGCTAATAGAAGGCAAAACAGGAAATGAAACTCAGAACTCCAGTCTCTCAGCTTCACTCTGTCCCATACCTCATGGCCTACCTGATGTTCCTCCTGACATGTGGTCTCTGACTGTATTTAGCACCTCATCCATTCCCCAAGGGGGACTGGACTCCCCCACAACCAGAAATCCTTGTCTTCTTCCTCATCTGCTCACCGAGAGCCAGGGAATCCCTTGCAGCCCCTTGGGGGAGGGCAGACATCTGGCTCACAGCTGGCCTGAGTATGGCTACTGCAGCCCTTTGGTGTAGAATGTGGGCTTTGTGTGTGTTTATTTTTCTTTTCTCTGCTGATAATAAAACTGGATAATGAGGCTGATGAATGAAGCTCCACCAGCGAATGGGCAGGAGTCCTGGTTCTACCATTTGCTTGAGGTGACAAACTGTACCATTGGGGTGCCCGATCTAATTTTCCCATCTGTAACACATGAGGTTGCACAAAATGACACCTGAGTTCTCCCAGCGCTGACCTTGTAGAAATCCATTTAAAACAGGTCAGCACACACATACCAGAAGTCAAATACTCTTCCCTATGAAGCAAAATCTAAAATTAAACATGTATTAACTATTTTGATGTTTAAATCAAACTTTGGCATTTTCTATTCTCTTTTTTATCCACGTGTGACTTTTTAAAAATAGTCTTCATTTCATGAGAGAAGTATATTTTTCCTTAAAGAAGGCATAGAATTTCAAACATTTTTTTATTCTCGGGCATTCAAAAAGTGCTAATTAAAAACAATAAAACAATAGGATGGGTACAGGAGTACAGTGGCTTAAATTAAAAACTTTCTTAGGGTCCCTGTTTATCTACATCTTGCGATCATTAACTTTATGTGTCAACGTGGCTAGGCTATGGTGCTCTGTTGTAGATCAAACTCTAGATGTTGCTGTGAAGGTCTCGATCTGGAGGAGATTAACATTTATAATCAATGGACTTTGTGTAAAGCAGATTGACCTCTGCAATACGGTGGGCCCCACCTGATCAGTTGAAGGCCATAAGAACAGAGACTGAGATTTCCTGAAGACTAAGGAATTCTGTCAAAGATTCAATTTAGAAATGTGGCCTTCTCGTTCTCTGGAAAGCCTTACAAATATATATATTAGGTTCAAAGCTTTTCCCAACAGAAATGTCACAAAATCCATTATTCTCAGACTTTTTTCCAGGAATGCTGTTCTCATGTTCTGGCTATTATGTCAAGGTCAAGTGTCCTGAGAGTGATCTAGTCACACTGCTTACTAGTGTGGGGCCTGGGGCAGGCAGCACTCCCCCTGGGCCTGTCTCCTCATCTATCTAACAGGAGATGGGGCATGGGGTGTGATGATAACAGCTTATTCAGGGGTTGCTGGGATGGTCAGATGAGATTATGTGTGTGTGTGTATTTTAAGATGCATGTTTTTATTAAAAATTTTTAAAAAATATTGTAACCCAGCAGAATAAATTAGACAATGTTGTAATCTGACTAGATAATCTCTCATTCTTGTTGGAGCATTACAATATAATGAATAATTTTTCTCTATGCTAATTTTAAGATTGTCTAGACGATTATCTGGTGTCTTTTCAACAGTTTAACTATTTTGAGGTTCTTCTCAGAAACATTCACATATTACACAGGAAACAGGAAACATTCATAGTTTATTTGGGAAACATTGATATTTTATACAGGATTTACAAATTTGAGACAATAAAAAAGATACACACACGCAATTGTACCTGCAACAGTATCTTAACTGCATTGTGGTGATTATGCTGTGCAGTCAGCTGTCCACTCCACACAACTGGATTTTAATAGTGTTATTTACAGAGGGGCCAAGAGCGCTCATCTAAGGCAAAGGCGCTACTCAGGTTTAATGTGCACTTTCACAGCCCTATGAGGACGCAACCATTATACACACTGTAAACACCACCAGGCATGACATCCATCTCCAACCACAAACATCCGTCTCACCGGATCAAACACACAAGGTATAAGGTAAGGTGCTTGACTTTTCCTACGTAAGCATACTTCTCATCCAAGACAGCTGCTGTTCTCCCCATTGGACCCTACTCACTTATTTCAAATATGGTGCCAGTGCCCAAAACCTCTCTGGAACTGCTCTCTGGGGATTTCCTGCACAGTCCACAGTGACGTTTTCTGAACATTCTTGATGGTGGCAAGTCTCCATCCTTTGAGGATGTATTTGATTAAAAACAACAACAACAACAAAACACCAGGCATAATTAGTCATGGCCAAGTGAATCAAACTGTGGGCTGCCACCCTGGGTCAAATGGGAGGCAATTCTATAAAACAATGAGACAAGTTTTCTTGTACAGCTTGTGAATGAAAAGATACCCAAGCAACAGCAGTCCTGCAGAAACCGGTACAGATTCTCTTAGCGCAGATTTCTCAAACTTCTCTCATGAGCTTAGAGTACTAGTTAAGTATACATTTTTACCTATATGTTCCCAAAAATTCTAGTTTAGCACTTCTTAGTTGGCATTCAGGAATCTGTATTTTAACAACTCCACCAGGTGATTCTCATCATGAGAGAAGTTTGGGAAACACTGTGCTTGGGCAATGGTCCGCAAACTCATTAGTCAACAGCGCCAAATATCAACAGTACAACAATTGAAATTTATTTTGAGAGCCACATTTTTAAACTTAAACTTCTTCTAACACCACTTCTTCAAAATAGATTCACCCAGGCTGTGGTATTTTTGTGGAAGAGCCACACTCAAGGGGCCAAAGAGCTGCATGTGGCTCTCGAGCCACAGTTTGCCAACCACGGTCCTAGGATGAGGGCTCTGAGAGGCAACACTCACTTGAATGGGATATTTAGGCGGTATTTTGCAGTTTTAAAAATCAGTCTTTTGGTTGCCTCTCGGATAGACTTTAGCATTCCTCTTCAGTTTCAGCCCCTTCTGCTTCCTTATAGATCGTCTGATGAAAGCCCTGGCGAACAGGGACCCAGTGATTGTCATAAAGCCCCAGCTTACCGCCAGGGAGGTCTTTTTCAGAGCAGTGGCAGCACATCCGGTATCCTGGCCCATAGGGCAATGCCTGGCAATAGGACTTAGGGTGCCAAAAGCACAGGGGCACATCCCCCTTCACATCTTTTATCTTGCACTGCTTCCAAGGGTCCTCTCTAGAGCGTGGATCTCAAACACAGCAAGAATCTGCTGGCCTGATGTTGTCCTTCTCAATGAGGAACTTGAAATAGCGGCAGGCACATTTAAGAGCCACTAAACTCTTGGTAGGGGGAAACCCAAAGATTTTCACCAGAACATGGTGGGGCAAGAAAGCCATGCATGGCTTAGGCTCCAAAAGCTGCTGGGCTTTAAACCTGGTCTCCTGAAAGTCATGAGACTGTTGCTTCTTCTAACTGGAGACCTGACACACTGGTACTGTCCTTCCCACGGGAGAGGCTGGCACGGGGACATATGAGTCAGCTGCAATGCTTATTTCCACAGAGACACCGCCCCCTCAGTAGTACCTTCAGGCAGGCTGGCCTCTGGAGACACTTCTGCCATGCTTTCATTCAACGGGGAACAGTCCAACTGGTCCTGAGCAGGTGGCAAGTAGAAAACCAGCCTCCCTGGAAGTGGCTCTTCACAAGGCTTTATACCCTGGAAGGCTGGCCCTTCTTCACGTTGGTCACAGTGAGGCCAATGCACACAGATTCCGTTCCTTTCTGCTCAGGATCTTGTGGCACAAGCGCTCTACTCATGCATTCAACAGCACCTGTGGGCAACTCGACGGCTTGAGTTGGAGGGAAAGGTGACTCAAGTCCCTCTGTCATTTCTGCATCGGGCCTATTGCTGTTTTTCACAGCAGTTTGCTGATCTGGCTCTATTTCTGCGTTACCCCTGGGGGAACTCAAGCCTGCTGGCATTGAGGGACAGCCCTGAGGAGCCCCATCCCAGGCCTGCTCCTCCTTCTGAGAACAGTGGTCAGCTCTTAAAAGGCCACAGTCCACAGGTACAGACCCTGCAGGAGGGTCCAACCGAGTGGCAGGTGCTTCCAAGGCACTTTCATCAGCCTGGGTGCCATGTGCCAGCAACACCTGCTTCCCAGGAAAGCTGCTTCTGAGGGAGGCTCCCAGGCACCTGCTAGCTTTGCTGCTTCAGCCTCTGGGACTCAAGCCAGGCTACCATGTCCAAGAGATGGACTGACTCTTTCTGGGATTAATCAACCTCAAGATTTCCCCTTTCCATGGGCTCTTCACAAGCCTCAGGGGCAGAAAAGGGCTCGGTGACCCCTTTCCCCCAAGGGCACTGCCCTCTCAGCATCATCTTTAGGAGGCACTGCTCTGGATGTCCCAGAAAGCTTCCCCATGGCCATCGGGGAGTTAGCACAACTGGCACGAAGAGCAGCACCAGCTTTTGATCCAGGAAGGCCACCATCTGGGTGATGGACAGAGGCCTCCCAGGGCAAACACCGGCCCCACTGACACTTGCATAGTGCACAGAGCAGTGTTCAAGGCCACACGCAAAAGGCTTAGACTCATAGCACCAGCCGATGGTTCCCTCCTCCTTTCTAACTGTATCCTGGCTTCTTTAAGTTCTCCTGATCATCTCTCTCTTGTGGTAGTTCTCCGATCCATATCTCCTAGGAGCCTTTTATTTTCATAGATCCTATCCTATTCCTGCACTGGTGGGCTGCAAAGAATGCGATTTTCTCCTTGGTATTTCCCAGTTTTACCAGCTGCCCTTCCCCTTCCTCACCCTGGAGGATGGCTGCAGAGGGTGCATTCTTGGTCTGAGCATCTGTGATGCTCTCTACAGGGCTCTCCCCTCTCATGCTGCTCAGAACATTTGGAGAAAGGACCCCAAAAGGATTTTTTTAAATTTAATATATTATATTGATATTTTACAGAGAGGAAGGGAGAGAGATAGAGAGCTAGAAACGTCGATGAGAGAGAAACATCGACCAGCCGCCTCTTGCACATCCTCCACCGGGGATGTGCCTGCAACCAATATACATGCCCTTGACCAGAATCGAACCCGGGACCTTTCAGTCCGCAGACCGACGCTCTACCACTGAGCCAAACCCGTTTCGGCCCCAAAAGGGTTTTTGAGATGATGCTTTACCATGAGAGGTGGAAGAAAAGACACTGGCTTTCATGTAGCTACCTTTGCATTTTATTGTATTTATTTTATTTTATTTATGTATGTATTTATTTATTTATTTATTTATTTGTAGCCTCCTGGTGGCTCATGGGAGTTATCGGGGTTTCCTTGATGATTTCCACGGGTTGTGCTTTCTTGGGCGGTTTCCAATGTGGCATAGGTACATGACAGAAGCTCTTGCAAGTCCAGGTCAGTGAAGAAGGACTGAGGATGCCTCTCCCAGCTTCCTGCTGGAGTCAGTAATGAAAGTGGCTAGCTTCTCTTACTGAGATCGTTCTGAACTTTTTGGAAAGACTAAAATTGTAAAATGCTAATATTGAACAACTTTTGATTCAAATCCTCTGTGATTCCTCCTGACAGGAAACTGAACTTCCTTTGGCACTAAGGTCCGGAGCCTGCTGTGACATCACAGTTCATTTCCTGCAAAACGCTGACATCACAGACACATGGACCCACCGCACTATGACTTCCTTATGAACTGAGGCTGCCCCGCAGTCAGCTTCCCACCCTCTGTCCTGCCAGGTGCGGAGAAAGGTTAAGGTCAGGTGCCCGCTCACCTGCTCTGGGACAGGAAGGACAGAGTGGCCAAGCCTAGGTGGGCATGACCTTGCGAGGTGATCCCCACCCAGGGCTTGACTTCCTGATGGATGCAGGTCATGGAGAAGCAGCTTAGGTGCTGGCCTGTCTATAATCTATCTGGCTTCAGCCAGGACCCGTGGGCCAGGTGACTCACCCAGTGCCTGGTCGATGTGAGGACAAGGCGGAGGCCCGCCTGGGAAGAGGTGCCGGCTCTTGGGTCCCTGCTTCAGATGCACCTGAAGCGCAGTACTCCCTAGACCTGCTGGGCCTCCCCAACTCCCCAACTTGATGTTTGAAATAACCTGAAACCTAACATGAACTCGATAAAGAATAAATGCTACTGATATTATGAGTATAACACCTCCTCTTTCTATCATAATTATTTATTGTTGTTGTTGTTTTTAATCTTCACACAGACATTCTTCCATTGACTTTTAGAGAGAGTAGAAGGGAGGGGAAAGACAAAAGACATACATGGGTTGGTTGCCATCCCATCCCTCCACACCAGGGCCAGGGATCAAGCCTGAAACTGAGGTATGTGCCCTTGACTGGAATCTAACCCGGGACCCTTCAGCCCACAAGCCAGTGCTCTATCTCCTGAGCCCAACCGGCTAGGGCCATCATTGTTAATTGGACTCAACACGTATGAAGCACTGCCTGGGGGCCAGACCCTATGCTGGGGAGCTGGCAGTGAGAGGTGAAAGTCAATGTCCTTCTCCTTCAGGAGCTCTAAGTTAACAGAGAGGAGAAAGCTCCACGTGCTCCATGAGCCACAAGACAAGACAGTATAAATCATAGCACTCCCAAGCTTTCAAGGCTCAACCCAAATCCTATCTCCTTCATGAAACCTTTCCAGATCGCCCTATTAGAAATTAATCTCCCGGCTCCCGTGTCCCCGGGGCCTTTGGCTTGTCCCTTTCCTGCAGTGGTTACCACTATTTACCTTGTATAAGAGTGATTTATGCACACGCCAGTCTCTCCCACTAGAATGTGAGTTCCTGAGGACAGAAATATTTATGAAGGACCTTTTGATGACTTTGGTATTGTATGAAGGACCAACATAACAGCATCAATAATCTGCTTCACATTTTAAAGTGATTTTATAACAAAATAATTTAAATGGAACATAATTTTTGAAGTGTTTTCACATTTTTATTCCCATAGCCATTGTCTCTCTTTTCCTGTCCATTTGACAGATGCCACACAGGAGGCAGAGAGCTTGCTGAGACCTGTACAAGGTCACAGGGGTAGTTAACAGCAGGGTTAAACCCGGAGCCTGGCCCATGTGTCTTCAACAGTCTGAAGCTGGCCCTTAGTGGATATGGCTGCGCTGCATAGTCCTAGCCCCATTAAATCACCCTTACCTAGCAGCTCCACATTCTGCTGCACACACGTAGTTTGGCTTCCTTATCATGAGCGTGGTTTAGTAAGTTCCCTCCCTGTTTAGACATAAAATGAAGCCAGATGAAACAAATTGCATCTTTTTACTGCCTTTCCAGACTGATTGTAACTCCTGCCCTGATGATTTTCAGGTTGGCAGAGCCTGGTCTCTAGCAATTTCCCCAACAATACCGTGTGTCTTTGGAGTGATTAGGGTTGGGCATGCTTGCTCACTGATCTTTCCACAATCCTGCCCTGGGACTTCTCAAGGCCTTGTGACAACGTTGAGAGATAGGCTCAATTATCTGCTATTGACAGATGAGGACCTTGAGGCTTGGAGAGATGGAGTTGCTTATGTACCCAAGGCCACACACAGCCAGGATTCAAATCCATGTGTGTTCCGGTGCTAAAGACTTTCCATTATGCCCACACTGATTCCTTCTCTAATTGGGAGGACTAGGAAAACAGGATTGCCTCTCCTATCTCCAGCCAGCCAACTTTATTTGTTAGATACTAATTAGAGGCATTATTCTCCAGAAGAATTAGTCAAACTCATTAGACAATGACCATGACCCAGAGAATAGCTTTTGATATTGACGCATGCTGATATATGGCTACACATAGTTTTTTTCCCCTCTCCCAGGATGTACTTTGAACACAAACTGGCACAATTCTCCCCTGTGATTTTCCACTACAAGATTCCTTCATGCAGCACAACTGACTAATGGGAAGACTGACTAAAACCCTCATCCTCCCACCATCATGCCTTTACTTCTTCTGTGTGTCCACTTTGAATGTCCTATCTGCACTCCTATAACTAGGACCCCCCACCCCCTTTCAAGATCCCCTGGATGGGACTTTGGGTCTGCTGAATTTATGCTTTGGCAAGACTAGCCTTTGCACAATGATCAGTAGAAAAAGAGTCAAAAGCAAAGGATAACCAATAATGGGAGGCCAGGTAGGAAGGTTGGTGAGAAGTAGATTTGGTTAATAAAATTGAACATTTTTTTATTCAGTTCCCTTTGTTGGTCAGCGGGTAACCATGGAGCAGAGGGGTAGGCACCATGATAAGACTAATGTCCAGAGAAGATAAATCTGGTAAAAGGTGTGAATACTAGTTAATTCTTTTTTTAAAAAAATATATTTCATTGAGATTTCACAGAGAGGAAGGGAGAGAGATAGAAAGTTAGAAACATCGATGAGAGAGGAACATCGACCAGCTGCCTCCTGCACACCCCCTACCGGGGATGTGCCCGCAACCAAGGTACATGCCCTTGACCGGAATCGAACCCGGGACCCTTCAGTCCTCAGACCGACGCTCTACCACTGAACCAAACCGGCTTCGGCTACTAGTTAATTCTTAAAATAATTTATCTACAAGGTGATGAGGACCTGAGCCAGAGAAGTGAATTTGGACTGGAAAGGAGGGAGGTATTTGGGGTGGGCTAAACTGGAGTTCTTTTCCCCCCATGGAATCTCAATAAAATTTGGTACAGCCTAGAAGAGAGGATATGGACGCTGGAATGAAGCAGTGTGCGTTTTGAATCTCAGCTCAGCCACCCACAGGCATGTGACCTTGTGCAAATCACGTGAAATCACTGAGATTCAGTTTCTTCACCCATCAAATGGTAAATTAGTAACCACTCATAGACCTTTGTGAGAATCAACAAAAAACAAATGCAAAAAGTTAGTCACACTGTCGGTGAATAGCTATTGGTCATCATAGTGGGGAGGGGGAGATAAAGAAATATCCAGGCCCCAAGACCTGGGCTAGAAGTGTCATACTTCTGACCCTTGTCAGAGCTTGACCTTAGGCAAATGACTAGACCTAAGTGAATCTCAGTAAAATGGGGATGATAGTGGCTCTCTCTCAGATCTGTTGAAATGAACACTAAGTTAAATGAGAGCAATGTATGTGAACAACATATTAGTCTGCAATGGGCTCATATGAAGCACTCAGATAAAGGGGAGTTATTTATTATCAGTATATTAGAGGCTCAGTGCATGAAATTTGTGAATGGGTAGGGTCTCTAACAGCTGCTGGCTGCCAGCCAGGGCTCCCCTTCCATGGCTGCTGGCTGTTGGCTAGGACTTTCCCTCACTCAGCACTGCCTCCTGGTGGTCAGCACACATCATAGCAAGTGATTCCTGGTCAGTGGAACTCCTGAGGTGGCACTTGGCATATCTATCTATCTATCTATCTATCTATCTATCTATCTATCTATCTATTTATCTGTATATCTGATGGACACTGCTTACCAGCTGAATCCACTTTAATTCCACCCCTTCTCTTTTCCTTTCATATTACAGAATCTTCAAAACTAAATACTCGATTGCCCAGCCTCCTTCGCAGCTTTGCAGCTATAAGTGGCCAGGTGACAGAGTTCTGGCCACTAAGATATGAGCAATGTCTGCTGAAGGATTCTGGGATGCTTTCACTTCCATGATTAAAGGAAGACACCCTCTCAGTGTGGCCCAACTTCCCTCGGCCCTCGATTCCGATCTTACATTCAGGCATGATGCCCGATGCTGGGACAGCTAACTCACAACAACGAAGAAAAGGTGAAGAGATTAAAAAGGAAGCCAACCAGGCCAACCTTGGGGAGCTGCCAGTCTACACCATGCCCACAGTGATCCATGTATCCAGAGTTCTTGGCATGTCAGGAACATAAACCCTCATAGTTAAGTCTCTGTATTGGGTTCCCTGTGTTCTTGTTGCTGAATATAGGCCTAACTGATATAAGAGTAATGACAGCCAGCAGAACAAAAGGCAGTAGGTGGCACTGAGCAGCATACTGCAGTTAAAGGAAACTATCCCATGCTCTCCACACGGGCTCCGTGTTTTCCTCCTCCTGTGCTCTTTCTTATAGGGATCTCTCTGCTGAGAACCTTCCCTCTCTGCTGTGCTCCTCCAGCCCCCATCTCTGTGTGCATAATCCCCCATGGCTCAGCCTGCTGCCACCCCATCTCAGACCATCTCCATCCCTCGATGGAGAACGCATCTCTCCTATTTAAATTTTCATGAAGGTTTTTATGTTTTAAATCATACTTTCAAATGACTACATTGTCTGATATTAGCAATCACATCTTAACTCCTTTGGTAGAAACTAAGCTCCTTTACATACATTTCTTTTTTTTTTTTTTCTTAAATGACAATGTGTATGGAATGTGAATGAGACAACCTTGCACAAAATATTAGGCCTTATTATTATTATTATTTTGTACTTCCAATGTTTGTTTGTTTTCAATCAATAAATGGGTACCAAGAATATATGTGCACCATCAGGATTAATAGCATCTTCTCTGATGATAAACAGTTTGGGTTCCATCAGACAGTATACTCAGTTTCTTCATCTTTTAAATAGATATAATGTAGTAACACAGGTATTATGGGGAATATGTGAATTAATATATATCAAATGTATAAAATAGTATCTTACATGTGGCAAACACTTAGGGAATAATAGTATTATTATTTATCAGATCATCTATTAGTCTTAAGGTATATGTCTAACATGTTCCCTATTATATAGTAGGCCTTCAACAGATATTGAATGAATAACTGGTGTCTGTGTACCTCTGAAATTTTTTTTTAAAAATCTCCAATACAACTAATTTAAATTCATATACACTTAAGCACATTAATGCTCATGAATAATTCATCTTAAGAAATATGTGTTTTTAAATTGATTTTCTTTGGAGATTACATTGAGAATTTCACAACAACTCTTGAAGTAATTGGAGAAGCACTGGCAAATAGCACAAAGCCAGAAAGAGGGATGACTTAGGTCAATTAGGAAATTCATTAACTTTTACATTCAACGACTGTCTACATTCTCCCTGCTGGGGTTCAGCACCTGTGGAGGCTCTCACCACCTGGGTCTCCAGAGTGAAAGTCAATCCTCAACCCTAGCCCACAGGGACCCCTGCAGTCTGAGCCCAACACACAGCATCAGCTTTGTTTTCATTTCCAACCCCTTGCCAAGAGTCTGGGCTCTGCAATCAGAATGCCTGGGTTCACTAACTTGTTTGCTAAGTGTGCACTCCCTCTGGGCCTTAGCCCACCATGTGCAAAATGGAATAACAGAGTTTCCCTCACATTGAGTTATTGTGAAGCTTAATTGGGTTCATCCAAGTGAAGTGCTTAGCCCGGTGCTGAGCACAGGGTGCATGCTCAGTAGATCTGAATTGTCTTATCCCATTCTTCTAACCAGCCAGCCACATCGCGTTGTTCTCTGGGCTCCTTCCTCCCCCCACAACTTTGCACCTTCCCATGACATTTTCCCTTTTCTTGTACTTCAGTGGATATCACAGAGGACACAGTAATCAGGTATATGAGGTGACATGAATATGCATCCCCAGAGTTTATAATATTTATGGTGAAACAAACATGCAAACAATAGCACTCACAACTCCACCAGCTAACCTTATGAATGAACAACTTACAGGAACCTTTTCCCAAGTACTCACATATCTGCCTGTGAGAGATATTTGACATATTTTTCTAGTCACCATTCGATCTAAGTAAGAACCAGTTAACAGCTGGAAACAGAGGTTGACTGGCAGATCTTTGCTGAGTCATGGAGGGGACTAATACGTGTTGAGTTCCTATGATGTGTTGGCCTTGCACAAGTGCTTCATATGTCCTCATATTTAATCTTTAGTACAACCCTAGGGAGTAGACAGTGTTATTCATTTTACACAGGAGGAAACTGAGGCAAAGAGGCCATCTGACTTGCTTGTTTTTACACAGCTATGAATATTGGCCCTGGGAATTGAATTCAGATGTCTCTGCTGACACAGTCTTGCATTTCCGTGGGTTTTGTTACAGATGAGATGGAGCAGTGTTGGGTTACAGGAGTGGAGAGAGACTAGAAGAGTTCAGGCAGGCAGGAAAGCCAAATTTTCTACCCTTGCCAATCTTATTAAGCACTGATCCTGACTAAAATCCTGCCAGGTGTTCATTAATAACAGAGAAAAATACATCTGTGTAGGCTCATTTTATTTGCAGAATGGGAATTGCTGGGCCATGATCACACAGAAGTGTCTCACTTGGAAAGCGAGAACTTTGATCATTGTATTCTTCTGAATACATTCAGAATTACTCATGGGATGTTGGAAAGCCTGCTTCAGAACCAGCCATCCAGCAATTGGGGGCTGGATTCTAACATATGAGTTGTCAGACTTCAGGCAAGTGATTTGAACTCATTGAGCCCTTCCTTGCCTCATCTAAGAATGGGATTATTGGCAAAGTCAACTCAGAAGACAATGATGAGAAACTATTAAATGAGGTATGAGAAGGGTGGATATGTAATTTATTATTCAAACAGGGAACCTGGGTGTATGTGTGGGGAAGCCCTGCAAAAACTTATACTTGGACAATAAGTATAAACTCATACCATCTTGAGCAAACTGGATTGTTTGGCCACACTAGGCATGATCTATAGAAGCGTCTAGCACAGTGGGTCACAGCTAGTAAACACCTGTAAATGCTCTTTCCTGTATTTTAAGGGTAAGTATTAAGTATTTAGCACAATTCAAAAATTAAGCTACGTTGTACCATTTGAAACTTTCTGAACATTTTAGACTTACAGCAGAGAAGGCTCGGCCAGGGCCCTATTAGTCATCAGCTATTCATGCTCTCAAGTCTGACAGAGCAGTGAACATGTACAGACTCCTCAGAACAACGGAACCAACTTCTCAGTGTAGGCAGAAGACAACAACATGAGATGATTTGTTCAAAGGGAAGAGGAAGGAAGGTATGTGCTGTAATCTATTTTAAAAACAAACAGAAAACATACCAGCTTCAGATCAGAAGATGGGAAGGGGGAGTGTCAAATAACTGAAGGAAACAAGCTAGGACATTTGTTCACCGATATCTGCTAAGGAGTGAGGGTGGGCAACCAAAATATTCCAGCAAGACAAGGCATCTTCAGCCGCCATTGAATATACTCTGCAGGGAATTGCAGGGGATGAAGGTTGAAATCCTAGGATTTTGTCTTTCTGACAAACAGTGTATTCTTAATAAATGTTAGTTTCTTTCCTTTTGCTTCCTTTGTAGTCAGGATTTGTAAAATAATCTGAGAAGCTGAGTTACAGTTTCCACCCACAGCCTATTAGCTGCTGGACTGAGGAGAAGTTGAAGGTCACTAATATCTGCTTAATCATCAGCCTCCCTTCCCTTCCCTCTTCCCTCCCCTCTTTCCCTCTTCCTCCCCCACCCTTCCCACCTTCTCTCCTTCCTTCCACACTATTTATTGAGACAGGAACTGAGAGTATAGTGGTGGATAGACAGGCTCACCTTTGTCAAGGAAGATAGACACTGGGCAGATAATTAACTATAATGTAGGAATTGCCCTGAGATCAGAGTGTGCTTTTCACCTCAAGCCCTTGACTTTTGATATAAGTTTGACATGTGCATGTGGCTTTCTCAACGTATCTTAAATGCAACACATTCAATATACAGTTCATGATCCTCCTTCCACATCTAGCTCTTCCTGTCCTGCCTTCCTTGTCAGAGTGGATGGTGTCACTAACTCCCCAGACCTTTCTTTATACTTCACCATAGTTCCAGGTTCATTGAAGCTGAGACTTGGGGAGAATGTAAGTTGTGTGTTCAGAGTCCTACAGAAAATTAATGGGGGTGTGAATGCTGAGAGAGCAAATTCTGACCATTAACTTTTGGGTTGTATTAGAGATGAGTGTGAGTGTGAGTGTGTGTGTGTGTGTGTGTGTGTGTGTGTGTGTGTGTAAAAGGAAGCTCATGAAGGAGGCTGAGGGGAAGAGAAGGGATCTCCAAGTTGAGATAACGATCATAGTTTTTCAAAGTTCATTGTATACTGAGGAATATGTATTTCCCCTCCCTGTCCACAACCACCTCGCCTTTTCATTTTCATCATCAATATTATACACACACACACACACACACACACACACACACACACACATCTTAGAAGAACCCAAGTCTTTGTTCAACCTGCTTTATCAGAATAAGAGAGATGCTAAATGCCTTCTGTGACAAGAAAATAGCAGCTCCTGTAGCAATATCTACCCAGACACCCTCCAACCCTTACCCCATCATATCTATCATCTATTTACCCATTTGAGCAATGGGAGGAAAAAAAGCAGCTTCATAATCAATCTCATTTTCCCTGAGTATTTGAGTTTAAAATCATTTGCATTTCGACAATGGTCCAGCAGTTCCTTATCCCATCCATCAATTTGATTGGTAAACAGGCTGCCCACTTTCCATCTGATCTTTAATTGAATAAGTGCATGTTATCAACACAAATTTGCAGTTTGGCCCAGAGGGGTGTGTGTGTGTGTGTGTGTGTGTGTGTGTGTGTGTGTGTGTTTGTGTGTTTTGAGGGGTGTGCATTGCTTTTTTACTAAAAACTCTTTCTAATTTTAAATGAATATTTATGTTCAGATAATATGTGTGTATGGGGAGAGAGAAAGAGATTTGACTGGGCATGAGGAAGAGGTATGGTAAAGGAGTTGGAATTGCAGACATGTACACCACTAATTAAAATGCAAAAATAAAATTCACTCACTGAGTCCACAGGCAATGATTGTTCCTTGAAAAAAAACAAAAAAACTTGAAGCCCTTAATACTTAGAGATTTGCAACGGGATAATAACTTTGCAAAACGTGACTGACAGTTTACCAGATTATCTCCTTAATCACACCTTTATTTCTATTAAGCAGGGCTTATGTTCCCAGCAGGTTTCAAACATGTGTTAACAGTGAACATCCCATGGAAGAATCAAAGTGCTGTAGCAACTGGAGCTTTGTAGAGGAACTCTGCAAATAGAAACATTCAGAAAGAGGGGAGGAAAAGCCAGTGTGGAGCAAATCCAGCCTCAGTCCATTCCACCTAAACAAAAGTCTCTTCCCACAACCAGTGCAGAATGAGAGAAGCTCCAGAGAAAGATGACAGAAAGGTAGGGGAAGGCATGCAAATAAGAAAACCCTGCAGATTTTTTTTTTTGGTCTTAATGAAATCTTAGGATGCCAAGAGTCAGCTGTTCCAAAGGACTAATTCCCATAAGACATAATTAGCCCTTATACAACATTTTATTGTGTGTGTTCTTTTTCTTTCACTCTAAATGGCTAACCATTATGAACAGTTAAGCTGGCAGTAAGCCCTCAGAAAGAGTTGAGGATGATCAGAGACCTGGTCTTTGTGGTTTTAAAATGAGTCTAACACAAGGTCCAAGATATCCTAATAGTTAACTGGAAGTTTTCCCCAAGAGTTTGCATAGGAAGGACAGAGGAAAATAGAACAATGTGAAGGGTCTGCTCTACACAAAATATCTCATATTAACTAGGTCAGTTCTGTCATCTGCATTCTGAGCTAGGTATCATTCTTCCATGCTGGAGATAAGAAAACTGAGCCAAGTTCCATTCACTTGCTTAAGGAACCATAATTTAAAAATTGTAGTAACAATTTGAACCTAGATCCCCCCTCATTAGCTAGAGAAGTGAATGGAGCAAAGAACTCAGGAGTGATGTGGGGGATGTAGAGGTTTTTCTCTCTGGATCCCATTTTGAAGGATCCCCACACCCTTCTGCTCCTCTTCCTCTTCTTCCTCTCTTCTTGCTTTCCTTCCCCCACGCCCCTTCTCTACACCCTCCTCCTGCTTCTCTTTTTTTCTTCATTTTTAAAAATTCCTTGCAATCTCCAAGTGTAGGTATTTTCCATTGGCTCCTCCAGATGCACCCCTTTCCACCCTGATCTGTGCTCCAGAAACAGCCACCCTTGCCCTCTGGCTTTAAGCTGTGTTTGGTCAATGGGAGGCCCTGGTGGCATTGAGAGAGGGAGAGGACTAGGTTCCTTGGGGGCATGTATTTCCCAGGCTCTCTCCCTGCCAGGATGCTATGGTGGCTAACCAGGTCCTGCCCAGTGGCCACCTTCTATATTGACCTCCTCTGAATTGTAGACACCCAAATAGTTCCCAAATGTCTTGACCTCAGGACCCTTGAGACTTTTAAAAATTGTTGAAGTGCCCCAAAGAGCTTGTGTTTATCTCCCAAAGTTGACCACATCAGAAATCAAAAGAGACAAAGCCCCAAACACAAGAATATGTAAACAAACAGGGCGGGGCAAAAGTAGGTTGATAGCCATGAGTACACAAAACAAAGAGTTTATTCTTGTATGATTATTAATTAATTATTGCATTACTTTCCACAACAAACAACTGTAGTCCTACCTTTACCCAACCCCGTACATTCCATTATCCATCAGAACAATGGATCTCTTACAAGTCAAGTAGCCTCTGGGAAATTCTATTATGCATTCATGAGTGAATAAGAGTGAGAAGGCAAAACAATGTCTTGGTGTGACTGTAAAACTAGTTTGACCTTGTGGTCCTCCAAATGAGTCCCCTCAACAGGCTCCCAGTTTCCAGAACTGCTGCTTCAACTATTCCTTCAGACTCACTCTGGGATGCTTTTCCATTCCTCATTGGATGTCTTCACTCTGCCCACACTGTCATAATCACTTCCTTTAGTCAACTCTCCTCAATCTTCCCATTTGAATATGTCTTTTGTTTCCTGCAGGGACATTGACTCATCAGTGAGTAGGAGATGACTGGAATTCACCTTGGATGAAGAGCCGGGGCCCAAGGTGGATCAGAAATGTCAGCAGCAATGAAAAACATTCCTTCTGCCTGCACTGGTCTTTTTGCTATGAGCTTTGATTTATCTTTTAAATTGTAATGATCACTTCTTCACTGATAAAAGGGAGTGTCTAGAATCAGAGAGATGCCTGTTTTTCTTTCCTGAATCTGGGCCAGAACAGAAGAGATTAATTTCCTCTTACAGATGCAGATGAACTGGACATCTTCACAGGTCCTATGACATAGGAGGACAAGCAAGACTCTGGAAACCAAGTTTATGAGGAAGAACTAAGGAAATGGTATCTTGTTCAGGAAAGACGCCTCAGGTAAACTTGGCCATTTTCAGCTGGCCTTGCTCACTTTAGGGAAGAATTCTTCCTTCCGTCTGCTAGGCTCTCAATTGAATTTGAGTCAGATCTTAATTGCTCCATATCACTTTAAAAAAATCTTCATTGTTGAAACTATTTCAGATGTCCCCTTTTCCCACCATCGACTCCCTCCACCTACTCTATTTGCTTATTTCTCTTCCCCCCTTCTAGATTGCTAGCTACCCAAGATAGTTTCAGTCACCAAGGTGTGTAATAAATGTTTGTTGAAGGAAGAAGTAGAGATGGCAATCTTTTTCATAATTACCACTTTGTTTCCTATAGTCACCTGGAGACAGTCCATGCTTTCAAGCTTTATTGAGGTATAACTGATCTGCAAAGACCTGCACATATTGAATATGTACAATTTGATGAGTTTGGACATATACAGACGTCTGTGATACCACTAGACGTCTGTGATAGCACAATCAAGGACATACCCCAAACCACTCAGTTTCCTTATGCTTATGTCTCTTTTTACTTATTTTTCCTGTGGTAAGGATAGGTAACATCAGATTTACCCTCTTAAACTCCAAAAAAAATTTGAAGAACAAATATTGTATTTAGCATAGGCACTATGTTGTAGAGCAGATCTCTAGCATTTACTCATCTAGCATAACTGAAGCTTTATACTCGTTGAACAACAACTCTGGTTTTCCCCCCACACTTAACTCCTGGCCAAGGCCCTTTTATTCCCCACTTCTGTAAGTTTGACTATGTGGTACCTTATATCAGTGGAATTATGCAGAGTTATTTTTGTAAGCCATTCAGGAAGTCACCCAAGATCTCTGCAGAGGCAGAAAGGGAAGGTGCAGAAGGGCTTACACAGGTGTTACAATATCTGGACCATAAACAGGATTTGAAATAAAAATGCCTGGATTTTAATCCCAGCCACAACATTTACCAGTGGAGTTGCCTTTCACATGTCACTTCCTGTCTTAAGGCTCAGGTAATCAGAATGAATGGTTTGGACAAAAAGAGTGAATACCAATGGTATCATTGCCAGGCGTCTGGTAATCCATCCACAAAGGTATAAAATATTGTTGGCTGCCTAAAATTTAGTATCTCTGGCTCATATCTGAATTATGTTTTCACATATATGAAAATGTGATTATAATTTATAAAATGCAAGACACTTAAGTCATTCTTAAAAGTGTTGAATCTGTTTTGCATTTTTTTAAAATCAGGAAGTAAAATTATTTGGAAAAAGCTCTTGTTCTTGGGAAAATTGGAAATTCCTGAGCCTCAAGACTCAGTTTTGACTCTGAAGTCCACAGATGTGATGATGCAGAGAGCAGGACCAGGCGATATCTCTCACCTGAAGATCGAAAGGGCTTTGCTAAGCATAGCTATGAACACTGATAGAGGAAATATCCAGCAAAAGCCAGTGAACATGTTTTTTGTTTTTCTCCCCACATAGACAGTATCCATGATATAAACACAAGGTCTCATATTATAAGGAGAGCATGAAAGTGTTTGAAGGGGTAGAAGCAATGAAAAAATTTTGAAGCTGACAAAATAATATTTGTTCTCCCTTTTATCTATCCTAACCTATTATCATCACTCAAAAATATTTTAGAAACTTCCTTTGTCTAATGGATAAGGAAGATTTTGGTTCACAATTTAAGCTACTTAATGCCATGTTTTGGGAGCCACTAAAGAGATGAAAAAACGCTCTTTAACTTTCAGGGATTTTTGCCAACACCCAGTTAAAGGAACTCAGTGGCAATTTAATGGGAATTATCAACTCTTAGAACTACTGAACTAGAAAGGGTTGCTTTCAGTAACACTTTTTCCTATATTTTTCTACTTACTAAAATAACCTATATTCATTATAGAAGTTAGAAAATACAGAAAAAAATCAAAAGAGGGATACATAAACCAACATTATTATACATGCTGTATTTTACATTCCTACATAAATGTACAACTAATTGATATTATTCATGCTGTTTGATAACTTACTTCCTATTAAATTTTTTATTATATAATATTAGGCAAATATAAAGGGCTATTAAGTAAGGTATATGTAAGTTATAAAGCATGATAATAACATGTACAATCATGAGATCACCATCTAACTTATAGATTCAAATACCACTAGTATGATTAAACCTATCAACAAGTCCTCCCCAATCCCCCCATGTGGTAACTATGTTAACTTTTTTGTTTATAATCCCCTTGATTTTTTTAAAAAAATGTTTTTAAAAACATTTTTAAAGTAAGTATTTAATTTTAATTGTGCTTATTTTGAGTCTTATAATGGTGTATTTCTAATATAATTTTTCTTGAGATTATTTTTGTTCAGTTGCCAATTTCATATTTATAATTCAGCAAGTTATATATAGGTGTATTTCAAACTTTAATTGCTGTATAATATTTAATTGTGTAAATATACAGTGCTTTATTTTTTTGTTAGACATTTAGGTTTCAAGGTTTTGTTGTTGTTGCTATTAAAAAAATAATGCATTTTTAAATATTTGTTTCCTGGTCTCCATGTGTAGAAACTCTTCCTAGGGTGCATACCAGGAGTGGAATGGATTATAGATAGATAAATACATATAAATGATAAATTGTTTTCCAAAGGAGTTGTATTCCATTACCAGTGCATAGAAATTTCCATTCTTTAGAGAGGAAAGGAGAGGGAGAGAGAGATAATCATTGATTGGCTTCCTCCTGCATGCCCCTTTTTGGGGACTGAACCCACAACTCAAGCATGTGCCCTGACTGGGAATCAAACCATAGGTTGATGCTCTACCACTGAGCCATGCGGGCTGAGTGAAGCCTCCATTATTTTACATTTGTGGCAATATTAAATATTTTCCATTTGGTATTACCTATACATCTTATGGTTTCAATTTACATTTCCTTAGTTACTTTGAAACAATTATTGGGCATTTGTGTTTTCCTCTTTGTGATTTACCTGCTCAAGTCTTTTGTTTATTTATCTGTTATTTTTTAAAATATATTTTTTATTGTTGACTAGGGGAACAGTGCATGGAATTTGTGCACTAGGGGTATGGGGGGTCCCCTCAGCCCAATCTGCACCCTCTCACATACTGGGAGCCCTCAGGGGATGTCCAATAGATGGCTAAGCTGCAGTCTGGCCTCCCTTTATAGGAAGCAACCACTCTGATCAGGGGAAGGCACCAGCCCCATTACCCAGCTGCTGCAGCCACTGTCAGTCACCACAGCCACCAAGGTGTTTTCATCAACATGGAATTCAGTTCCTTCACCAAGAAAAAAATGACAACTTTCTTTAGGCATTTTCAAGATGTGTCTTTCATGGGATATGCCTTTCTTTCTTTCTTTCTTTCTTTCTTTCTTTCTTTCTTTCTTTCTTTCTTTCTTCCTTCCTTCCTTCCTTCCTTCCTTCCTTCCTTCCTTCCTTCCTTCCTTCCTTCCTTTCTTTCTTTCTTTCTTTCTTTCTTTC
Organism: Vespertilio murinus; assembly: GCA_963924515.1. Taxonomy (NCBI): domain Eukaryota; kingdom Metazoa; phylum Chordata; class Mammalia; order Chiroptera; family Vespertilionidae; genus Vespertilio; species Vespertilio murinus. Next base: position 125,652,397 of record OZ004709.1, on the reverse strand, counting down.
TTTCTTTCTTTCTTTCTTTCTTTCTTTCCTCACCTGAGTATATGCTTCCATTGATTTTTAGAGAATGTGGAAGAGAAAGGGAAAGACAGAGAGAAATATCAAAGTGAGAGGAACACTTTGATTGGTTGCCTCCTGCATAAGCCCTGATCTGGGTTCCCCCCACCCTCAATCCCCTCCCTGCCCCTGGCCAGGGAGGAGCCTGCAACCTAGGTATATGCTCTTGATCAGAACTGAACCCAGACTTTGCTGTCTGCAGGCTGACAATTAAAAGCAAAGGCAATTATTTTAACCAGAGCTCCTACTTAAGAAACTCAGAAGTAGGGGGTGCCTTATGCATTGTATGAGTCTCAGGATATTGTGAGATTTTAGCATAATGTTCAGTGTAGTTTATTCTGACTGCCTCTCAAATTAATATGGCAAAGCTCTTCAACATTTGCCCCATTTCTCTCTCTCTCTCTCCTCTTTTAATATATTTTATTGATTTTTTTACAGAGAGGAAGGGAGAGGGATAGAGAGTTAGAAACATCAATGAGAGAGAAACATCAATCAGCTGCCTCCTGCACACCTCCTACTGGGCATGTGCCCACAACCAAGATACATGCCCTTGACTGGAATCGAACCTGGGACCTTTCAGTCTACAGGCAGGCGCTCTATCCACTGAGCCAAATCAGTTAGGGCTTCTCTCTCTTTTTTAAAAAAATACATTTTTATTTATTTCAGAGAGAGGAAGAGAGAGGGAGAGAGAAATATCAATGATGAGAGAGAATGATCATTGGCTGCCTCCTGCATGCCTCCCACTGGGCATAGAGCCCACAACCTTGTCTTGTGCCCTGATTGGGAGTCAAACCATGACTTTCTGTTTTATGGGTCAACCACTGAGGCACACTGGCTGAGACTATTTTTTTCTCTTAATATTCCACTCCTTGCGCATAGCTCTAACTGCACTTGAGTACTATTTTTCTAGATACATTACAAATGTTTCCAACCTCTGTGACTTTGCTTGTGCTGTTTCTGCTTTTTAGAATTCCTGCAACTCAGCCCACCTCTTACCAACAAAACAAAACAAAAAACAGCCCTGGCTGGTTTGGCTCAGTGGATAGAGCTTTGGCCTGTGAACTGAAGGGTTCCAGGTTCTATTCTGGCCAAAGGCATGATGTACCTTGGTTGTGGGCACATCCCCAGTGGGGGGTGTGCAGGAGGCAGCTGATGGATATTTCTCTCTCATTGATGTTTCTAACTCTTTATACCTCTCCCTTCCTCTCTGTAAAAAATCAATAAAGCATATTAAACAAAACAAAAACAACAAAAAACCAACAACAACAAAAACAAAAAATAAAAACAGGGCAACTCAGCCTGTAGGTCTCTGTTAGAATAACTTTTTCTCCATTAAGCCTGTCCCAGATAAGACATATTCTCACCTAGGAGCTTCCCAATCTTCTAGGTATAATTACGGCAACATTTCCCATTTTGTGGCATGGTGTAGCTGGTGGATAAAGCATAGACTTTAGAGTCGGATATACCTGTGCATAAATTCTACCCCTGCCACATAAAAGTCATGCTCACGGGCATGATTTAGCAAAATGTGAGCTTCCATTTCCTCTGTGGAAATGAGGGTGCTATCAGCTGCCTGTTAGGGCTCTTGTGGCAAAAGGAAGCAAGCATTTAAACTGCAGAGCACAGAGTCTATTTCATGGTCAGCAGCTGCCTGGATCTTGGCTCAAATATCACCTCTTAAAAAATAATATATATATTGATTTCAGAGATGAAAGGAGTGAGAGAGTTGGAGAAAGAGAGAGGGAGGGAGGAGAGAGAGAGAGATCAACAACAAGAGGGAATCATTGATTAACTGCATCCTGCATTCCCTACACTAGAGATTGAACCCACAACCCAGGCCCATGCCCTGACCAAGAATCAAACTGTATCTTCCTGGTTCATAAGCCAATGCTCAACCACTGAGATGCTCAACCATTGAGCCACACTGGCTGGGCTCAAATATCATCTCTTGAGCATGGCCTCTTTCTAATATACCAACTCTCTAATCCACTCCCATCTTTAAAAGCTTTGGACCAGGTTGTCCAACTGCAAATTTCAACTTTTGCACTTACTGGAGAATCAGTTACTTAACTCTCTTGCTTTACTTTCCTCATAAGTAAAATGGAGCTAATAATGAACTCATAGGCATATTATAGGAAGAATTTATACCTTAAATTAGAGCCAGGCACAGAATATATTCTAGCTGTAACTGTATTGTTCATTCCTCTATTCCTAGAGTCTACAATAGTGCCTAGTTCAAGGAGGTACTCATTTCATAGCTGTTGAATGAATGGATGTGTTTTCTCTGGTTCTTTCTCCTTCCTTTGCATCCTCTCCCTTGATCTTAGAATAGAATATGGGCTCCTCTGGGGCAGGAAGAGGGTACCATTGTTATTGGATGCTCAGTACCCATCACCGGGTCTGGCACCAGGCAACGCTTAGTCAGTTGAATGGAATGGAAGGGACCTTTTCCTGCTGTGTATTCCTGCTGCATTGTGCTGGAAGTGACTCTCTCAGCATCATCCAGCAGAACAGTGGGCACTCTGCCCACCTCTCTGCAACCTCTTGTCACCACTTACTCAGGCTCACTTAAAAGAGGATGGCCCACGGATGAAAAGCCACTTCCTCTCTGGCATGACAAAGACTCAGATTATTGTCTCTCTTGATTGGGTACAAGATTTACCGTGTTCTGTTGGCAGATTCACTTAGACTATGCCCTACTTGAAGGAGAACAAGAAGAATCTTTGCTTTTTTGTGTGTGGTTCTAATCCCTTGAACCAATATTTGCTCCCACACAGAGACTGCTAAGCTCTTATGGCATCTCCAAAGTAAGAGGGCAAGCATGGGCCATGAGAAGGGAATCAGGGGAAGAGAAGGCAGGGCCCAGCCTGAGAACATCTCCAAGGCCAGAGGCTTTGCTTTCCAGTAAAAACCAATCATTTGTTGGTGAATTCATTTAACCTCTTTGTAAGCTTCCAAAAAGAGGTGGTGTGGGGAGAATGTAGGGGCAGCCAATTACATTTCAGTCTGACCAACAAAGAGAAGTAGGCCATGGCTGACTAACAGAAAGGCATTGACTAAGAGAGGCATTGGCACCGGGAGTCTATCCTGCTTAAATGTTCTTTTTTTTCCCAAAACAAGAGGACCCCCCCCCCCCCCCGCCTCAAAGCATGGAGTTATACTGTCCACATCTGGGCTTATACATTTGTGTGTTTCTCTCATGGAGAGTCCACAGCATGACCCCTTCGGCTCACTCTCCATTCTCTCCTTTCATCTCTACAGGACACGGATTATTTTTGTCCATTCTCAATATCAGCATCACTGAGTTTTCCTTCTATTGCCAAATGCAATAGCTGCACATAGCCCGTGGGCAGATTCTGAGTGTGCTACTAAACAGATGCCATTTCATAATCTATTCATTTTCCATGCTGACCTAAGAGTCTTCGCCCACATCCTCTTCTGACTGATGACTTTTTAGATCAGATGAGGAGGGTGAGGGGGAAGCAGGGAGTATAAAATTTGAAATTTCAGACTTTGAAATCAGATGTGACAAAAGGCTGTTTGAGAGAATGGCATACTCTACTTTCTCTTGTGTGTCCTTGAAAATGGGTGTGAAAGCTGAAGCATGAGAATGTCAATCAAAAAATTCATAGAAGGACATTCTCTTAAAAGCTAAATGTCATTGAATATTCACCAATTTTTCTTACTTTTTAGACAGAAAAGTAATTCATAGCTCTTTCATTTTGTGTGTGATTTCTTTAGATTCTCATCCGAGGCTGTGTTTATGTGTTTTGTTTTAATTTATTTTAGAGAGATGGGGAGGGAGAAGGAGAGAAAGAGAAACATTGATTGAACTCACAACTCGGGTATGTGCCCTGACTAGGAATCAAACCTGTGACCCTTCGGTGCACAGGATGCTGCTCCAACCAACTGAGCCACACTGACCAAGGCTGTATATTACCTTTAATTTGGCTTTTTTCTTACACAACTAAACACAAGTTGGCATGTTGTACTCTAAAATGTGTCCAGTTGATTCCAGAGTTTACTTTTTGGACAGGTTTACAATTTGTTGTCCTTGACTCAGTTTTATTAAGGAAATAAGGCCTACTTATACTTTCTTTGCTGTCACTTAGCTATTATAATTATCACTGCTGTTATTGCCATCACAGACGAGTAAGGGGATATCACTGCTCTCTGCAGGCAGCATCTCCGTGTCACCATGTTCATTTCATTGACTGAATGCAATGATGCATAAAATAGGAAAGCTGCTAAAAAGAAAAACATTATATAGTCGAGAGCCATCCCTGGTAGGCAAAAACACGGGCTTCATAACAAAGCAGGGCTTGAACAAGCTTACTAGGTCATAGTATCTTCAAAGGTCAGTGCTTTAAATATCATCATCACAACGAGCTAGCCTAGAGTCTGACCACAGAAAGAATTAGGAGTCAGAATAAGAATGAGTCCTATTGTTAGCTAGTAGAGAAATGTAGTTGGCCTGGAGGGGATTGGCCAGTTTTAACGCTTGGCCACTCATCTGTCAGCTAACCCCAAACCATCCAAGTTGGATTTTGTCCTTTTGAGTAAGTCAGAATGAAGGGTCTGGGCTTTAGAGTCTGAGAGACCAAGACCAGCTCTGGGCTCCCCATCTTCTGCACAAACTTAGCTATATTAATTACACCCTCTGAAATTCCATTTTACTCATAAAATAAGGATAGTGCTGCTTACTTAATACAAACTCTTAGAAGTGTTGTGAAGTTTAAATAGATACAAAAATTATTAACACAGGCTAACACATGAAGAATACTCAGATGGGTGGTCTTCAACTGAGGGCAATTGGGCCCCCCTGGGGACATTTGGCAATGACTGAAATGTTATCTCAACTGTAGAACAGGGGTAGTAGAAGCTATTGGCATCTCAGGGATGTTGCTAAACATCTCATGATCTATAGTATCCTCTATGATAAGGAATTATCTGCCTCAAAATGTCAATAGAGCCAAACTTGAGAAACTTGGGCTTGATAAATAATAGTCACTAAGCATCAGGCTAATTTTCCTGTACATGTCTGATCGCTTTCAATTGTACAGATTTAAAAATGTAGAAGCTGCCGAAACCGGTTTGGCTCAGTGGTAGAGCGTCGGTCTGCAGACTGAAAGGTCCCGGGTTTGATTCCTATCAAGGGCATGTACATTGGTTGCGGGCACATCCCCAGTAGGGGGTGTGCAAGAGGCGGCTGGTCGATGTTTCCCTCTCATTGACGTTTCTAGCTCTCTATATCTCTCCCTTCCTCTCTATAAAATATCAATAAAATATATTTTAAAAAATATAGAAGCTGAACTTTGGGGCTGATAGTAATAGTATCCACTCATTTACAAAGAGCTTTCCTATATACAATCTCACTTGATTTTCAAGAGCACCTGTTGCTAAGTATTATTCATACAATCTTCATTTCACAAGTGAACAAACTGAACAAACAGCATGCCTGTGTCTAGGCTGATTTCAGTTCCTGTGTCCCATCCACATGCAGAGAGCACTTTCAGGTAACACAGAAGCTCAGCAATGAATAATTTGGGTTATCTGTTCACGTCTGAAACCAAACAAATGAAGCCTATCTATGGAAAACAATTGTTGCGAGGATGGCATGAAATGATGCACACAACTGGGAATTCAAAATCAGAGCTCTGTCTCATCCCTGATTCCCCTTAATGACTGGGTCACAATCAGTCTGCAATGCCCCCACCCCCACCCCAACTTGTGTAAGCCAAGAGACCCTCCAAGGCCAAGCCAGGCCTTGTACTGTGTCGGGTTCCACGATCCATGGCTGCTTTGTTCACTGAGTGACACTGCCTGTCAGGCACCACCCTGTGCTGGTCACCGGGACTTCGCAGGGGCCGTCAGTCCTTCGTGCGCCTGGTACCCCAGGGCTGACGCCTTGACAACCATGTCACCGCTCTCTCATTACTTATCGGGAGGGTCACCTTTCTGATAGACAGCTTTGAAAACCCTTTATTAAAAATGTTTTTAGAAGAAAAGACAGATTACTTCGCAGTTCTGACATGCTCTACTTATTATGACATGAAACATTGTTTTCATTCCTTTGGAGGGGACATTTAACTGCGGGCTACCTCCTGTGGTATCCCACTATAATATATCGGTTATTCAGTCAGATCCTTTACATATTAAATTCATTCACATTCATTCATTCATCACTCAGCTGCACATTTGAAGACCAATGGGGAACCTAGTGCTGGGATAGACATTTATTGGATAAAATAATGCATTTATATTTAGTCCTTGA